>CAADRB010000019.1:964713-1251449 GCA_900708905.1 Hymenolepis diminuta
TAGTAATCTAGCAGAGCCAACAATCTAGAAAACTCGGTAATATAGCAACTTAACAGTGTCCTGAATAAATTTAAATTATTATTAATAATTTACATGCTGTCGGATAAACAATGTCAGTCAAGAGAGTATGTCGGCTGTCGTGAAACAAAATTTTGATAGGTTTATCTCTCAGCAGAATTTCACTGCCATCATTATTCACTCACAAAATCTAATTCTATCGATGGAAAAATTCACTGGTGCTACAAATAAGACGCATAATATGAATTGACCTATCGATACAAAAACATGTCTCATATTTTTACATGATGGTTTGGGTCGTTTTGTATCGTCTCGTTGTCGGGTTGTATTTGTAACTAGTGCAGTTTCTTAGGGAATTTAAGAATGGGTTGCAGTATTCTACAGAGAAAAACTGATCATAACAATTTGGCTGATAGAACATATAAATCTGAAAATGAAAATGCTTTAGATATTAGTTTTGTTATAGTCGGCAGAAGTCTATTATCACCTGGCGATTAGAAATGATTGACTGACGATAAGATCTCTACTATAGTGTCCACAGGTAATCCCAAAGTGTGTTTGTCTATTCGCACATAGATGCCTAAATAGATGTCGATCATCACGCCGAGACTCTGACGACGAGACATGACTGACGTCTAACGGAGAAATGTTTTGTATATAAACCTAATATACTTATTAAAAAGTGGGGTGGCATGCCTGCCACCTCCGAACTGATCTGACGACGCAAGTGACTTGACCTATTCTATCTATTCGATCGACCTGGTCTCGATAGACCCCGATAACATTATTCCAGGTTTGTTGTATTAAATAATTTCAATTTTATCCCTAACTCAATTAGGAAAGAATTTTCCAACCCTCATTTTGGGCAGAGAGTGGAATTGTAGAACCTCTGATGAGAGACACAAATTCTGCTGCCTTCTACATTAGTCACATTTAACCAGTATAGTTGGCCATTCTCCTCGCTGAATGTGCACCGATGGGAATCGGACGAGTGATCTCTGACACAGCAGACAGGCAGAGTGACAAATAAAACGTTTGCCTATAGAGGTGAGAATAATCACTTTTCACTGCATGACAAAATTCAAGCTGTTATAATATCGGGTCGTGTTTTCTGCAGCAGCTTTAGAGCGATTTATTACTTCAATATGAAAGACGAAAGCGGCTGAATAGACTTTTAATTTTGATATGATCTGCGCTTCTCTGTAGGATACCGCAACCGGTTCTTAGATTCCCTAAGAAACTGCACTAGTTACAAATACAACCTGACAATGAAACGATACAAAAACGACCCAAACCATCATATCAAAATATAAGACATGTTTTTGTATAGATAGGTCGATTCATATTATATGCCATTTATAAAGAAAGAAAGTTAAAATGCGGTAAAGAAGGAATTTTACAAATGGGAAATAATTTTGGGAAAATATTATTTTATATGAAGCAAGTTGTAAAATGCAACAAAAGCATATCATAATTAGGTTCGTACATAATGAAGATTATGGTTGGCTAAGATGACTTTATGTTGACATTTGGCATATTTACAAGTCTGATATGCTGTGGTCGTTTTATAATATTAGCTTTCAGCAAATAAATCTACCCTGTTTACGTGTCTTCGTCAGTGCCCTAGAAATGCGGAAAACATTATAAATCCAACATCTGTATTAAGTGAATATCAAAATATAAACATATGATCCTGTACACGAGAAATAAACTTGGAAATAAGACACGATTAAACATGACACAATATAATTAGGTTAAAAGATTAGAGAACTACGTACTTTCGCATTCATTTCATGCTTTGGAATGTGGGCCAATAAGTAATTAAACCTTTCAGGAGAATAATTTAAATGACGAAAAGGAATATTTAAAAGTGATTTTAAGTATTTTTTCCCGTTAATGTGCTGTCAGGCACATTATGATAATATTCCACTATGCTACCATGGCAAGGCAAATTAAAGCAAAACTTCTACTCTTGGGAAATGTATGAAACGAAAGGTAGCTAAAAAATTCCAAATATTTTAAATGGCAAGTGGTATTACTATTAATCTTAAATAATAATACTACCGCACATAATGTCTGTAGTAAAGTATCACAGTAATAGCAAGTTAATGGTATTAATGAGTTAAAATCAAAATAAATCTGTTAAAATGTATCTACAGCATAAAATCTTTGGAACAGAATTAATATTATTTATAAATCTGACATCAAAATCAATCGCAGTCGAATGCAAGGAAAGAGTTTTGTGTTCATTAATCCAGCTGAAGTATTTGCGCCACAATTAAGCGCGTGTATGAATCTGATTAGTTGTGCAAATGCTCGAGCAGGGTGTGGATTTAGTCAAAAACGACTTATTTAACCTTCCGTATACTGGTGCCCTTGGGTGGAAACAAGGGGATGAAGAATCCAAATGGGCTCAGAAAGCAATCGAAACATTGGTTAAGAAATTAAAAAAGCGCAAGGGCGTTGTTGACCGTCTTCAGTACGCATTGTCACACCCTGGTGAACCTAGTGAATGTGTTTCTATTCCCAGATCGCTTGATGGACGTATACAGGTAACTTAAATACTATGTAATTAAATTTATATAATAAGGTTTCTCATAGAAAAGGTTTCCCCCATGTCATTTACTGTCGGGTTTGGAGATGGCCAGATTTGCAAAGTCACCATGAACTGAAATCACTGGAATGTTGTCAATATCCATTTGACTCTAAACAAAAGGAAATTTGCATTAATCCATACCACTATAAACGTGTTGATTATCCTGGTAAGTTAGACTTTAATCATTTCTATTTGTCATAGTTTTGCCTCCTGTTTTGGTTCCCCGGCAAAGTGAATATCCAACAATAAAAGAGGGTCAGTCTTCATCTTCTTTCGATTTTCCTGATTGTAAGATTATCCTTGTTCAAATAATTTATTTCCTCCATTTAGCCCAAAGCATTCCGTACCAAGAACCCAGGTATTGGTGTACCGTTGTTTACTACGAAATGAACACTCGGGTCGGTGAAGCCTACTTCGCTTCTTCACCTAGCATTCTTGTTGACGGTTTCACTAATCCCTCAAAGAACTCAGATAGATTTTCTCTTGGAATTCTGTCCAATATTAATCGAACCCCCGTAGTTGAGAACACTCGTAAGCAGATTGGCAAAGGTTAGTTTCGAATTCGTACTTGTTATGTTGTCCTCTAGGAATTCATATTTACACGGTTGCCGGAGATACGTTTATCGAATGTCTATCAGATAGCAGTGTCTTCGTTCAATCTCGTCTCTGTAATGAAAGTCACGGATTTCATCCAACGACTGTTGTTAAAATACCCCCAGGATGTTCTCTAAAGGTCTTTTCAAACAGCGAATTTGCTCGACTTCTGCATCAGACTGTTCCGCTTGGTGTCGAGGCTGTCTATGACATTGTCAAAGTCTGCACTCTTCGTTTGAGTTTTGTGAAAGGTTGGGGAGCTGAATACCACCGCCAGGATGTCACATCGACACCCTGTTGGGCGGAAATTCATCTTCGGGGTCCCCTATTCTGGTTGGATAGAGTTCTACGCCAAATGGGTCCTTCGCCAAATCCTGTCTCCTCTGTTTCCTGATTAAGTTTTTTCTCCTCTTGTGCAAAAAAAATCTGTGATAAGCATTTAAATATCGGCGGCGAATTCAATTCAATTTGACCCTGACAATCGTACACATTCCTGGTGAAGTTACCCGACTTTTCTCTCTTCATTTGATTATCTTCATGGTTTTTCTTGTGATTATTCCTTAATGTTTAAGTCTTGAATTTTATTCCTATTCCCAGTATTTCCCCTTTATTCCAATGTCGTTATGCATATAATCATCTTTTTGATTAGTTGTAGCAATACAGTATTTACGTAATTGAATCTTTATATTTTTTTCCCCATTTGCTGTGTTTTGTAAATAGAAAATTTGTATGTAAAGTGTATTAAATACTAGATTTAGCTTTTCAAACGCAAATCCAATTGCATTTTTTCCTTAAAGACGAGGTCATAGATTTTCGTTCTAATGATTATTTAAAAATTGCTTTTAAGCGAGTATTTTATTTCTTATGTCTTAATTTTTCATGGTTCTTCTCGGATTTGGAGCCTCTATCGAATGTCATTCGAGTCGCTGTATTGTGTTTGTGTTTACTTAAAACGTCACAGTTAAGGTGGTAATAACGTGTCCAAGTGTATGCACTGCCAAGTAATTGCATAGTTTGCTCTATGTTTTATCTGAATAAATGAATTTGATTCTCCTTAATTAATCTTTTTATCTTAGAACTTACGATGGAAGAAGGTACACTGTTCGTCGTATTGATGTAAATTGCGATCAGTTTAGCCCACTTGATATGAATAGCAGTAAATATAATTATTTCATGATTGTATTGTCGGCAACCAAGCAGGATCAACTCATGATCTAGTTCCCCATATTAACTATTTGTCCTTTCTTAGGTTTTCTAATAGTTCTGTAATTCCTGGAAGAATCCAAGCCGCACATTCATTGTGTTGGAATATCCCTTTCTGAATTACTTAGGTAATAAATATATTTATTTACTTTTCTATTCAATATCCCATTTTGAAGGAATAATCGTGCATGAATCCCTTGAAAATGATGACTGATTATATTAAAAGTTATGAAATCTGTGACTAAATTATAATTAATTATTTGCTGAAGGTTAACTTTGTTTTAAGTTCACAAATAAAACGAGTCTGTAAGATAATAGCCACACTTTTGGTTTAAAATCTCTTAATTAAATTCAAGACGATGAGGAAAAGTCTATTTATTCGTGAAGATTGGAAACTGAACTGGATGACACAAATTTAAAAACTTCAGAAATACACCTTCGGACGGATACTATAATTTAAGTTACATCATTTTCATTGGTCCAAGTAGAAAATCGTGACAGGAGGCCCGTATTTGAGTTATTCAATTGTCTTTCTCGGTAATATCTGTTTGCACTGTACCATTAGCTTCTAACATAACAGTTTACCGATTTTGGAAAGTAGTTATGTGAGCAAGGCACTGGAATATGTTTACTTATAAATTCCTCCCTGAACATAAGGAAATCCCTACGTTGAAGCAGTGGTTTCGTCATTTCCCTTCAAATAACTTCCTAACTGCCTTTTGTACAAATACTAGTAGCATTTTTAACCAAATGTAATTTAAAAATGTTGACTATCTTATGCATGAACATCTTTTCTCCTCAACCTTTGAGGAAAAAAAGGTGGATTGAAGTGACAAGACCAATCATCACAATGGAAAATCGAATAATAAACACCGGACGTCGTGGACGAAAATTTGCCCTAATCCAGGAGACGAATCATGAAAATCGAATTTAAGTAAATATCGTACAATCTGAAGTTGCTCTCAGCATCACTTTGGTCTCTCCTTCATCACTTGTACTTTCTGTTAACAGATTTCAGTTGCTTCTTACAATTGGAAATTGTAAAGCATTTTGCATTTCTATGGGTAACGGTAGCAAGGTAAGAAGTTTTTATCCTAAAACAAAAGTAGAACCCTGGGCTGTATCCCTTAACGCATCAAATAAGCAAATAAAAAAATAATGTATAAGCATACCAGTTTTATCGCATTATAGGTAAAATGAGCTTTTGACAAATTGTTAATCATCGATCTAAGTACAGTGTATAACAGATTTTAAGAAGTTAAAGTACTCAATCATCATTGAGAATAAGGCAAACGCCTTGAAGAATCCAGCGACTAGTGTCTCGTTGCTCATCAATTCCCAAATCAGCCTCAAAGACTAGCCCTGATCCCGATTTGGATACACTATCAGCTGAGGCTCTTGTGGAAGTCACATAGACCGGAGTCTTCAGGGTCGCACTTTGTCTCTTGATACGTCTGCTCTCTACCACTTGGATACTTAGTAGTGGTAGTGGTTGGATGAGCTGTCTAGGAGCTTGTAGGCACAACCGACGGTCCTCCAGACTCCAAGCGGCTCCTTCAAGGAATAAACCGTCTATAAGACAGCCAGAAGAGTTACGATCTTCCACCTTGTCCGCGTCAGTGTGGTCTGTCACACTAGTAATCATAGCACTCTTATCCAATGGCCAAGCGTTACGTCGACATACGGACTGTACAACGGCGGAGAGGTAGGACTCTGGAACATGAAGACCTGAAAGCCAGATCACTACTGGTTCTCCAGTTGTGATCTAATTAGCAAGTAAAGATAAATAGGTGCTAGCAAAAATCTTTTATTTAATTGTTAATAATATATGTATAAATAATTTTGATATATTTAGTAGAACCTGAAAGAAATTTCAAATGAATTATAACTTCAACTTCTTATAAGTATCTTACTTCGTTTATGTTAGAGTCTAGTTACATGGGATTCAAAAATTGGAAAGGAAAGCATTGTCTTTATTTATTCGAATTCTTGAAGCAATCTCCAGTGGGTTCCCCCGCCAAATTGTTATTATTATTCGATATCTTAAACTTGTATTTTCAGAGAATTGAGCCTAACCTCAGTATTAAAATCAACCTAAGTCCCATTATTTTCATAGCACGCCCAATTTCACCTTATGTCCCATGAAAACTGTTAAATCTACAGTTGCTCGTAGGCGACAGTAACAAGTGCTTAGTTCTTTGTTCCTGAGTTCAGTTTTTCAGGAGATAAAACAGCTTGAAATCTAAACTCATATAGGTCTACAAATTCTACACTTACGCAAAATGAACCGCGTTTAAAACTTATCTAATCACAAAAAGGATATTGTGATTTCCTCTGCAATGAGACAACCCAATATGTATTAGATCGTAAGTCTCTTTAAATTTACATCTAGGAATAAGGAAATTTCAGCTCTTAAATGGCCATTCTTTATGAGCTGTTGTTAATGAGTACGAAGAACAATTTTTCACTCAGAAAGTACAAGTGCCGTCTGTTGACGTCACCTGTTTGCTGAAGTGGACGAGCCCACAATCGTTGAATAATGTAAGTAATCCTTTAACTTAGTACTCCTTTATTCTTCCTTATCTTTCTCGCCATAAAACAAAAGGCTCAAATAATGTTCGCATAGAGGAAACGAAATGAAAAGTGACATATCTGTCAATATATATAACACTTATTTTTGCCGAAGAAATATGCAATTTGAAGATTTCTGACTACTAAATGAATGATTTCTTATAGTATTTTCTTAGGAAATCCCAGGATTAATAGCTGGAAATCATATACAATCTTAGACGACAGATGTTTCCCAAGACCATTAGAAGTGTTCATAACATTTGAGATGGGCAGAAAGAAGGTTTCCCGGAACCGCCCTCATTCGTTGATTAGGTTTAGGTAGGGTAGTCGATCATCACACCACTGGATGGGCATTGACCTCTGGCTTCGCAGTCAAGCACATTGACTACTGCGCTACCAGCACACTAATGAGCGAGAACAATAATTTTACTAACTGGAGGAGCAAGAACGGACTACGAAATCGTTTCGTCTGATGAGCTGGACAGACCAACACTTGTTAAATCATAAGCTTTCCCTTAGCCCAGCGTTTCTTTCTCTCTTTCTGATCTTTTTTGCTTTAAAACAAAATGATCAGATAATATTCATATCGAAGTGATGAAATGAAGAGGGACAGATCTGTAAATAGCATGTTTATTGAAGTTAAATAAATATACATTTTTGGGACTTCCGAGTTAGAAGTTAAAGATTTCTCACAGTATTTTTTCATCAAAGACAAATTTCATTTGATTTTAACCTCACCTATAGTCCTAGCTGGTACTTGAAACATTCACCTTTTCTGTTGATTTCGCAGAAAAGCACTTACATTCCTGCATTTTGTTTGAAATTCAACTTTATTCAGTAGAATATAATTAAATCAAATTTAAGCGCCAGAGTAAAGGTATTTATTAGGAGGCCTAATCGAATATTTTCGTAGTATTCGAGAGGAACTCGCAACCTTCATTTCTCATGCTCCCGATTATCGATTATCGAATTCCAGCGCTCACACCTGGACACGTAAAAGCATGTGTAGAGAAGCTGTCGCTGCAATTATTGTCTAACCAGACAGACAATCAATTAACACATATTCAAGCCTACATAGGTAACTTTGTCTTGTTAATAAAAACCGTCATTTTGAACTATAGGTCTGTTCTTATCCTCTTCTCTGAGTCTGAGTAGTTGCAGCTTTAATTAAGAGTAACTAAGAAGCTATAAGAGTATCGCATTAAAATAACCCACCCCTTTCTTTAATGAAACCAACACTGTAAGATTATTAACAGTTATCCAGCTACGAAATGCGAGCTGTGTATGTTCTTTGACTTAGAATGTATAGAAGAAGCCCTGTCAAAATTTATACAGGATCCAATATAACCCTTCACCTTGGTAAATTGATTCCCTGTACAGGCCGCAATTCGAGGAACTAAGAAGGAAATAAACAAACAATGATAGTAACAGAGCGAACTTTGCGATCAAGATTATCAGATTTATCATAACGCATAGTTTATATTCGGGATATGTTTCTTTCCTGCCTCCGCTTTCATTCTTTAAAACCATTCCAAGGGATGAAATATTAAGAAAATAGTAGTGTCGGCGGACACTCATTCATTTCGTGTTTCACCACTATATTTCACAGTATAGTAAGGAAAAGAGGACGTATTATGCTTAAAAATTCTGTCGATAGTATCGCCTCAAGAAATCAAAAACTACTGCCATAATTGATAAATTCGTAGAGATGTTCTCAAAAATGAGAAAGAAATTCGGGATAAAATAATCCAAAACTCTTCAACTTAGGAATAAACGTTTATCTAAGAAGGCGATTAATTTCAGTAGAAAGTGAAAATATTATTAATAAATAACCCCATTCTCTTTGCTTATACAAAATTGCATATTTCCATGTTCTTTAAAAAAAATTTATTGATATAAATTTCAAATTTCAAGTCGGAAACTGGGATAATTGCTCTCCATCTTTCATACCCCTGGACGAGATAAGAGAAGCAAATGCTAAAATGAAAGCAATTCGCCTTGAAGTAACATATGATCATCGGTTGATTAAAAAGTGATTTCCCATTTAGATAAAACATTAAGTAAGGTCATTTAACAGCCTTCCTTAAATGAAGAAACCATCATTAAATAAATTAATTATTGTAATAACACGGAATCAAAATGGAACTGAATTAAAGTTGGTTAATTACTATGATAGTTGGGTTATTAAGAATAAGGAATGTAAGAAAATTAAGAATATATTGGTATTAAATATAAAATAAAACCTATTTTTGCGTGAAATAAACCTAACTTCTATAAAATTATTTCCGTTTTCTACCTTTAAATAGAAAAATAACGGGACGAATCAGTGCTGAGGATTTCTCAGAAAATTTATGCTACCTGATAAAAGTTTTTTTTCTCTACTCTGAAAAAGGTGAATTTTATTATTTTCCCTATTTCCTGCCGAAGAATACGTATGTCAGAAATTTGCTGTTTTACTTATAAATACGTAGACAACTTCATTTATTATTATTACATACAGTAATGTTTAACATTTCCGACTTTTAAATAGACCAATTCCGAATTTAAACCGAAATTCTTTTACTTAGGGCCAGGTAGATATAAGTGATCGATGGCATATTCAGTGCCCATTTTTCATAATAACATGGTCGATTTCTCATTTAGTCTAGATTTTTCTGCAATGGATTTCTCTAACAGACTTCATCAGCGTCTTATCATTTTTGTTCAATTGCACTCCAAAGAGCGTTCGGATATTCTTGACAATTTGAAAGCACGACCAATCACTGAATTTAGTCGATTGGTCAACAAAATCTGAACATTCCAGACGTGTACTCAATCAGGAATCTAGAGAGCAAGTCCTGAAGTTTGAACGTTGGATCATTTGAATGTTGGGTAATGGTAAAGTAGCACTAATCTCGCCGGCAAAGCTACTTTAGAGGTCTTACCGCAGTTAGGCTTACAGCGATATCCCCTCACACAAATAATAATCTAACAAAGGGCTAACAGCCTCTCCCAAATGTGAAGATTAAGAGTTGAAATGGACAAGAGGAAGAAGAATTGGAAATTGGAAGGCAAGAGAAAAAGAATCAGCGAGTGATAAAAAGACCAAATTTTGGTACGTTGAATAGATTGCAATGTGCTATTTTTCGTCAGATGAGCAAACAATGAAAATCACCATCTTACAAATAGAACAGCGTCGAGTTATGAGTGGACATAAGCATTCGACAGAATTCTACAAGTGATCTATATCTATTAATTGAAATGTGTACAACCTGACGAATTCAAAATAGAAAAAAAGAGACGTCCTTTCAACTGGCGCACAGATAAACAAGGCGAGTAGAAGGGCGTTATATTGTTGATTTCTGTGATAATATTGTTTCCTTCGTTTATGTATTGCAAGAAGGCAAAGAATCGTGACTCAAAGTAAACAAAACTTGTAGTGTGTGTGATCTTGATTGATAGGTTCTTCATTATTTGTTTTCTTTGACAGTACAATCAGCTAAACACACAAACGCAAACAACTTGCGGACAACGTGAAGACATCACAACACTTACCCACGCTTTGTACTGCTCAGTCCTTCTCTGAAAATGTGCTAACCAATTAGCCAGAGATTTTCGAGTTTCAGGTGCGAGGTTGCGCCAGTTGCTAGGCAGTTGACCATTGCGAAGAGAGGTTGCCATTTGTTCAAGATCACTGGAAAGTGCCACTTCTCCTGACAGAGCCCGTTTCAACTCGACCAGAGAGGTCTGCATTTGATTAACTAGTCGGTTGAAATGAACTAATTCCTAAAAAAAGAAGCAAAACGAACATTATTATTTGATAGAAAATCCGATGATTTGGTATCCTGAGTAGATTCAATTTAACCTAGATAAACGCTAAAAATTATTATAAAAAGACTAAAATGAGCTAAATTTTATATCTAATCTATTCTCACTCTTTTAAAAACTTTAAAAACGAGCCGCAAGAGCTATCGATTTTTTAACCGTTCGTGAACTTGCATGCTGGATTCAGAATTCAGCTGAATTAAAATATTAATCTAATCAGCCGAGCATTTAAACGTCCAGCGAACTTAAATGCCAAGATATATTTTAACAAAGATAATTTAACCGAAATTGAGGAATTAAATTTCTCTTCACACGAGCAGTGTCAGCACTCAATGATAAATGCGCAAATTTTAGACCAGATTTTCGTCTTATGAATGAAATGCAACCTATGTTTGTGTAGGAGGTTTCAAGTTTCATTTAACATGGGTAATTAATTTACTTGTAAAAGAAAGGCCGTTGATGGAATTATTTTACTCTTTAATGATTCCCTTAGAGCATCCCTGTCGAAAGGAGATGGAAGAGACTGGAGAATTCTCTCCGTGACTTCACTGGTCAAGGACATTTCAATAGCGCCAGGATCAGTTGATGGATTACCGATTCCAGTGTCTCTTCGAAGAGTCAGAAGATGATTCCACAATTTATGAGCCTGTGAGGTGAAAATGTCGATTTCTGCATTAGCATTGAGGCCTAGAACTTCTGGAGAACTGTTCGTTGGTAAGCTATCTATATACTCTAAAAAATCAAACATCATATTTATCGATTTAATTTATGAGTTTAGATTTATCGTAATATTTTTTATTTATATTTTTTTCAAATACCTTAATTGAATATGCTATAAATGGTAATTATTAGTATTTCATTTAGCTGGGAACTTCATGGTTTTAAACGAAGTAATCAATAACATAAGAAGTGTTTTCCTCATTTCTCGATCAGAGTTAAGCATTTGAGTTGAATTCGTAGGTTGTGTTTCTATTCGTGCCATTTATTCTATTATATCATATCCCATGATATATTTTAGGTTCGTGATTTTATTTCTCAAACTTCTTACCTAGTTCATATTTGTTAGAAAGAAGATTAAATAATATCTTAGAATTCCTTTTGGTGACTTTTCGTTACGTATTTTTTTATATTAAAAGTTCATTTCGATTCCTTTTGAATGATAACACATTCCGGCACTCGTTTTAAGGAGACTGAAGGAATAACTTCTATATTGACCAAATGCTAACGATGAATGAATTTCTATTCATCAGCGATTCCTATCTATTTTGCCCGAAATTAAATTTTGAGAGGACAGTAATAATCTAAACTGTTAACTAACTAGAAGCTTACCATTTTGAGATTTCTATTTGCTCACCTTTACTTGCATTTATTATTGAAATTAGCAAAACTTAAGCTAAGTGTAACATGCATAACAATTATCAGAATAAGTCCAAATTATAAGGGGAATCCACCTTTTATTTCTTCTGCTGAAGGAAAATAAGTTCTCTATAATAAAGAGCATAGAGTAAATAAATGAATACTATAAACACTTTATCTCAAATCAAATAGATGTATCAATTTTTAAGCCAAAACTTTGCTGCATGAATATATGAATTAAACTATATGAAATATCATGAAAGCCAAGTCAGTTCTGTAAAACGTAAATTTAATTAGAAGTCTCAGAAATGCTAGGCGCCTTGTCGCAGACATCCCAGGGAGAATGTCTACTCACTTCCCCCAGTCCCCACAACAATGACTCATTCCTCCAATGAAACTTCATGATTCATCTCTTCTCATATGAGGGACGATAATAATATACCCATGCATTAGAACAAAAACATCCCACCAAGGGGTTTTATATCGACTGCGCAACATCAAAGCAAACACTTGAACCGATTGTGAGATACAAACTAACTAAACCGAAGCAACACACATGGTCGAGAGAAAAGTGGTCATTTCTTCAGCTTAAGATCGTAAATTTGATTATACAATGATAACCAGGATTAAAGTAATTGAGTGTGGAACGATTTCATATTTAATATTCCATAGTTTGAGGATTTAAAGACGATGATAACTAGGAATAATACAGTTAATAATTACCCCTTTTTTCTCTTAAATAAAGGTGAAATTAAGGACGGTGAAATCATTTTAAACAGTGTCAATAACAAGGGTATTCTAACTGTATTAGAAGCAACGGTTCTAATTATTTTGTCCAACTACATTGTTATGAAACATAATGGTCAATTAATTCCAATTTCCATTCTTATTTCAAATCCAGATTAAAGGAATGTTCACCGATTATTTTAATTATCATGATTTTTTATATATTACTTAGATAATTTCGTTGCAGTAAAGCATTAACCTGATTATTTACTTCCACAACTAAGGCGGATAGTCGAGGTGAGACGGAGAGATTGTAAACCTCCATCTATATCAGGTGTTTAATCACGTTCCGCAGATTCAAATAAACACATTTTCGGTTGTTATTACTTTGTCTCGTGTTTAATGATAAATTTATCTTTGCTTGGTTATTGCAAAATGTCTATGTGGAACGTGACTCATTATCCGATTTCATAGGACATAGTTTACCATTTAAAAATTAATTTAATTTGTGACAACTGGCAAGCACGAATGAATGCTAAAATATAACCCTTAGTGAGAGCTTTCATTTCTCATTTTAAATGTGCAAAATTGATCGAACGAATAAATCTTTCTTTAGAATAGATTTATGAATTAAAAGTTTAATCTGACAATCTTATGACATTACTTACATTACTATGATAAAATTGACCATTATAATAAATAGTAATCAGTAAGGATGATGAGTAACGTTTAAGCAAATGTTGCTAAATGCTTCATATTGTGGATTTACAGAGGTATCAAATTGCTTCTTCCATATTTTAGGGTAGGTATTCAGTGGTAATCATATCTACATCAAAACTGCTCCCAAAAATCACTTTTACTTAATTCATCATACCCAAATTACCCTATATATTATTGAATACGACCTGTGACAATTTTTTTACGCAAAAGCTGTCGGACATCTACTATGATATTACCATATTATTTTCTAAATTTCATTAAACGAGCATGTGACTAGTTTTTTATCAAAAATTTTAATTAATTCCTCTCTACAGATTGTTCAGAAGTCTCAAATTCTTAGTTAATTAAGCCTAATTTTTCTAAGAAGACTCAGTGAAGTTTCATTAAGTAGTTGAAATCAGGTCTTCATTCAGTTATTGACTGATAGAAAATGACACGGTTTAGCGGGCATGCAATTCCCCTAATCGACACTGTAAGATAGCCCACGGTACTAAACTCTGTCATGATCAATCTGAATACAAGTATCTCAGTGGTGATTTATCAATGTGTTATTTTCTTTCGTAAATGTGGCATTCAGGCTCTCAGTCTCGGGCCGTATGATAAACTCCCTTTGAGACATGGTGAGATAAATGTGATTGACTTCCTATCGTTAGGTTTGCCTATCTAAACAGCTCTAATTGATACCAAAAACCAAGATGTGATCTCGTCAAGAAATGCTCTCTCTGGGATTTTCTGAGTCTTTGCACGTTGTTCCTAGTATGTCTGATCATCTCCAATATCACCCCTTCCTTCTCACAACTCTTAGTCTGGATGGGTCAAAAGAACTAACTCTTTCACTGGTGTAGCAGCACTAAATCATGTAAGGGCCAGTTCACATTATGACACCAACTGTATCCAAATCAAATCTCAGCTATAATATATAAGACATAGGAAAGCAAAATGTTAAAAAAGGTTACTTACTTATAATACCCTCTCTCGAGACGTCACAAGGAATAGTATAAATAATCTTTTTGTTCGCATAGAAGTGGAAATGTTGCCACTTGTCAAAAAGAAATTCTCCAAAGTACTCATTTATGTAGGTCTGCAGAACTCGTCTATCAAATCCATCTATCACCCGTCCACCATACATCACTTCATCAATCAGATACCGTAGACTTTCCCAAGATATTTCTGATTCCACCTTTGTCAATTTCAGTTGATCTGTTATAACCGTTAAACTTGCATGGAAATCAGATAGATTAAAATCATAGGGTATGTTCCATCCCAGCTTTCCATATTGTCGACGTTCTTGCACTACGGAATGGAAGAAGGACAGTGTATAAGCCAGAGTTGAAAAGGCTAGATGTTGACATTCGGCAAACTTGGAGGCTGGAATCTCCAAAAATGTTGCTCGAAGATTCCTCTTTAATCCCATAAGTGGTTCAGTGACAATCTTGAGAGACTGCTGAAGAAAACCGATCGGAAAATCTGGTGATGGTTCAGTTGTAATCCATAGTCGGAAATGCGGATGAAATTTTTTCGTACTTTCGATGGCTTTTATCAGATGAGGAATCCATTTCACCAGAAGATGGCAATTTTGCAATATCAGCCATGAACCATCAGCGGAAGCATTTTTAAGTAGATTCAAAGCGGCTCTCTCTTGGCCTTGTCCCATGGAAAGGAATTTTAAATTAGTTGAAGGGTCAAGATCCAAACGCGATTTTGCGAACTTCTTTAAACTTTCAGTAGGATCTGAGCCTGGTGAGAGAATGACTACGATGGGAGTTTCAGGCTGACTCTGTTCATACAAAGAGGTCAAACTTGGTTCCTGAGAAGACACAAAACTTTTACCTAGAGTTTCAGCCACAAAGTGATCAACCGCCCGACAGATTCTATCCACTCGGAAACAACGGAGAAGGCAGAGTTTTTGGAAACTCGTAACCTTCTTAAAATATGGCGGAGGTTCATTTTCCAGATTGTTAAGAGAGTACCACTGAAATAAGCAAAATAAGTACTAATTACATCAACAAAATCTAAAAACTATTACAATCTTATGCCTAATGAATAAAGAGCCGGATGAATTGATTCAAATAAATTTTGTATTTAATATAGTCAAAGTCTACAACAGATAGAGCTTATCATGTATTTACTACCACCATGGCTTTGAAAGATAAAAACTGGTTGAATTAGAGCTGGTCATCTTATAAATCTAGTTAATCCTGAGGCGAATATCGAAGCTAATGTTCACTTTGGCGACTGAAATATATTCCACCAATTCTAAGTCCCCCTCGCATTTTCTTGACCTTAATATGACCTACTTACTAAACCTCTCTGAACCATATCCAGGCCTATATTCTAGAATATTTAATGGAATATATCGCACATACCTTTGATTTCCATAACACCCTGCTATTACACCCTGTTACAAATGTTCCAATGAACTGTTTTCATTCAACTACTAAACATGCACCGAATCCGCCCATACTAACAGAAGCACAGGTACAGAGCCTTATCTCATCTTATTCTTCTTATTTAGTTAATACAAGTGTCTTTATTTTATGTATCCTTTCCATTTAGTGAGTACATTTACCGTAATATCGAAAGACACAACTGTTTTCGAATCTCACCTTTTTCCATTCCTTTTGGTTTGTGGAGACGCTTTTGCTGAGTTCTTTAAATTGCAAAGGCAGAACTTCCTCCAAACGTTGAATATCTCTCCAATTAGCATTTGTAAGCCAAGCAACTGGGCATTTTTCAGATTCACTCCCAACAGTGACATTTCCTTTCACGAAGAAATCGATTTCATCCTGATTAATATTGCCTGCATCGAACTGCAATGTCAGACTTATTTGGAAACTGAACAGTAGCTTGTGGTGTTCAAAGAATCCTAAAAATAAAAACCCATTTTTATATCTACTTATAAACTTAAATTATGATTAATATTCAAATTATTGGTTTAATTGTAACTCATTTTGTTTAGTCTATTTATGACTTTAATTTTTAACAAATTTCAATTTTTATATGAATCAAATTAAGATATCTAACCCTCTTTCTATGGCGCGCAATCATCTTAGGATTTTAATACCTGAGCTATAATGAGCCCTAAATGTTAATTGGGATTGGACTGTGGGAGAGAGGGGAAATTAAAGTGGTAATAAATACCATCTATCCTATATCTAAACTAATTGGCCCATTTTAAAGGCGGCGCCAGGGTATCTTTATAGCTCACGAACACAAATGTTCAAAGCGAAATTAACAGTCTCTTAACTCTCCTCCATTTCCTTTTCATCTACCACATTACTGTTCATAACTAGAAAATCGAGGAAAGTAGTGTACAATATCAATACCGATATTTCCAGTGATTCTATTGCTTGTCACATGGACAATTAGAATGGTACAGTAATTTGATGCTACGGGGATTATTCATCTAAAAAATGGCACTAGTATAAAATAAAGTGGGATATTTTGTGACATTACTGAGTTTACCTGTACCTAAATTTACGTAAAGCTATGGGTTAGAACGGATATTTACCATTGCGAGTATTCAGTATAATGGCCTTCAATTAGGCTCTCCTAAGGATTTCAGTCTCGATCTCATCTACTCTCCTCTCTTAAATTCCATATTAGGACAATGTTACCTGACCTGATTATATTGAGCTTAAATGTAATCTTTCTGTACGGTATAACGTTAGTTAATTTTACCGATGAAAGGAGTCTATCGAGTAAATACATGCACTTTTGCATCTTGGGTGGGACAAAATCCCCCTTTTTCTCTAAGAAAAGTATTCTCACTTTGCATGCACTTTAACATTTCAGATGGGTGAGATATCAAGGTATATAAATCAAGGTCTTTGCTAACCTGTACATCCATAAGTGTATACCACTTCTGTAAGTGTAGTGATGATATTCGTTAATCTTTTATTCAACACTGTATCAGGCATACTTCTGTTTAGGGCTGTCTCGAACAGTTTTTTATATGCAGCCAGGGAGAATTGATACATTGGGCTAATAGTGGCCATATCTGTAAGAATGAAGAATAATAAAGCCCCTCTTTTCGCTGCGGGTCTGAATGCATTACTCAGCGCTTCTACTTCAGCGGCAGTTTCGGCTGCAAGAGCAAGCTTTTGTGCAGTGTCAGTGGCTTTGTGTTTTGTCTCTTCCATGGTATTTATCAGTTCCTCGTTGTCTAAGATGTTTCCAGTACTTAGTGCAAGATTCAACAAGAGACTATTTTCTAATTCCTTCAGGATCTTTCGATTGTCACTAAAGAAATAAAGGCGTAGAATTGAATTAATGTAGTTTAATATGGTTAACTCAGAGCTATATGAATCCAGTAAGAAATTCTAATGAGTATAACTAAAAAATAATATAACTAATTTTAACTACCACTTTTATTTAAAATCTTGAGAAACGAAGAATATGAGATAGTTTATGATAAATAAATAAATTATTTGGATAGAAAATCCCAATTATCAAACCGTCTTACAACCCTATGAATCTGCAGCATAGCAATTCTGGTATGAAATAGTAGCCTTACAATGTCGAAGTGCCCCTAATATGTTGAATTAGATTAGTCCCTAATCGTTTAATTTCCAATTTACTTGAGAAAGTGCATTTCAACACTTATCTTGAATATAGGGGATCACACTGGTGGAAGACTCTAATTCTGCCACTCTCCCTATTAGCCAGGTATTAAAAGGGATCGAACCCGCGACCTTTGACTTGGTAGACGAGCACGTTAACCGCTATGCCACATGCACCATATTCGATACTACATATTTGACAAACCTTATTGTATGAATTAAAATATTCTTCTTTTCTTCTAAGCTGCTCTGTTCATGTTTCACAATAACACCGAGAAGTTGATTTTCCAATGCTTCCTCCGTTATTGTACAGTTAATCACGATAGCATTTCCAAATACCTTCGCTCCATATGCAGGATTTGATAATTTTGTGTTTAAATAAAGCCGGAAATTCGGATCATAGTCTACTTTTTTATTACCTAACATCACATATGATCCGTTCTTGTCTCTGAGAATATTTTTCGAGAGCACATTTTGAATAATTGGATCGATGTAGTCGTAAACATCTTCAAACAAGAATGGCGTTCCAAACCTAATAGCCAGTTCGAGATACTTCAAGAAATCAGGATCACTAGAGGTTGCAACTCGGAGTTTGTTCTTTTCTTCCATATTCTTGATCCACTTCAATGCTTGTTGTTGAGGATCAATAAAAAGTGAAAATCTAGATGCTCGGGTGGCTAGAATTCCATTCTGAATACTTAGTTCATCTCCTGGAAGCCCGTTAGCATTCCAATTTGCCACAGTAACTTCATCTGTCAGGAGGTGAATAGGTTTAAAATCTTCTGAGAGTGGAATCTCTCGGCTCGCTATGTCTGGAAGCCAGTCGTCGTGAAGCATTTTTTGACGCAGATTGTAGAAAAATGGCCCAGTATAAGTTAGAAAAGCTGCAGATATTAGGCAATCTCCCAAAAGACGCTGGCGCTTCTTATTGAGCATTTTGACCTCCTCTCGCCATCGAATGGATTCCGATCCGAGACCATTGATTAGTTTGTCAGCGGCTACTAAACGGCATTCCATTATTTTAGTTTCTTTTTGAAGAGTCGCTTGTTCTTCCTTAGTTGCGGCGAGTTTCTCGTTCAACTGCTTGATATCTTCTTCCACTTTTGTGAGTTCGTGTTTTATACGATCAAGATCGCGCTCATTCTAATTCAGAAAAAAATGTTTGAAATGTTGAAAAAGCCTATCATGAATTGTTCCATGTTATTTAAAACTAGTGCCGTTTAATATTTTAATATTTGAAAATCAAATTTCAATATTAAAAATGACAGATTCATTATTTTTAAAATTTTTAGCAATACTTGATGGATAAAAATATATAACCTTTTGAGTTTTTACTTTATTTGGATTCACCCTTCAATTAGTATAACTAGCAATTGTTTAAACAAATTTATTACCTGAGAAAATAACTTCTCGAGTTTTGCCACTTTCTCACGTTTTGGATGGACATCCTTGAGCACTTCGCAGTATCCCAAGACGGCATGAACGAATCTCAAGAATCCTGCACCAGCTTTGCTCACCGTTTGCATTTGTTCAGTAGCAATTTTTGAACCAATCAAATACTCTATGGAATGGTAAAACTATTAGTAAACATCAACAATCATTACAGTCTGTTAAACTAGTCAAGTCAAGTATGCCAGTCAAAAGAAAGAGTTACCAACAATCATCGTAGATAAGAAAGCAGCTTCCATACGTTTTTCTGATTTTAAACATGCGTTCTGCTACCTCTTGCTCGACCAGCACTAACCAGTACGGTTGGTCATGACGCACACTAAATGAGTACCGAACCCATGATCCCAGATATTGAAGGCGTACACGTAGACCACTATGCCACCGATCCCGATTACTATTTATTGTCATGACTTTCAAATTCAGTGATGACCTTTATGTTAACACATGGTGATCGCTGCTATTTTAAGATGGTTATAAGCCATATCTTAATTCCAAGTTGTGTTCTAACAAGCGAAATCCTATTCATATTACAACAGCTTTGAGAATTGATCAGTACTAAAAAGATATATCTCACTAAGTATTTGTGAGGTCATTCAAAGTATTCGATAATTAGATGATCCAAATCTTTATCATTTGACTGGTTGGTCAATAATGTAGCAGCGAGGATGATTCATTCTTAGATCCAAGCACGGAAGTATCGTAATCGAAAAATCAGGTGCCGATGGTGAAGTAACTACAACTTCGTGGGGTCTTCCTGTAATAATACTTGACAGTTCTTTCTGATAGCGGCAGAAGTTATTGAGGTACCAGAGGATGCCCATTGGCAAGCATCCACTGATGTGGGTGGTCAATCCCACTAGTCAATTCTGATCAACAAAAGAGGCAGTAGACTGCAATTTTCTCATAAGAGCGGCCTCAAGATATCTTCCATCTACCCAATTTAAGCGTTGATAGCGCTTCTCCTAATGAACTTGGGAAGTTTAATGCCCTTGGCACAGTAGTCAACTTCAATATTTGTCATGTCAGCGGTCACAAAATTTACTCCCATAGATGCGCACTCAGTGGTGCGGATGTCCGGCCACGGTGATTAATTCTGATCATTAAAAGAAGTAGTAGACTGCGAATTTCTCACTAGAGCCGCTCACTGTCTTTCACTAACACTAACTAACACTCTCCAAAATGAACTTGGGAAATTTTTTAAAGATTTTTATAGTTTTTAAACTTATCCTTATGCAGATCTATTAAAATTTAATCAGTGGCTAAATAACGCAGCGTAAAGGAAAATACAACAGCTTGGAATTCTTTAAAAATTTAACACAAAAAGCTACGCGCTCAAAGAACTTGAATGTTAATACGATCTAAAAGAATGCGCTTCATTTCTTGATCGATTTAATTCCTTTAAATTTATTTAATGGGTCAGAAGGAAAGATACGCAGAAATGAAGACGAAAGCAGAACTGCAATGAAGGTAATAATTTAAATGAAGTGTTCTTGATTTTGCCTATGTTTATAGGATACTTCAAGGTTAAATTTTTAAGTAAATTATGTTAAATTTCAGAAAAAAATGCAGGAATTAATGTGATATATTAGTTCCAGAGAGTCGATTAGATCAAGATGTATTGAATGAACCGCAATAGGGACTTCCAAAGGATAAGAGAGAATTGAGGAAGGAAGGGGATTAGAAGGTGGCGTAGGAGGATGTGTCTGACGGGCGGAAGTCTACGCGTCCTACCAATATGTGTGTGTATTGAAAGGCAATTTATTATTTGTCGCTTGGATGAGAACACGCATGGGGACATAAATGCGTTTGCACTTTTAATTAAAAGGGACGGTTGTAAGAACAGGAGGGATAGCATGAACAGAAGGACTGGTTTCGAACATCGTCGAGGTGAAACTGTGCCTTTGTAACGATCATTCGAGGTACACTTGATTAGCTTATTTTGATCGATAAAATAGACCACCCGAGGACACATGATGTTTATCCGCAGAGACCTGGGATTAGAGTAAGGTTAACAATTTCAAACACCACTATGAGGATAATTAAATCTCAGCTATTAGTGATGACGTAAGATTAAAACTTCGGAGACGTGGAGGGACTCATCCTTCAAGACTTGTACTATCCTAACATTCTATTTATCATTCCAAGGATAGTGGCTGATTTCTGTACCACCGATAAACTTATATTCAAAAAAGTCTGAAAACTAATGGCTTATGATTTGGAATTATTAAGTGAGGCGGACCATTACCAGATTCCTACTTTCTGAATTGTTTAACGATTGTTGGCAAGACAGAATCCTGGATGGATGCTGAGGTAATCAGTATTTAAAAAGGTGAGGAAGTAAGAACTGACCCTCTTGACACGGTGGGGAAATATTTTGCGTCGATGGTCTGTTAAAGGCTTAATTAAAACAAAAATGAACATGTATCAAATACGCAAAATGTATTTCGTGCTGGAATATCCGCAGAATAGGCTATCCTTGCTGTAGGAACAGTAATGTAGGAAGCTATCGACTGGCATTATGTGGCATTAACGATACTACGGTCACATAAAGGACTCAAGTGAAGTATTTTCTAAAGAGGAGGGTGTCAGACAAGGATCCAAAGAGGATCCTAAACTCTTTAATATATTATTCCAACTTATAGTAGGGGGAGTCCATGCAACTCTAGAGGAACGAAAATCAGACTCTTGTGTTCTGCAGGATGCGAGTGGTCACTGGGCCACTCAGAATATGCAGACGACATATGTCTTATTACTAATTTGATTGCGCCTGTTGAAAGACTTCTACGGAGATGCAAATTAATACTAGACAAATATGTCATGGAAATATCGTATGAAAACACAGTTTGGATGTATGTATTTTCGGATTCAGAATAGTCATATCTTCAGTTAAATAAACATGGGATTTATCTTATACACATCTCGACTTTTCTGTGAATTATAAAGGCCTAGCTGACGATGCTATAAGACCTTATTCCAAGAAGGCCAAAAGACACGTAATGCTCAGGTCAGTTCCAAGATCAAAAGTACTTTTGATCGAAACTCGAACAAAATTTCTTGAAGCATTCTTTAAGATTGTTCTTCTTTGCGGTTTGTCTACTAAAGTCTATTCCATGGTGGATTATAAAAATTTAAAGGCTGTTCAGAAAACGGCTCGAATGATGATATTAGGCCTGTACTGCAGACGACAAATGAGCTTTAAAGTGCTGGCTGGTTCCTCTGAGAAACCTCATCGGACAACCGCAGAAGCGTGGGCTTAACCTCTGGTTAAGTCTGCACAAAAAAGACGATACAAACGCTAAACTTTTAGCGAATTCCCAATTACCAAAATTTGAGAAATCGAAAGATTTCCCTACAAAGACCTGACTTAGAGAGCTCAATGCAGACGTGTTCGGTGGAAAAGAGAGTGCTGTCCCGCACTTGCTAGAACACCAACCACAAATAAAGGGGAAGTCTGCATTGGCGCTCGGTGTCATCGACTCTTTTCAAACGCCTGTGAAAAGAGAAGACACTGGCGAACAGGCCATCACCAAAGCACAGAAGTACCGCAAACTGAGAGAATTTCTTGTCCAGTGGATGGCTACTACAAGACCATTGTGAAAAGAGGTTAGTTGAGGAATCATTTGAAAACATGTCACCCGGAATTTCAATATAGAAATGATAAGGAATAATTTAAAGCATAATGGAATGAAAGTAAAATGTTGCAAACCTGACGATTTCAGAGTCCAAATGCAGTAAAACTTTGATTCTCGACATACCCCAAAAACTTTCTGAAATTGCTTAAATCGCTTCTGTCAACTCATTTGTCTAGATACTCTCCATGATTAAAATTGCGAAGTTTTTGATTTTGTCATGCATAATAATAACTTTTACCTTTCACAGCTGAAAACTGCTTAGGTCCGATAGAATCCACATCCATAGTCTGAAGGGACTGCAAGAAGTTCGTATCCGCCATCATTCCTTTCGCAGATTTCCAAGAAACATCAGTCATTCCTTTGAATATACAAATACACTCAGAGACAACTTGAACAGGTCGCGGAGGTTTTACGAAGGATCTGATTTCTGTCACATCATTCTTAGTCAATTCGCTGAGAGAAGCACGGGCCTGTTCCAGTGCTGGTAGGGCTTTAGACAAAGCGCTTTCTGCTTCTTTCTAGAAGAATTTAATGCTTCATAATAAAATGATATTTGTATGGCCTTTAAAATCATCTCTTAAATTATTCTTGGTACATTCAGACTTCATGTTCTTCAGTTGGAATCAAATCATACACAATGATATAGGAGCAAACCTCAAATCAGTTATAGCATCCGAAATCCGGAAAACGTTTACTGGTGCAATTAAAATTATGCATTCTTATCTCACTGAAATAAACCTATCAATAAAAATACCTTTTCGCTTTCGATTTCTTTTGATTGAGTCTCCATTTCCTTGACTTTTTCTGAGGACTGAGCTTGCTTTTCTGTAGCAATGTTTTGGCTTTCGATTATATTATTAAGAAGACTCTCACAAGCCTCTGCCTTTTCCTTAACTGCTATTTGCTGAACTACCAGTTTTTCATTAAGTTCTTTAATTTGACTTGATGCATCGTCCAGTTTTTCTACACCTTTGGAGAAACGGTCGCAAAGTGCTGATATTGACCGGTCTTTCTCGGAGAGTAACCTAAATTAATATGTATGAAAGAGTTAAAAAATAGCGCTTTGAAAACTTAACTTATTATACTATGTTCATAAATAATCAGTACTTATTTTCATTTGTCCCAATTTTTTCCAGAGGAAACTTAATGTAAAAATATTAAATTATTTTAAAATGATATTGTCTTTTGACGCTGGCAAAATCTCTTTACCACAGTGGGAAGAATTCAAAGCTACCAATACTAAATCGAATAGTGGATAAATAAGCCCGGTTACTCTAATCGATATAAAACAGCAATGATTTAAATATGACTAGAGTTAACAGAACAATCTTGCTCAGCGAGTATCCAAAAAGAATCATGATATGGTGTTTCGAGGACGAAGTTTCCAGCAAATAATTTGCATCATTTGAAGATTCAGTTGACCAGATATTTAGTGTGGATGATCAAGTTCCCTATTTAACTCTTTTGTCCGTTCACATCGCATTGAAATAAAACTGCTCATTTTAACAAATTAGCTGGTGACGATGGGTTGATAATGCTACTCAAATTAAGCTCGGGACATTTGATAATTCATATGGATAACGTCTGTTCTGTTATTGTGTTTACCAAGCCAGATTCCTAAGTCTTGATAGATATTTATTTCAGGCTTAACTGAGACCACCATTTAGCTCACCCCAAATAGTTGGTAATAAAATCGAGGAAATGCTTTGGTGTGACAAAGTTTGTCCTCTTCCACTTTTTCATGAATTCTCGAGTCCACTTCTCAACTGATCGATGGACGTGTATAATGTGATCAATAAGAGCATCATAGTGCACAGGTGGAATCAGAGAATTTTCAGAAGAAAGGGTAGTTCTTGCAACAACTCGTAGTGCTTCTTCAGGCCAAGCAAAGAACCAATCGATTGTCGTATTGGTTAAGAGTCCTGGAAAGTTGATACAACGTCTTCTTAAGGTGTTACCCTCCTACAGTTTAGATATAAACAAGATATTAACATATACGACATAACTTATGTAATTCACTTTTAAGAATAGGACATAAGTTTGGTATTAGCTTGCCATTATTCTTCTAGTTTGCCAACAGCGGAATTGAATAAAGTGAAATCAATTAACTTACAGGACTCATGACCAGCATGACGTGCAGATTTTTCGCCACTTTTCTTGAGAAGTTTTCCCAGATGACTTCTCTTGTTCCCTCAAGTCCATCTTTCGTTAATTCTTCTTGCAGATCGTTAGCAATTGTTTCACGTTCCTCTTCAGAAAAAAATGAACTTACATCTGTTCCAACCAACATACTATTGATAATCTCTAAGAAGGCTAAACATGCAATTAAGAGTGAATATTAAACAAAACCTTCATCTATTATATCGTCTTCAGAAACTAGGAAAACTATCCGTTTGTTTCCCTTTACAAATCGAAGATATAGATTCTTAACTTCCTCTCGGAAGTGCTTTTCCGTATAATTTCGACTCAGAGAGATTTGAAACACATCACATCCGGCAGCTAATACAGCCAGTTTAATTAGAACTGTTTTCCCAGATCCACTGACACCAACACACAAGCCATGTCCTCCGGGTGTGCTTATTATCCTATGTAGTCGACTTAAATGATCAAGAGCATCGTTGAATAAGACAAGCCTCGAGTGCTCCGAATACTGTTCTTGGACCTATGGAAATAAATTCTACTTATTAGTTGTAGATAGTGGAGTTTGGAAGTATTAAGATTTTCGACTTGCATTATTGAAGATATCTTTTACGGCATTGTAATCACCCTTATCTTCATAATGGGCAATCTCTCCTTCTTCCAATTCAGTAGTATACTCACCGAAAAGTACGGGGTCTTTCAGTATTTCATCTTTGTCAGAAGGATCGAGGTTGGCAGTCTCTGAATTAATCTGACTTTTCACCAAATTAATATCTTCATCGGTTATCAAGCGGTCGACGAATACTCGAAGCATTTCGTGCCTCCATAAACGAACTACTTGAGAGGGAGTTGAGAATTTTCCTGGAGACATTCTACAGAGACCTCCACAAACGCGACGAAGATCGCGGAAATTGAAAGCATAGTGAAACTTAACTGGAGTGGCGTGCAGTTTTTGAAGTAAGAACCTAAGCGAAGAAAGAAATTCATCTAAATTACACAATATTTAAGACGGTCTAGGGAGGGACGGACAGTCATACTCATAAACATTGAGTGTAGCTTGTATGATAGCTGGAACTGCTTCTACAACCGTATGTTGGAATCCTGTTTGAACATGACCATTGAGAATTGATGAGGGTATCGCAAACAGTGTTGATTTACTCAGAGGAGCAGCATGAAACACAGAGAATTTAGACAGACAACGTGGGTCAGTACCCTTCGTTGGTACCATGGCAGCAATGTAGGAGGTATCGCAAATTCGACGCCATTTGAGTTCACTGTTGGAACGATCGTAGAAGCCCTGATTAGTCAGCAGGAGTTTGAGAAGTGCTAAGGGCTGTTGGGTTCCATAAGGATCAGTCTCAGGCATATGAAGATCATCGATGAATAGAAGAAGACGCTTTCCTGCAATAGGTCCATAGAGGTCCTTGCTTCTCTTCTCAAGATTAGCATCAAGGCAATTGAATAAGTCTTCTGCGGTAGTGCGAGAAGAGAAATTGATCCGCATTATTTGCTATAAAGAAATGCAATCAATTTCAATTGTTCTCTATAACTGATCAAAAGAAAATCATAGTTAGCAAAGGTTTCCACCAATATTATGCGGCGGTGGTGCAGCAGTTAAAATGTACACTTGCCAAGTCAGAGGTAATGAAATCGATGTTCAGTGACGCACATCTAGTGATGTGGATGGTCAACTACACTGGTTAATTCTAATCAGCAATATAAGTAAGAGCGTCGGAGCGGCTTCAGGATATATCCCCTCTATCGAAGTTAAGTTTTGGGAAACTTTGATAATATTTCAATTTCTTCATCGATTTCCCTTCTCACGTATTGATTTATTCTGACGCATTTTCAATAAACAGATGAGATCATCAGGTATTGACTGCATTTGTGTTTTCTGTCAAGATGTATTCATACTGCTGCTTTAACGACGTCCACGTGTGCGGTCAAAAAGCTTTTTGAAAACGAATGTCTAGACATAAAGTCCTCTGTATTTTGCCAATTGATCGTAATAAAATGATGTCTCATAACCAACGTGACAGAGTCTTAGGTACGTTATCTAGAAAAACCTTTCATCGTTAATATAACCTACAACAATATAGGGGAAAAACAACTACAACTGGGTAAGTGAAGTTCAAAAGTTCACAAAAGCTACCAAAACTAAAATTTCTGAATTTTGCTGGGAGATATAGAGTGAGCACATCAAATTTTGCGCATTATTTATATCGTTATCTTCCGCGAATTTGTAGTCATTAATATTTATTATTTTCCACATGACAATAGCGTAGTCTAGGCAGTCTTTGGATATGCAGTTCAACTAATCTGCACCTGGTCCATCCAAGTCGATGAGAGCTGATGAGGCAAGATAGTGCTCAGGGCCGGCGTTAAGAATACTGGCTGTCATTACCATTCAGACTGAGAGAATAGCCTTGATGATAGACTCCCAACCGCTGATTAGGTTCTCAGTTCATCTATGTGACCTCATATTTTTTTAAATAAAGGTGGATGTGACTAGACTCCACGTTCATGGTCATCTCCATCGTTTATCATAGAGTCTCGTATCCCTCATATCTTTTAATTTGATAGACTCTTTAAACCAAGACTTCCGATGAATTTTAAGAACAGGGAAAGCAGGAAAAATAGGTTTATTTCAATCATTTCAATTTTCTAAAAAGTGCATACCATTAGCTTAGACTTGTAAACTAAAACGAGAGCAGAGATTTATATGAATTGAACTCACGTGAGTAGATTTATCTTGTTCCGTCAAAAATCGATTAACCGATATTGTTTTAGAAGTACCCGTTTCACCAACCAGCAAAACTGGTCTATTGACCTGGACATTCTTTTCCAAAATCCATTTCATTATGATCGTATCTTTTGTTGGCACAACAATTTCCGAGAAGTCGACTTCCGGGTCATATTGATAGGAGGGCACAGTTCTGCTCCACGGAATCCAAATTCTCTTCTCAACATCAAAGTAAAAGTCTTCAAGTCGAGGATGTGTGTTTGGAATGAAACCTTCTTTAATACCTTCACCTTCTTCTTCGATTGTTGGTAGGGCAGACAGTTCTTTGACTTTGTCATCAAATATGGTCCGATCTGAATCATCCAGGAGGCAAGATCCAATTGAAAACGTTAATGCATGAAGAAGAATAGCTTCCAGACAATTTGCAGAAGCTTCTTTCACACCAATCAGTAAACTGTCAAGGAGATAGCATAACTGATTAATTAGACCAACTGGAGTCAGTGGAACAACAAAGTTGATATTTAAAGTCATCAATCGAGAGAGATATTTTTCAAAGAGATTATCTAGAACTCGAACGTAACAATCATCCAAGTCTTTGTGAGTCAGTTTCCATCTCTGCCAGACTACTGAGTACTCAAGATCTTGTGGGTTTATGTAGACCATTCCACATCGGGAGACAGTCGCCGGTGATGCATATTCCAAATTGCCAACTTCGAAAAGTAGACAGCAGTCAGGTTGGAGACGAATACGTTCACCGTTTGGGAGAGTTAAGAGACGATTATCATCCATTACCGAATTCATATTCTCAACCCAGAGCGGGTCGACGTCTCCGTCAAAGAGAATGATATTGTTCACCTATTTTTTAAAAGTTAAACTTAAGATTTCTACTTTATTTCAGCATATTTTTGATATTATTATGCATAATTTCAATATATATTTACTTTAGATCCTTTATCATAAAAAATTATATAATTTATAAATAGTTACCAGTGTTTTCCGCTATTATTTTACTGTCGTAAACTTAACAATTAAGATATTAGGCCTCAAGTAATAAAATAAAACGAAATCAAAGTGATTTTAAATGAGATTCATTTTACCTTTATCCCTGACGGTTTATTTGTCTCTCTGAATATCTGAGATAGCAAACCATCCTTCCAGTCACGAGTATTTGGATCCAGTATACCGTACAGTTCAGCCACACATCTGTCCTTGGGATTTAGAGGGATCAGATTGGTTGTGATGCCTAGTCTCCTTTGTGCTCCACAGTAGGCCATAATGATTACACTCTTGCCTCCACATGTAGGTCCAACTACCATTGTTGAATGCCGTGTCTGCATTGTCCCGTGAAGTTGCATTACTTTCTCAACCTGTTTATCTACTTCGATGTATTTTTCGCCAGAAAGCCAGTCCTTTACAGCATCCAAGAGCTCTCTATTCTCTGATTTAGGACTTGATAATCCTGGGAAGAGGTCACAGATTAGATCAAGAAATAATTCTGCATCTTCGTGAATCAGTTTAGGTAAGTTCACGTCTCTAAGGGCTCGGATAATCACTGAGATTTCGTCTAATTCTGGCTCACGTCTTCTTAACTCTCCACCCATCCGAAGAACAGCTTTCAAAGTTCGCATACTGAAGTCATAATGATGTTGTTTTGATAGTTGTCTCTCTGCAAGGTAGTAGAATGTATGGGTCTTAATAGCCAGAATTCGAGCTTTAGAGAATCCTTGAGCAAACAGCATAACTTCACAGATCAACTGTCTGTCTGGTACTGCTACAACCACCTGTCTGAATTGAACTTTAACAGATTCAGGTAATTCAGTGCGCCCTGCATATCCTGGATTCATGGTAATGAACACACCAACCCGAGGGTTGAAGTCAATCACCTCCCCTTCAAAAGCAAACTTTCTAACTGATTGAATATGGGCGTCTTGAATAAGACGCAGTTGAGTCGATATTACGGAAAGAACACTGATTTCAATTCGGTTAAATTCATCAAAACAGCCCCAGGCACCTGTTTGACAAAGTCCAGAGAATATTCGACTGAGGGATTTGTAATCCATTGTATCTCCACAGTTTGTAACTAGACAAAATGTGGCGAGTGCCTTTGCAAGATCTTTAACCGTCTCGGTTTTGCCAGTCCCTGCTGGTCCAACTGCACAAGCTCCAAGATGCATAGAGAGAGCTTGGGTGAGAGTTAGGTAGATTCGGTCAGTGAGTGGAGTAATTACTAAACGGCCATTGAGTCCCATATACTCATATCCATAATCAAAGGAACCATTACACTGTTGCAAACGCAGGTGATCACAGCTCCGGGACCAGTAATAGCGCAGCTGCGATTGCCATTCAAATGCCTTCGCCTGCAATGCAAATCGTAATAATAAGAGTAACGCTTCTGAAATTGTTCTTATCCGTTAGCTACCTCAATAATGCTATCCCGAACAAATCCATCAACCACATCCCTTGCGTGTACATCGATTATAAGTAGGGTAGTAAGTTTAGTGCGGTCATTAGGAGATAATTCACCGCGAATTCGTTGAACTATTTCCTCCAACTGGCTTAGTTGTTGCTTAGAAAATTTCTCCATTGCCGATTTGTCCGGTTTAAGATTTGAAAAGACAGAACTCATATGCCGAAATGCATCCTCTACTTCCCATGTCCACCAAACTTGACTTGCTGCAAGTGATACCATACCCTGATAACGCATGGCCCAGTCAACTCTGAAATAAGAAATATAATTACGCCAAATAATCTACTGAATAGGATATGAGTAGACACCAATGACTTTACCTCTTTGTTGATTCTCGATATCTATAGACTGCTTCTTTTGTTACTGATAGATTGGTCTTTCTCATCATATTTTCTACCTTGGTCATCCAATCTTCTATCCTTCCAGTGCATTCCACAGCTTCTTTAAATTTCATTTTCTCTCCCTCACTTGATATCATTCCAACAGCTGTTGGTATGCCCTGCTCATCCTTAGCAAATTCTAAGCTTGTGATATTAGTGAACATCTAAAAGTAGACAAAAGGGACTTATTGTTTGTTGACGTAGCTGTCAATGCACAAATACTAAATACTAATGAATGACCTTAATAAACATCCATGGTTAAGTCGAAGACAGCCCCAATAACCTGTCATGACCTTAAATGGCCTAGTTATCAGCATATTCAGTTACCTGCCCCCTCCTCACTCTTAAGATGCCCCAATTTCTCCCACCTAAACATTCCACCTATGTCCCAGCCGAGAATATATTAGCTAGTAAGGATATATGGTCATTATAATCAGAAGAAACACCTTTCGTGTATAAATAAGTTCTAATTCGAGGTAAATTTACCTTGATTAGATGTTCCTGAACACAGCTGCATTCACTAGAACCCAGCATTGTAAGTAATTCATCATCAGAAATGAAGAAGAATCTTGGAAACGTATTACGTTTAGTCTTCAAATAATTTTTGAGAGATTTTTGACAAGTTTCAAAACCTGCACTTATGGACTGAAGTTCAGTTGATCGTCCTGACTTCAGACACCAAGTTCGGACAGATGGACTCTTAGAAGCCTCTTCGACGATCTAAATGATACAGTGTAATGTATTTAATCCCTCATATACAAAATAAGAATTATCATGAGTCCAAACTTACCTTTCTGAAGACGAAATTTAGTTTATCGAATTTATGCGCCTCATTAGGTATCCGAGAATGAATATCTCCACCAGCGAAGACGCCTTCTAAGTAAAGCCATTTTCTCTGAACCGCTGTCCAAATGTCTAGCACTTCACTAGCAATTGTCACTTCTTTCTCAAGTTGACGAATCTCTTCTATAAAGGGAGCTGCAAATCTCGAACCTCCCATGGACTGCAAACTGATGGAGCTGTCATCCAGGGTCTGAATAATTTCATCCAAGCCTGCGATTATAAGTCCCCGTTTCTTTCCTTCGGGAGCATATTCCCTAATTTCTAACTTAAGATTCTTCAACGTCTCATTTATTTCTGCAGAGCCCTGGAATTTTAATAGGACATTATAGTCAGAAACAAACATCCTTTTCAGTGTTAAATAACTCTTACTTTTTCGATTGAGAATTCTCTTAACGCGGTGCTGAGAACTTCGTCTATTTCTACTTTGAATTGACTGAGATGCATATCAAAGATGTTCCTAAGGGTAAATTCCTCTAAACTAAGAGCAAAATCGTGTTTTGTTCTCTCCATCAACATTGTCCAGTGTCTAAAACAAATAAACAAGACCGTAATCTCAAAACTCACCGATTTTATTAAGATACTTCTGGTTGTCTGTTAGTCAATTCAAAAACCACAGTATGACATAGTTAGTCATTTCTGATAGGAAACAATGTTCGAAGCTGTAGAGCTGTTGGATAATCACTTCCTACGGTTTTTCGACAGGTCTCTCATCATCCTTCTTATTAGGCGGGTGCATATCGCTCCTTACGGTTATGTGGGACAAAAAAGCTGTTATCAGTCCTGCGGTGTTTTGATCTCCAAACTTCGACAATAATGACAACAGTTTGAATTCATATTTGAAGCCATTGTTTTGCTAAAAAGTGTCTCGGAGTAACTGCCTTCTGGTTTATCTCTCAAAGCCAACTATAGCCTAGCGATATCGAGTAGGCCGATAAATCACAGAGACAGGAACTAGAATTCCTAAATAGACCAGACTATGACGTAGAAGAACCGTATTTTATAAAAATTTTGACCAAGGAAAACCGATCACTTTGTGTTCTGTAAATACAAGTTGCATTGGTTAAAAAAAACATTTAATGGAAAAAAGAGAAAATAAGAATTTCGATTCTGAAAGGTAATTTTGCCTTGAAAGAATGAATGGTATCTCTTTGTCTTAAGAATCATTTTGATATATTTGAAAGCGGTTAGGTGGGTTCGGTCTTGGAGTTGAAGATTGCACGAATGCCACTTTCCATAATATAAAGACTTGAGTTCATTTGCGCTTTCGTAAGTACGTATTTCATTACCTTTTCTAATTATTTTGAAACAGAAAAAAGTGTATGTCTGAGATTTTTCAAATTTAAATGGTTAAGTAATGGCACTATTACCCCTTCTTTACTACAGAATGGTTATAAGCTAAGTTAGTGAAATATTTAACACTAAAGGAGCATGATTAACTCAATATAAATTAATTCGTTAGGTAATTGACAGACATTATCTTACCTCCGTCGTAATGCGTCATTCTTAAGGTCGCTCAGGAGAGCCACTGAGTCTGCAAAAGCCGATAAGTGGACTTTAAGTGCCTTAGCAATTTCCATATGCCGTATCTGTTTGGGCATCTTTTGCAGCGTCTGTTGAAGATATTCAGCTTCATTTTGCAGAACTGTGAGGTTAGCATCACACCAGAGCACATTAGACCATTCTTCGATCAAAACCTGGGCATGAAAATAGACCAGTTTTTAAATTTTACCTTTTATAACGTAATTTCTCAAGGTCTAAAACTTTAATTTTACCGTCTATATGATCATTTTTGTACTGAGAACGACCGTCCCTACGGAAATTCCATTCATTCTGAACTTTTTACTTATCGAGCTTCAATTTTAATAATAAAAAATAACTTAATCGTTGTTGATACTGTAAGTTGTGAATTTTATGTTAAATCGGAAGACGATTTTGAACGCTCATATTCTTCATCTTTCCATAAAGAAAATGTACCAATAATTTCTCTGGGGTAAAAATAGTGTTACAGTCTGAAAGGGAATGTGGTAAAACTTCTACAAAATTTTCCTGATTCATCAAATGTACCGTAATTGGGAGCTAAATCAGACGTAAAAAAGGATGCTTTCAGGATCAAGTGGCTGCCACAAGGGCAAAATTCTATTGGATCCTTGTTGTGGCGTTCTCAGTTGACCCTGTCTGGACATGTCACCATGATCGATTAGGAAAGCCTTGTCTTTCATAAAGACATCGATGATAATTTCCAGACAGAACAACATATGTGAACCCCAACTACTGAAAATCTACTTATTGTGTGCCAGTTTTTTGAAAGTTTTCTCTGTCAACTTCGAAATTAAATATTTCACAGAAGGAAAATTAAGTATACAATAAATGAAAGTTCATTGAATCTAACAAACCTAGCTAATCTTAACAATTATTATCTATCCGTACCGTATTTCGCGTCTCTAAATGGTTCAGATAAGACTGGATATACTGCTTAAAGCAAAGCATACTTTGCAGTAAATATAAAAGAACGTTATCCAAAGTTAAACCATTAACATAATTTCTCAAATCGATTCACTTTTTGATCAGCGTAAACCTTATAGATCTTCTCAAGAGATTCCATTTGCTTTTGTGCTTTGATAAGACTCTCGGAGTAACCCGCTGGTAAGTCAAACAACCTCTCTGCAGCGAGAAGCTCCCGGTATTTCACAGTTAAGCCTTGAATTTCCTCATTGTACTCCTGAAGGGTTAAAGAACACATATCAATATGAATATAACGATTTTGAAACTGGTTTATTCGCGAAATAGTGATTATTTGACCTTCATTAGCACCAATCCACGGTCAAGATTTTCTCTAACATTCATTGGCCCTTCATTTTCAAACTTCTGTATAAATTTATTCAATGTTTTAGCGAATTGGTTGGCTTCGCATTTAGTGGCCCTCTTGAATTGCCTTCGAGGTATTCTAAGTCTGTCTTTTGCTTCTTTTGCATGCTTCAGGAGATCATTCCAAGATTCTCGAACGCTTTTGAAGTCTGCTTCTTCACTGAGCGTAATTTCCAGGCTATTCTGCCGTAGAAGATTTTGACACTCCACAATACCAGCGATTTGTTCCTCACTGTCAGCGCGAGCATCTTCAATATTTCGAAGCGTTACAAGAAGAGCCTGAAGATGGCTTTTAGCTGTTGGTTGGATTTGTAATCGGGATTGAAAATTCTATGAAAAATTAATATTGCACATTAAGGACCATAGAGAGAAATCATCTTATTTTGTCTTAATAAGTGACTTACACGTATGGTATCCTTGAGCTGTCGGCTGAGCAAATAGATACGATCTCTGAAGAGGTCTCCGTAGGCAGATATCCACTTTTGTCTGTGCATTTGAAGTTCTTCTACCAGAAGCTTCGTGCGTAGTGTGAAGAAATCGGTCTGAAAATCGACTATGCTTGCATTAAGATCGTCAAATTCAGTGTTCATGTTATACATTCGTTGGCGGATTTGAGCCACAGTGGGATTAGATGCTCGCCACTTCTCCACACTTGATTTCTGTATAATAAACACAATTCGATCACTTACAGCATCAGAAAATTTGGCCTCAAGAAATTCTATTTCATTATTTTATTTTGACTCAAGTATGGTCTTCCATTTGCTAAATAATCTTTTGTATTAACAGAAATCAGGGTCGTTATTTTCATATCAATGTATCACTGCTAGTGTTCTATTCTTTTTTCATGACTTCGAAATCTCTCAAATGTTCATACTATTTTATCAAAAGTTGAGAAACTATTTTATCGACTCTGAACAACATACTCACGAACCTTATGCGGAGTAAGCAAATGCTTATATTGGCGATATTTCTCCTGATGCCGTTTGAGCTTCTCTCCTGCTTGGAATATGGTGCGATCAATGAGATTGAAGATATCTGTTACTGCTGTTGATTTGATGATGTCATCGTAGAAGGTGAAGTAGACGAGGTCTTCTCGATCAGGCACTTTAATGCCTTGACTAGCTATGCAGGTCCTCGGTTGCCAACGGATGAAAACTTGGGTACTCTTGACTGCATCGCGAACGTCCTGTTGGAAATTCAGATATTTTTTGCACTACTAATTTGCGATATTTTATACAAGTAAGTATTAACTGGTTTAATTATGTGTTAATTCTCAAACATTTACATCGTACATCATCCCACTGCCAGCAAAGGGGAAAAAAGAATTTCTACTGTAAAAAGAACATTTACATGATTAATTGGATATTAATATTGCACCTAGTTTTTATTTATTATTTAAATTTATGCATCTCTTTATCTAAATCGTCAGTTGGCAAATTGATTACGCTACTTTTAATTCACCAAACCGTTACCTATTTTTAATAAATAACTCCATGCTATTGGAGAAATTTTGGATTTTCCACACTCTTCTGCGGACAGACATTCAATCATCATTAATTTCACTCATCAAAACTCTTGGGAAGCCTAATCAAATACCTTCGATTTTCGCGAGCAAAGCTCGTGCACTGGATTATCGGTTATTGGATTCCCACGCTTACACCTGAATATCTAAAACCACCACTGTAGTAATCATCATTGCAATAATAGGCTAAACAGGCAGCCAATCAATAGTTAAATATTCGTGTCTATATAAGCACATTTAAAGAAAGATCACTTTTCGACCGATAGGTCTTCTTCCCCCTTCCTCTTGTGATCTGAATAGTTGTAGCTTTAAAAAGGGCAACTGTGCGTTAAAAAAGATACTCTGAATCAAACCCATGGGCTGTACTCAGGAAAATGTGCAACTTTCAATGATGCGTTTTCTGGAGGAAAGAGAATAAGATTTGACGATTTATATCCAAAAAATCGGATAACTGAAGGTGATGTTTGCAGAAGGCTGTAGCGTAGATTGTCGCACTGGATGGGAACTTCTAATGGACACATTTATCATTCATGTGTCTTATTTCAATAATTCTAATTTATTTGATAGCAGAAGTGTAAAAGTTGGGTTGTGACTCCTATCGCATCTGCATGGCCGCGTAGCGGCTGGTTGGTACAGGTTAAGACCGTTATTATTACAAATCAAATTAATATTTACCATAAGTATTACTTTTGGCTGGTGCCTATCTTTCCAATTGAATTCCAGTTTTCACTCATTCGGGAGGACATTAATGCAGGCGAAAGTGTAATAATTTAGGTAAAAATTGTAATAGGTTAAATTAATTGGGCGAAATTCTTTGCATTTATAGATAATGGATAGACGTATTTCCGTTCCTTTATATTACTTCAGCTTATATTTCATTTTGTATGTACAAAATTTACGATATGCTTAGAGTTTATTTGTGAGATTTTTAGTCACATGCATAACTTTTCATCCACTGTGTTTAATTTATTTGAAATGCATAGTCCTTGAGTCATTAATGTGAAGTTAATATTTTTCAAAGTAATACACTTAGATAGACGATATTTGCATTCATTTTTAGTTTTCTTTCAAAGGTTTTTTAGACAGAAAACGCATATGCACAACAAAAAACACGAAAAGTAAATAAGAAATAGTGTAACAAAAAGTAGCATTTGAGCCTAGGAAAGAAAAGCGTCTAATTACACTCTTTCTGGGTAATATGAAGGCATTCATAAGTCCTTCTAACCGGGAACCTCATACTCACCCATTACCCTATTGACAAGTATCTACCAGTGCGTTTACCATTTTAGGTACTCGTTATCACCGGCTTTACAGCTACGCTACAGGCGCATAACTTCTGCCGTTATGTATTTGATGGGTAATAACGTACATATCCATAATTCCAAAGGAGATAATAGTGACACATCAGTGCACATCAAGTCAATGGAGTGACTAATCCTTCTGGTCCAAAATTATCAATTGAGTGAAAATCTAATGTGAGTTTCTCAGTTCAGGACTCTTCAAATGTATTTCCTCTTTCTAGTATAGACGTTCGAAAGCACATTCGTATAATATTATCGGACGCAATAAATACTTCCAACAAAAAAATAAAACGTGAAATTTTAGCTCCTCGTATAAAAACTCGAGATGAAAAAATAACAATATTGAAAATTAACTAATAAAATTGAATCGGAAACACTGAAAAAATATAGACATAAACACAACACAAAGAAAAATAGCAGAATATTGCTAAAACAATTAATCCTGAAATAAAAATAGTTTTTTAGTAAATTATAAAGCATAGAGAATTTTCATTTTTTTACATAGTACCTGGATCATGAGTTGATAAAATTCAATTGGTTGTGGCGAGCTCACAACATCCGAACCTGCCAGTATCAAATCGACTGCAAACAGAGATCTTTTGGGATGTCGAAGAAGTTGAAGAAATCTCTTAAGATTATTGATAACCATCTAGAAAAGAATCATATTAAGATCATATTGATCACAAATATCATCAGTTCATTGCAGATTAATGTCAGACCCGATGAACAGTATCAAAGCATTGTCTCTCCCAATATTCGAAAAAGTGAATCATTTTGGGATTCTTTCCAGTTGACATTTTACCAGTTATATCCTTTTCCAGATTAAATAGAATCGTGCTTGCTTCAGCATGCTTCTTTGCCAGGCTCTCAAGGTTTACCGTTCGAGTATCCATCGTTTCATGAAGATAGGCCTACAATACGGTATTTACCTTTTGAATCGAAGCAGTAAAGAAGATATACGTAAGACATTACAATTATTACTTTGAATGAGCGTAGTTCATAGAATTCATTTTCCGTTGAGCTCGGATAGAACAGAGAAGCTTTGGCTACTCCCCGCAAGATCAGTTCGATCTTCGCCTTTGCTTTCTCTACAGTTTTAATGAGTTTGCAGAATTTATGGAATGCTTCACTAGCTTTGACAAGGTAACGATCAATGATAAGACTAGTCCAATTCAGTTGCTCCCAGGCGGGTTCCAACACGGTTCGCAGTTGTAATAAATGGTCGTCGAGGGTGATCAACTCGACATGAGATAAAGCCTCAATTTTCGTTCTTACGGAGTTAGCTAAATCCCCTAGAGCCATTCTTTGACGCAGCAGCTCCCTTTCCTAAAAAAAATATTCAGCTGAAATCAACTTTTTTGTTTATTTAGTTAGTCTAGTTATATTTATAGTCACTTTGACTTAAAAAAACAAGCAATAAAACTCTTTGATAATATGCAATTATAAATGAAGGTTTTGACTACCACGAAATAAATGAATAATAGTTTTGACATCACTACTTCAGATATTAACACAATGGTAATCCGTCTGTAGAAACTGGGTTGTATTACTGACCAAATAAAATTCAAAAGATTCAGTAATTAGTTTTCAACATCAATTGCTTTCATGTATCGATTTATTTAGGTTCTGATTTAAAGTTTTGTTAATTTAACTCCATTTGCTGATCTTCAGTGACATAAATAACGAACTTAAAGTGTTGAATAATAATAATACCCCAAATCATATATGATTGACTAAACTTAACATTTAAAAAGATTGCAAATGAGATTAGGGACTTCTTTTACATTGCCTCCCTTCATAGTTGTGATGTGAAAATTTGAAGAAATTAATTTAAAAATCGAGACAATCAAGTGATGTTACCTTCAGCGCCACACAACATGTTGAATCCGGAACGGTAAATCCCAGTGTTTGCAAAAACTTTGTTTCAGCTATTATTTGAATCAATTCCACTCCAAAATCAACTTCAAAGTTAAATTTGACTAAAAGAGATTACAAACCTCGTAAAAGACTTATAGTTTATTATATTCAACTAGTTTTTGCATGGTAGAACTTACGAGAAGGCTTGACCTGCCTTGTCAATTCTCTCCCAAACACCGAATGCCGCTTCATCAGCGTAGTAGCCAAACTTGTCCTTCGATTACTTTTCATTGATGGAATCGGTTTTGATGTGGTCGCAGACTTCCATAATTTCTTCTCCATTAGTCGTTCCAGGTTCTCACGTACTTGTTGACACCAGGTGTTGTATAGATCCCTTTCAAACTGAATCATTCGTTTAGCGAGACATAAGTATCGATCATGAACCTCCTTTCCTCTGTCACTCTCCATCAACTGCTCAATGTTATGCATCTTCAGCATTGGCGCTGTTATGCGAGCTTGGAGATGTCGAACCCAACAAATAGAGGAAGAAATTGGTGGAAGATACCGTGGACCAAGGAGGGCTGCAAAGTGACCGGCATCGGCCGACCCTTCTGTAAAAGTTGTCTCAATAAGGCTTAACTCTTTATCATATCTTTCAAGAATATCACTGTAACGGTCCTCGAATAGCCTAGCAATATCTTTTCGAGGATGACTCTCTAAAAGCCGCTGAAGGACCTTTAAGGCGTCATCAGAAGAGTGTAGCGTTCGGAAAGAGTCTTCAAGACATCCCTTAGCGTCGGAATCTAGAGCATCTACCACTAGATGAAAGTGCTGCATTTGAGTCTCCCATTTTGATTTATTCTCTAGAGTAAAAGGATCAAAAGTAAGCTAAAGGGCATCAGTTATAGATATATTTTCCATACGAATTTAAAGCTCTCATGAAGTTTCAAAATATTTTCGGTTAGGAGGTCAAAGTGCTTCTGATCGGAGACCATACTCTTGATCTCCGGTCCGAACATGGTTTCATATTCCTTGATTATATGCACCACTTCTTTCATATCATCGCAAACAGTAATCAAGTAGTCACTTTTCCCAAATAGAAGATTCTTGTCGAACTCCCAACGGTATTCTCGACCCGATGCTTCAATATCTGCCCTCCGAGCCATGTAAGTCGACTTCCAACTTTGTAATAATCTTTTGCCATTACTTATTTGCACAAGTATATCGTCAAACGGGATTCTAAAAAATCGTTATTAGAGAAAGCCTGCCTATATTACTTAAATAGTTCAGTAGGAGCGAGCATTCTTGAGACCCGATTACATAGACACCAAGCAATTCGTTCAAATATGACGGACATTCTATCATCCTTACTATAATAGGGTGATATAATCCATATCATTTGGAGAGCCTGCATTAGCGGACAGAGAGATTCAATAATATCGTTTATAACCGTGTGATAGGTCATAATTTTGAAGTATCGTTCGACTAACTCAAGGAACCTATAATGATAGGGGGGGGGAAATTAAAACAAATCACATAGGCCTACTTAACGTTATCAGTAGCTTCGATATAACTTCGATGTAAAATTTCAAATACAGACTGGGGAGAGATTCGTTCTTTGAGAGAATATAGTTTTAAAACCCTTTGAATTTGTGGTTGAGCAACTTCATCCACTAATCGACCCAATGAAGTAGCCCGATCACGCCAGTACTCGATCTCCGCCAAAGGACCCTCACCCTGAGTGGATCTTGACTTCAACTCATCAATGATTTCTCGCACTTTGTAGCCCCATTGCACAACAGTGGCTTCTATCACGTTTGTAATCTTTTTGTTTTGAAGAATAGTTTGTTCATTTCCTTCCATATCAATCGACGGAACTTCGAATTCGTTTCCGGAATGTAGTAAATCACTGGTTTCAGATACAACTTGCAAGAATTTATGATATTTTAGAGAAAATTCATCGCTGCGATAAGAATTAGACAGTCTTGGCTTATGAATAGAAGGTTTTAATGTGATTGTTGCCAAGTAACTCGAGTAAACTTTTGAGAGAATTGACTGGAGCTGATAGAACCAGTTTCCAGTTGCAAATATGATTTCGAAATATGAGGGCATTGTTGCAATAGCCTGTTCTAAGGAACCAGGAATTGGAATTGAACCCTTTTGAACACGTAATAGACAAAGGTATTGAATATCAGGATCAGTGAAACAACAACTACCATATTTTGCAAACAAATGCGTTTTCTCGATCTCTTTCGGAACCATTTGCTACAGATATTAACATTTATTTTGCCTTATTACCTTTCTAAAACGTAGTAAGTTATCTTCCGAAACAACAGACTGTGCTTCAAGTTCATTTTGATCAGAGCCTTTGATAGATTTATTGTCGCTGACGTTTCCAAGTAAAGTCGATGAATTATTCGAGATATCAATTGGACCGATACCTTCATCTGTTTGCGTAAAAAAAGGAACGTTGTTCCACAAACCTTGAGGCTCAATTGGGATCTCAACTTCCTCGAAGATAGTTTCCTTGCCTGTTTTTGTTGTAAACAAAACAGATATCTCTGTTGACTCAGGTGGACTATCAAGAAATCTCTCTAGGTAAAAACGATTAATTTCTTCGTCCCTTTTTAAAAATTCTGCAAAGATATCATCGGATTGCAAGTTAAAGTAATTATAAACAATGTGCTTTGTCCATAGCACTCGGTCGTCGGCCATAGATACAGGAATTTAAAATAGTGCATTCGGGTTGTCAGGACGTTCTAATAGTATTGTAAAATAACGTACATTATAAATTCAAATAAATTTGCTATTAAATTTTAATATTGTAGGAAATATTATTTATTTTTGACAAAACTAGGACTTGGACCTTGGATAACAGCGCATTTTTAAAATGGCTAAAATAGTTATAGCTGGTGACACTCTTGATACTTTCATTTTGCATTATTAATAAGATGGTTAATTAATTTTCAGTATTAAACTATTCATTTTACTTTTTTACACTGAACAATAATACAATTAGTTAATATTGGCCACAATATTTATCTCTTAACATACCATTTAACAATTGATTCAAAGCGATTTATGTAACATAATTTTTATTAGGCTCTGCTGACTGTCCTTTTTACGCTGCATGTGAACTGTTGGGAGATAGGTTACAGCAAAATTTACCAGATTTAAATGTTACAAAAATTGTTATCTCATCAGAGGAATGGGACGTAGGTTATACTTAGTATACTAGTTTTATGTGTTAATTAGAAATATGCTGAAAATCTGTCCAAAGAACACGGATGGCCGAAAATGTGTTCTCCAATAATTTGGCGGGAATTAGTAGACACAGGTGGTCGAACGACTCTAATCGGCGATGCTAATGACTTTCAGGAATATGCAAACACTTATTATGCTAAAGATTCCCAATTTTCCAGCAAAAAACTTCTACAGATTACTTTCGAAAACCAATGTTTCTTGAATGAAGTTAAGGCTACAGAAAATATTAAACAGGTAATTTGACTCGTTGCTTAAACAGGTCTAAGTTCTCTAAGTAGTATGAGTATTTGACCTCAATATTTTAGGAACAACGAAAATCATGGAAAAAGCTAACTATAATTGGTGCTGAGTCACCTACTGCAGCCCGTTTGGCTTTGCTACTCGCCCAAATGCAGCACACGAAGTCTGAAAATAAGATGAAACTACATCTTGTCCCTAGCGAAATTGAATACCAGCAGACAGTATTTGCTCTAAAAAGCGTTTTAGAAGATTCCGCTCTCTCTGGCTTGCATACTATAGAACAGTTTTCTGATCCGTCAGAAGCTTTAGACGGCGCCTCGCTCATAGTAATTCTTGATGTGGTTCCACGGCAGCTTTCTGCTCAAGTTGACGACGTCTCACAACAAACTGAAAATCGAGCTAATTGGTTAAAGCGCAGATACGAATACTTCACCAGTCTTGGCGAGAAAATCTGTAGGTATGCCGATCCGAATGTTCGAGTTGTGGTTGGAGTTTCAGCTCAAATTTTTGAAGGATCTGAAATAAAGTCATCTCCATTAAATTTTGATGTTCAGACTTTACATAAGGCTTGTGAAGGAAAGATTAACTTGCAGAATATTGTTGGACTTCCAAGAACACTTGAGTATTTCGTAAAGGGAGCTCTAGGCAGTTACCTCGGTGTCAACCGTTGCAGTGTGGTTGATCTAATCTTGTGGGGAAATATTGGCAGTGCATTTTACGTAGATTTATCAAAAACACGAGTTTACGAGCGTCACGGTCCACTAGACAGTGAAATCGGACCTGCATGGTTCAGCGTAAAAGCTGAATCTATTCTCTTCAAACCAGAGGAATTTTACGGAAAAATTCTTCCAGGAAAGTTTGCGAAAATGAAATCATCTGCTGAAAACTCTGCCGCTATGATTCATGCAACCGGAATCTTTAATTTTATCCGACAATGGCAATTCTGGGGATCAGATCAAAGAGAAACTATTTCATCCCTAGTTGTATCTTCACACGGTTAGTGAAATATATTTATTTGTACTTGGTTAAAGTAAGTGGCAAGATATATAATTCTACACTTTCCCAAATTATTTCTGCTGTTATTTAGTTAGTAGTATGAGTTTTTCATAAACAGGGTCAGTTAATGTAATTTTCTACTTATAAATAAATAAGTAGATGTTGATATTTTACAGGACAATATGGCGTGCCATCTGGGCTGGCCTTCTCTTTTCCTGTAACTACAAATTCAGTTGGATGTTTTGTAATTCCTCAGGATATTCCAATGCATCATGAAAAGTCCGATTATATAACAAGATGCGTTTTTGTAAGTCGATGCTGACATTAAATGTTCTTTTTGTGCTTACCTGATTATATCACACACACTAGTAGAACTTTTACAAATTAGAAAACCTTCCTGTCGATTCTTTGTTGTTCAAGTTTCTGATTTTTTCAATGTTTGAACGATGTATTAGACCATTACATTTTGGCCAGGTAGCCGACGTTGCCTTTTATTAACTCCAGCATGAATTTAATCTGTTGCAATTGAAAACTCCGACCAAAACATTTTTTTAACGATTTATTATGACGATAACGTCTTTAGCATTTACTTAATTACGTAAGCAGCAAAGTTTTTATATAATAAATATTTAATCTTTTTTTCATTACTCGAGATTAAAATGCAGAAGAGGATTTTCGAATCTTCATCGATGATTACATTTAATTGTTTCCTCTTTAATATTCATTACTAGTTAACGAGCAAGATTTTTCTAAAGACAAATAGAAATTTCTGGCAACAAAAGCGATGCACACTAGAGCAACTTACTAACCTTTGATGACTAGGCTTGTACGCGCATAACTTTGTTATAAACCAAACAATCATATGGAATTGGATACTGGCCAAGAATAAATGGGTTGGGCTTTGTATTGAGCCCTGACAACAGTAAATAACTGTTTTTCATTTTAATTTAAGGATACTTTGAAGGACTGGTCGGTGATTGACCCTTCCATGCTGAATGACTACCAAAAACATCTTGAATCAATAGCCGATTCAGAGCTGGAAGCCTATTTCTTTGGTGCAGATTCTTCCATTCCAAAGGACGGAAATACACATATCATTTATCCTGAATCTACAAAGATGACTAAAAAGCTAACTGCAGAATAACATCAAACCTAAGAGCTGAGTATTTCATTGAGGCAGCGCGGAGAATCTCTAATAAATGCAAAATAAAATTATTCATCTGACTGAAATCGCGATTCTAGAACGATGAGATTGACTTATTATCAATTAGCAGTTCAGAATCATTTCTTCCCGGAACACCAAGTCCATAAAATTAACTTTAATAAATGCGAAAGTTCTGGAGCCTACGAAGAAAAATCAACTGATACAATCAAAAAGCCCATTTTCGATCAATCCCAGTTTTGCTAAACACGCGAAAACAAATGATACAGTTTGAGATCAGCTGCCAAAAATCAGTAAGGCATCGATCAGTTACAATTAGTATCAAAAGTGAGAAAATCACATTTATTCGAAAATCATACTTGGTTATTATTAGGGAAATAGCCCTAATCAAATGCAGTTAATTAATAAATTCTGAGATAAGCACAAGCTAGTGCACTTTTAATTTAAGAGCGCAAGTGACGAGATAAATTGACCTTGACTGTCCTTAACATAAAGTCTCGGTACGCTTCTTGGAAAATGTAAGATACTATCAAATCGAACTAAATGTAAATAGATGCAATAAAAGGCTTATTTGCTTTCATTAGCAAAGCAAGCAAATTTATTTTTATCATGATATCATATATTGATTTAGACAGAATACTTATTAATTTAAAAAGAGACTAGATAGAATGCCCGATAAAAGGACATCGTAATTATGGAGTGGAGAGATGAGATGCGAATTGAAACCAAAGCAAGGGCGATCAATGAATAGATTATCAGTGGCATTATAAAGTTATAAAGGCATCAAAGATTCGGTATTTTAACGTTTTCGACTGATTTTTTTTGATCTGTCAGCCTTTGGTGGTACCTGAGGATCCATTGCAAGATGCCTGTCATGCAAGCTGGATAAAAGAAGGAAAATGAATAAAACCAATTATTTGTTTTAAGATGTACCGTGGAAAACACAACGGAGCTTACAATTTATAGGTCTCCGAGCGAATATAATCAAAAACATGCGACAGGCCAACTTGAAGCTGGTCTTCAATGGGCGAAACCCAGTAATTTCCGCTCAATTTTGCAACCTGTTTCGGTCCAGTCAGATCAAGATTACCTATGTAAATAAAATGAGGGTGAAACAGCCATACCTAATTCCGGAGGCAGAACAGTTAACCGATTTCCTTGAATATGGAATTCCTTAAGTCGAGTGAGTTTGCCAATCTCGGGTGGAAGATAGATAAGGTCGTTATCCCTCAACGCAAGCTATAAAAAATACGATCCAAAAAGTTAAAATCAATCTACTATTTCTAAGTTTGAAAGATTTCCGATTCCGGCTGGAAGAAGTTCGAAGTTATTATCTGACAAGTAGAGAGCTCGCAGGGTCCCCAAATTAAAAAAGTTATCAGGAAGTGTCGTTAAGTTATTATAAGATAAATCCAGAACTTCAAGAGCGGGGAAAGCTCCGAAACCCCTGGGAAGAGCGTCCAGACGATTCATTCCTAGAATAAGGGAACGAAGTCCACGTAACTCCGATATTTTTTGGGTAATTGTCTGCAGAATTCATCATTAAAGTTAAAAGGTATTCATACAGTTATCCAATTGCCGAATAAATTGAGATGTTCTAAGTGCTGCAAGCTAACAATATCATCAGGAATTTCTAAAGCGAAGATTAAAATCAACTAGAGAACATACCCTGAATCTTATTGAAAGACAACGTCAGAGATTTCAAGAATGAAAGCGTAGCTAAAGATGTATTAGAAAAATAAAAGAGAAACATACCTAATTCGGGAAGTTCTGGAATCGAAGTGAGTTCCTTTTTGCTGGCTTCCAGTGCCGTTTCGTTTCCTTGGCGGACATCTTCAATTCCTTTTTTGAATGACTTTAACTTATTCATTGTCTCTAGTCGGTCCGCTCTGCAGATTGGCTCAAACATAAAGACCGCGAGGGAATCCTAATAGCAAAGTTAATTTGCCTTCAATTCTAAAAATAACATTTATCATAAATAAATTTTGATAAGAACCGTCGATCTGATTAGAAATAAATCTATTGATGGCCATTTTTTATTTTTCAATCAATAAATATTAGTGTTGGTCCATTTTAGGGCTTTATAAAATTTTTAAAACTAATGATTTTATATGGAAAATTATTCATGATTAATGTTACTTTTTGTAAAATTTTACAATTTTAAGGCGCATGTGAACAAAACTTGCTATAGGGACTGCAAAATCAGTCTTTCGAGCCTGTGAAGTCTCTTTGCTCAGTGATCAGTTATTCTGTTCGGTCACCTAGGTATATAATGTAATAAATTAAAACTTGAACGTAAATTTAAAATCTCAAATTATTACTTTTTACCTTTTGTTAGTTTAATCTCATCATTTCCTATTAGTATATCTTTTGTTCACGTCAAAATTATTTTGACATATTTTCACTCCTATGTGTTATAGATGTCTACATACGGTGGCAAGTTGATATCTTCTAAGGATTTTAATTTTGATCTTCGGGCTAACAAAAAGCGTCTAACCGAGCTTTTGTTTCCAATTTCCTCTCGAGCTCCAATTCAAAGGTTTGGTTTCTCGATTTCTATTCTCAATCTCTAGAGACTCAACAGACTTTCAAGAATTCTGGAAGTTTGCTGAGAGGCTTCAATCCTTCCTCCAAACACAACCCAATCGAACAGGTTCGTATGGTTGTCTCTATTATCTGTTGTGCATTCATCTACAGACTTTAACCATGGCAGCAATCGATATGATCGAGCACTCAGACTCAACCTACAAACTCAAAACTATCGCATCGAGGATTATATGCGTCATAGGATGGCCGAAGTTGACGTGTCTCGCCATCACCGCCTTATATCACTCACAGACCAAAACCTTCGTGCAGCTCATCTCATGTATGATATGTATCTCGATTTTCTAATGAAACAACGAGTAAGTTTGTCATTTGATCCATTTTCAACTATTGTTATTTCTTCTCGAATGAAGTCCTTTATTTCAGTGGGCTAAAATCAAACGCTTAAAACGCGATCGTGAGAACCTTCCCATTGCTGCATTTCGTCAACAATTGGTTGATGAATTGGCTCGAAAACAAGTGTTAGTTGTCGCGGGAGATACAGGTTGCGGTAAATCAACTCAAGTGCCACAATATTTAGCTGAGGAGAAAGTTAACCTCGCTGATTTAGAAAGCGATCCTAAATACAAGCGAATCGCCGTTACTCAGCCTCGTAAAATTGCTTGTGTCAGCCTAGCTGCAAGAGTCAGTACAGAAATGCTTTGTGAGAAGGGAACGAAAGTAGGCTATCAAGTAAGTCTAGACACTTATCTCTTAGGTTCTCGATTTGTTAGAACTTTTATTATTATAGATTCTACTTTAGGTCCGCTTCGAGAAACACAAGTCAAGAGCTACTCAGATTCTGTTCCTCACTGAAGGTCTGCTACTTCGACAAATGCAATCAGACCCGTTCCTCAAGGAATACGATGTAATTGTTCTTGATGAGGTGAGTGAAATGTTTTATTTAATTTTTATACAGTGTTTTAGCTATTGCCTTCCAATAATTGTCTTAAGTGATTGGAATGAATATTCGAAGCTCCTATTGGGCAATTCGAGTCTTTGGCAAGGCGTCATCGTAAAAGACCACGAATTCAAGATACGTCTGAATTTTATGCAGGTATTACCAGACAATTACGGAATGGTTGAATTCGAGCTTCTCGTCAGAGACTTCAAAGAGTCCTCTCTCTTCTCTGAGTACCCCCTGGAAAACCCTATTCTTCAAGATCATTTGAGTCGCTAGATATGCCCATATGCTCCGAAATCGTTTCGTTTACTGAAATGATCGCACGTAGGACTGTTTTCTAATAAATCTTTTTGGAACAGTTTAGTTTAATTTGGCTGGTGTATCTGACCACCTAAATTATTATGTGTGTTTTGATTTTTTAACGTTATATGCAGTAGAGTATGTACATATAATTACTGCCTCGCTGGCGCATCAATATTTTTTATCACTCATTTCTAGAAGACTTCTTTCACGACTTGTATTTATGAGGGAACATAGAAATAGTGAAATTATTGAGGAATATAGATAATTACACTTCATTTGATTTAAGATATCCTAGGTTCGTTTGTTTTCAAATTACTTTTATTCCAATTCTTCCCATTAAGGTCTAGCATTTTTTTATTATGGTTATAGGTTCACGAAAGGCATTGGCAGACAGATTGTCTTCTAGGTCTCATGAAATGTCTAGTGATGGCTCGACCTGAAGTTCGTCTGGTTCTCATGTCTGCTACAATCAATGTCGGCCTATTCGCCAACTTCTTCAACGGCTGTCCAATTCTCGAGGTAATTGTGAATTACTCATAGTAGCCATGTATTTAAAGTACCTGACTGTGTTATTGTAATTTGTTTTTTTTTTTAGGTCCCAGGACGTCTCTACCCAATTACAGTGAAGTATTGTCCATTAACACCAGCTGAACAGGCAGCATCTCTTGAGCGTATTGACCCAGCCCCCTATGTGCGTCTACTACAGCATATTGACCAAACCTATGAAGTATCGGAACGTGGTGACTTGCTCGTTTTCCTTTCTGGTATGGCTGAAATTCAGGTGAGTGCTACTTTCTTTGGATCTTATTGTGGTCATTGTGTCATATTTATTATATCGCTTATGACACTAACTTTCTTTGTAAGGTGGTTATTCAATATATATCAAATCCATTGGGGGGAAGTGTTCGCAGGACTTGATTTGGGATGAGGAAATGTTTCCTGGAGTCACTTTTTCGAGAAACACTCTGGCACTTCTCTTGTTCATGAGAATCAGCCAGTGTGTTTGGTTAATCATATCACCGAATTCGCACTGATGAACATTGCTTTCGTGATTTCTGACTAAACAGGCATGCACGTTGGCCACTGCACCATTAGTGCACAAAAGCTGTTATATTATTCTTTTAATAGTCATTGCCTCATCACCAATCCAAGTTTATTTCAAACCACTGTTATTTGTAGTAGTGTTGTTCTTTTCAGATAGTGATGGAGGCATGTAAAGCCTACGCTGAACAAACTAAACGCTGGGTTGTTCTGCCCTTACATAGTGCCCTTCCTGCATTCAGTCAAGAAAAAATTTTCCACACTCCACCCGACGGTGTTAGAAAGTGTGTCCTTGCAACCAACATTGCTGAAACCTCCGTCACAATTGATGGAATCAGGTTAGGGAAATCAAATACCCTTAATCCTGTTCTACGTATTACTAAATAGATCTGAATACTATTGTGTGTATGTATTGTCTTTAGATTTGTGGCTGATTCGGGCAAAGTAAAAGAGCTTACTTGGGACGCTTTATCGCGCATGCGTCGATTGAAGGAGACCACCATTTCAAAAGCGAGTGCTGATCAGAGAAAAGGTCGAGCTGGTCGTACTGGCCCGGGTGTTTGTTTCCGATTCTTTAAGGAGAAGGAATATAACGAATTCCAAGTCCGTTTTCTTTCATATATTCCCTCTTTATTTAATTTATATGGCCTAAGCAGATCCTCCCTGTTTCTAGCCCTTTACAACGCCGGAGATACAACGAGTGCCCTTGGATTTGTTGGTGCTACAAATGATGGCTATGGGACTTCCCGATGTGAAGCGGTTTCCTTTCATCGAGCCTCCCGAAACCAAGTCGCTTGATGAAGCTCTCGAAACACTCATGGTAGGTAAATTGTGACATACATCATGGCTTGAACACGCACGAATATTGCTCAGTTCCAGCAGTATTTTGAAGTATACAAAATACAGTTATTAATAAATTGTATTCTAGAATCTGCGAGACCTGAATTCAAAGATTGGAAGGGAGAAGGATTGTCTTTTCCCCTGTTTTTTTAAAAAAAACATGTTCATGTATATTCTTTATTCTGATAGTCAAGTTCTCCCCCGATTCCACTTGGCTTTTTTCATCAATCTAATATCAACTGAAGTAACTTTCAACTGTCGAGGAACAAGTGTGTCGAGTTTAAAGTGAATGATTTAAATATCAGTAGAAAGAACTTTTAGATTGTGTTTATTTAAGACTTATACCTTAGCGGATGGGTATTTAATTACCACTTGATTCTTGACAAAAACGCATAATAACTTTTATCTTTTTTTCTCATAGTCGCATGGTGCAGTGACTAAATTGACCGATCCCAACGAGAAAGAAACTAAGACTGATTCACCCACCACCAGTCTAATGGTGATCACTCCTTTGGGTCGTCTTTTGGCTGAACTCCCAGTTGAATTGGGTATCGGCCGAGTTCTCGTTATGGCTGCCCTATTCGCTGTGGTGGAACCAGTTCTCAGTTTGGCTACTGGAATTGCCGTGGCCTGTCCGATTGGAGCTGCACGTAACGGAGAAGCCCGTCTGCGACAATCAGAAGCTCTGAAACCCTTTGAAAATGACAATGGAACTCCATTTATGATTGCTGATCTGTTTGATGAGTGGCTTCAGGTAATAATTACGAACCATACTAAATTACTGTCGTAGGAAAGTGTTTGAGAGTTACGACTTTCCTGATTGCTAATCTTCTCCGGTTTGATATTTCTCGGAGAAATCTTTGCTAGTACTTCCGTTGCCTATTGTTTTAAGTGCCCAACCAGCTTTTAATCTATCATTTTTTAATGGTAGACAGCAATACATGAACCCTAAGTAAAGGCACGCTTGGAGAAAGTTTTAAGTAACTTTGCTTGATTCTATGTCACAATTACGTCAAATTTTGGTCTAGACTGTTCGCATCTTTACCAACTGTTAGTTAATACTTAAGGTATTATGCACAACTTCTTCATTAGCTAATTCTTTCCAGGTTAATTCATTCAGTTAATCTGATTTTCATTCGAATCGAGATAAGGATCCACAGTCATTGGCATTGTTTTTAAGCTACAACTATTTAGATCTCAGAACAAGGAAAGTTTGCTTATAGAGAATTGGATGCGTAGTAGATGATTGGTTGTATGGTTAGTCAACAACTGCAACCATAATTTCTTCAGCGATTGTCTTACATACCTAGATGCAACCTTAGAAATCCAATAATGAAGCTTATGAGTTTCGCTCGATTATACCGAAAGTATTCGAATCGGTTTCCTAACATATTGAATACTTAGGGTTTTTTTAAGCATTCGTCAACGGTTTATAAATCCTTCAACATCGATGAGTTCAGAAGTCCTTGAGGACTGCAAGTATTATTTGGACTTCTATGTTGTAGAGCCTTGATTATATTTTTGTGATGTCCCTCTTCGTGGTGAAGAGGTCGTTTGAATCTTGATTATGAATTGTTGGGTATTACTCAGAAGTTCAGTGAGATGTATTTCAGAGTTCTTTTATAGTCTGTAGAGCATCTACAGTTTTTAGTATAATCTTAGTCGAAGGCTCTGAGTAAATATCTTAAGCAATATTCTTTTATCCTTGCAGATTAAATCTCGTTCAGCTGCTCGAGCTGGTCTCATACATAGAGATTATGCAGATGCGGAGGACGACGAACGGAATAACACCTCGGCACAACGCTGGGCTCGTCGTTTGGGTTTGGAAGAACAGCGACTCTATGAGATGGTGCGCTTGAGAGCCCAGTTCCTTCAACTCCTAAGAGAGTCGAGCCTCTGTTCAGCGGGAGATGAGAAGGGCGGCGTTGAAAGGGCGGCTATCGGCCATCGACGAGCTCTTCAACAAGCTCAACATCGAGAACATCTGAAAACCAAGCGAAGGCGAATGCTCACACTTCAAGACAATGTTAGTTTCTTTTTATTTCGAAACTTTATGTTTAGACATTTGTTGAAAACGTAAGGAACACTTATTCTGCTATTTGTTTAAGTATTTCATTTCCTTTCCTCACTAATGTTGAGTTAAATTTTGCATTCAGTTTGTCATATAAGTGTTCCTAATTTATTTGATGTGCTTTCAGAAGTAGAATGTGCAGCTAGAGCGGGTATTTGCGCTTTAGGATTGGAGATAACCTGGTTGGTTCAAATGAGTGCAGATGGTCAAACAGACCAGATAATCATACTGACCCAGTGAGTTGATAGCATTGAGTATCCTGTATTTGATGCAGTTCAGGTTTCCTGATTGCACAGGTCTTGATGACACTGGAGAGTTTAGTAAATATCGAGGCAAATGTAATAAACTAAATCACTACAAGCTAGTGTTTTTCTGTCTGCCATCTTACCGATTAACGATGCTAATCCTGATACCCATTGATTTTGTTTCAGGAAGACATAGAAAGCGGAGGTGAAGATGAAGACGATCATGGTGAACCTGGATCTTCAATCAGTGCCTCAGGCATCTCTAGACTCCACAGTTGGCTTCGGGGTCGTAAAGATGGTCGTCGAGTTGGTGATCTCGGTTCCTCCCTCGAGGATACCGGCTTATCAGTTCGAGATCTTGAGCTGGTACTCTGTCACGACCTGGACAGTCTCTCGCGATGGGCTGATAGTCATCGCAAGCGCACTCGTGGTGATCTACTATTGCTCAAAGTAGTTTTAGCTGCAGGACTGTATCCTCAAGTGGCTATTCCCGATGCTGCTAATGCCTATCGGGTTGCGAATAAGGGAGGTGCGACCGGACCAGGTGCGGAAATGGTCTTTCATACTCCCGTGAGTTTTTAACCTTTTCAACTTGGAGTCTCTTTAATTGAGATGCTTGATATGATTTTCAACCTCGATCATTGAGTTATAGACTAAGGCCTTTGTGGCACTACAACCAAATGACGTGTTTGTGAAGCAACCGGACTGTCTGTTTCCGAAGAATCGATATGAAGATGATGAGGAGAGTGAGGTTGCTGCGTCTCCTAAAGATCCGACAGCGTCATCTAAGCAATCTCGACCGTCGGCTAAGGCTGTTGGTAGCCAATTTGCTACAGATCACCAAATTCTCATATATCTGTAAGTTTCTATTGACATACCGTGTAATGCTTAAGTGAGCCATTTTTATTAATGTCCATAATATGAATCTATATTGTAAACAAGAGTAAATCATCCCTGGGTGTTGAATCTTATTGTGTTGGGTATGTTTACAGTCGTTTTGTTTTAGAGATTTGCTAGAGACAACGAGGCCCTTCTTGGTGAATACCATCCGTGTACCGGCACTTCCAACACTTCTGTTGAATGCTCGTGAAATCGATACCAGTGCAAATGCTACTAGGTTTGTCAACCCGATATTCAAAATTGTGCTTATTCAAATGCTTCTTACCTAGTCTAATTGATCAAAATTCCATAAATATACATTTCCTATGGGCATTCACATTCGAAAAATAATACATTAAGGACCCGACCATTGACTCTTACTGGGTCGGATATGAGAAGGGTGTATTACAGCTCTTTTAATAGTGAGAAACAGTAATAGTAAAATAGTCCAATAAAGTGAATAAAAAGGGCTGATTAAAGGTAGAGGTTATAATTAATATATCAAAAGAATCATACTTCATTTGAGTTTTGGATTAATTTGCTTTTTCCACTTTTCACATAACCGTTTAATTCACTGTATCGTGTTCTACTGCTTCAAATTTCATGATGTAACATCAAGGTTTTTCGGTGAGGTCTATATCCGCGGTGTTGATAGCTTACTGACTAGCGGATTAAATTGGTACACCAAAACGTCTGCTCTGATGGCCAAAGTCTACTAGTCGAGACTAACAAAGATGTTAAAGGGCCATTAATTTGGGTAGGATGAAAAGTGATATGTTCATGTATACTGTGCCTTTTATATGCTGTACAATGACCTATATAAATGCTGCTAATTCTAAAAGTTGTAAGCAACCCTTTCGTCTTTCCAGATTAGTATTTGACCGTTGGATCGAGATTGTCTTGCTTGACCCGGAAGCCGCCCAAAGATCTCTTGCAGCTACTATTTGGTTGCGAACCAGTCTTGAACGGCTTTTACAGATCAAACTTGAAGGTAACTGTAAACAATATTTATTTGTTGCTTGCGTTGTAATCCTGTTTTCAGTCTTGAGATGTTAGGTATTTGCTGAAATCGATTAAGAAACGAGATTGCTAAATATTTTCTGCCAATCCTGCCAATTATTCTCCTACAGTAATTCTAACTATTCTGCGCATTTAACTGCAGAATGTCAGAGTCGTCGATTGGTAACAACTGAGGAGAGTGGTGAGGACAGTTTAGCTGGGAAGGAGGCGGCCTCTTCAATAACATCCAAATCATCACATATCAGCAAACGAGCTCTGGAGTTTAGACGTCTTCAACGACTACTATGTGAACATCTAGCAGCCTTCTTGGGTCAACAGACCTCTGGATTGCATACTCTTAGAAAACTGAGCGCTGTTGATTCGAGAAATCTCTTTACTATCGTGTCCACCTCTGAAGATGTTGTTAGTAATCCAAAGCCATATACGCCGTCGAGTTTATCTGAATGTAAGTACCTAAATTGCGTAAATAAGTTTGAATTACTCGACTCAACCACTGAAAATTGTATAATATTAAAGTTAATATATCAGACTATCAAAGACATGCGTATTCCGTCCTTTAAATGAATTCTTTTATCTGGGGATTAAACTATGTACTGAATTTGAAATTAAATAATTTCCCTCTTTAGCTGATGTTGTTCGCCCTAACATGGAAAAGGGAGGATTCCAAGTGACTCCGTATCTCACAATCAATTCGTAAGTTTTGCTATCGTGTTTTATTTCAATTTAGTATATTATAGCTTAACTATCTGTCTTATTTTGTAACAGAGATTTGTGGCTATTATTTCATCTGCACTTTCACAAGTTCAGCTTAACAGAAGTCTTTTTATTGTCTTCACTTGATTTTATTTCAATTTAAGAAACATTCATCGAGGACGGGACATGCGGGAAAATATTCTTTGACTTGTCAGTTGTCGAATCCTTGTTTTGCGTTATAAAAAAACTTATTTAAAATGTTATGAATGCAACCGTATGCAGTACCATTAATAAATAAAACATCAATAACCGAGGTATTGATTTTAACCAACAAAATCGTTGAAACAGTGAAATCTCTTAAGGAGTATCTCACTTTGCTCTAGAAAGCATCCTGTAGAACAATTTTTTCTAGAAAGGTGTATATTAGTCATATCAATTACAGCAATCTTCATGTCTACGTTATATAAGATACTTAATATCACGTAAGATTATTCTGTTTTCACTTATGGAAGAAAAAAATGAATTGAAGTGGTAAGACAGAATGTCATAATTAAACAACTGGCTACCAAGCATTGAATATCATGAACAAAAATTTGCTTTGTAATCCAGGGGATGATTCATGAAATCAAAATTTTTCTATGTTAACTGCCCATTAAGTAAATATTGTACTACTCAAATCTAAATTAATTAAGACTTTTGACAACTCGACTTTACTCTCAACATCTTCTGATTCCTCTCTTTTATAATTTTTATCGGGTTTATTGTTAATCAATTTCAGTTGCTTTCCACAAAATTGGAGATTTTTTGCGTTATTGTGGGTAATAATAAATGTAATAACAGTCACACCAGTATTGAATGGTCTCTAGTTGTTTTTCATTAAGATGTAAAAATTGCAAAGCGCTTTTTGAGACGCACTTCTTTGCCCAACTGTATAGTTCTAACCATCATACTGACTGATATTTGGTTACATAGAGAAGCTAGTATATTATCTGAAAGTTTCAATAGCTAAAATGATGAAACTTGGTCATTTTCTGAATTTGCGTTAATTTAGATTGCGGACAATGGAATATCAAAAAGACAAAAATCTCAAGCGTCTGCGTCCAAAATCTGATGAGGATCAAGATAGTAGTGATAGTGACAACCTCGACGCAAATGAAAAGTTGAAAGATGAAGGAGAGACTGCAACCACTTCGAGTTTGGAATGTCTAGATCTCGCCTTGCGTCTTCATCGACAAATCAAGTTGGCACTCGAAGCGGGTCGTGAAAAGTCTCCACAACATTCTTCATCCAAGGCAGATGGAGGGGGTGAAGAGAGTGAAAGTGAATTTGTCGGTGATGGAGAGGAAGACATGAATATATGTGAGAAATGCGGTAAACATCTGCCTAGAAAATCGACAACTGCTGATCTGCTCAGACACAAGAAACACTGCAGCAAATGAAAAGCCCTTCAGATAGTGTATATAGATTTTATTTTAAAATCATTTACCATTTTTTAGTGAATGTTTTTCGTGAATTGTTTCTGTAGCGGGTTGATGGCTAACAGCAATAAAAAAAAGAACACCAAGGATTGCGTAGACCTGGATGCATTGAACAAACCTCAGTACAGAGTCTCAAGGAAAAATAGAGAATTGGAGAGGGATTGAGCAAATGGGGATGCGTCTGACGAGCTAGGGTCTCCTGTGTATGTGTGTGTAGTGGAAGGCTATTTATAATCGTCACTTGGGTGAGGACGCGCATAAAGATATAATTGTATGCGTGCTTTAATTGGACGGGACGAATGTAGGAAAAGGAAGGGACAGCGCAGACAGGACTGGTTAATAACATAGCCGACTAAGCGGTGTCTTCGCTACTATCATCCGAGGTATGCCTACCTTTTCCGTTCGATGAAAATAGGCCAGCTGAGGACACACGATGTTTATCCTAAGAGTGCTTGAGGTCACAGGAAAGGTTAAAAGTTTACAGACATTACTATAAGAACGAGATAATCAAATTTTGGAGATTAGCGATGACGTAAGATAAATATTTCGGAGAAGAAGGGATTCATCCTTCGTTTCTAATTTGATTGCGTTATAAGTGGTGTTCTTAATCCGAGACTGAATTCTCTTGATTAAGCGACGTATTTAATTTACCGTTAAGTCAGTTAGCGCAAGACCGATAGATAAGTCAACTAAGGAACGTAACTACATCATACAATGGGGGAGAGGGACATAAATAGATTATATCAATCCTTAAGGTTATGCAGATTATTAATTAAGTTGAGCTGAAATAAAGTGATTTTCTATGAAGTGATTGGCTTTTGCAAACAGTGATTCAATCTTCCGCGTCAGTTGAAAATGTGTTACCACGGTAGGTATTCGCTAGTGATTAAAATATTTCCTCATTTCTGTTTCGATATAAGCATGTATTTCAGTATACAATGAAGATGGAGACAAAAGAAAAATAAAGTAAATGAGAGAATAAGTACACAGTGAAAAAATACAAATTCAGTTATTTTGGTGGTCAACAAGGAGGGGAACATGGTTGCCGCGAAGTTCAGCCTCGAGAGGATTGAAGACTGCGGCTTTAGAATTGGCTTGAGCAGCTTTCAATTGTGTTTCTCGAAGCTTCTTATCCTGCAGAAATAAAATAAAACGTACATTTGATGGTAGACGCAATAAGGAAAACACATTTTGCCTATTCTCATGTACAAAGAGGTGCTGGATTACTTGTCCCTAAATGCACGTACCGAAAGATCAAGGTCCTACAATATACCTAGAAAAGCAACCTCCTCAAAATTTGAATTCAAGCGCCAATGAAGTCGTGATTTATTAGTACGTAAATATTGATTCCCATGGCTCACACAATGATAGAAAATAAAGACCGCCGGATATCCGAGTGTTCAAGAACGGGGTAAGGTATTAGCACACCATGAAATTCGACCACATGTTTGACCACAAAGGCAATTAACCAAATTAATTGATTGTGGAAATAGTATGTTAACTCTTAAACGCTTTTTGTTATTAAAAGAACATGAAATGAACGTACGTAGAGTCTGACAACACAGCTAAGAGGTATCCAAACAATCCAAGTCAAAGTGACAATGACGGCCACAATGTTGTCCCACAAGAGAATTGCTAAAACAACAAAATTATGTCAGAACCCTTCCTGACTATAACGGTAAGTATAACATTTGCAAATTATGGAGTATTTCAGAGGTTGATATCGAAAAATAGGTATAAAAATAGCTCTCGAATCATCTTACTCCATCCACCGTTTGAAAGGAATAGGGGCCACAGCCTTCCTACATTCTGAGTTTTCGACTCAACACACAGTCCATTTCGACAAATTCCCACGGCGCATGGTCGGTTATTTCCCAGATGCATAATCACCAACTCCGAGATGTTAACCAACTTCAGATCGATTTCATAATCCCTCGGCAAGTGAACATTCTCTCTAGTTACAAAGTAATATTTCTCTGCACTTGTATTTAAGATGTTTGTCGAAAAAGGCAATTGAAATAGATTCCAGCTACCATTGGATAGAGGTGTAGTCTCACCAGCCAATGAGAAGGAAGCCAGTGCAGCTATTGGCTGACACATTAATCGGCGCTCCCCATTGGCCATTTCGATATCAAACGCGCAGCAAATCAGACAAGAGTCCTCAGCTTTGGTAAAAAGCGAGTAGTTCAGTAGACTTCAAGCCAATCATTGTCATGAGCACTTAAAGTTACCTTTATCACAGATGCACGTTTTAAGACCAAGACGAGAACAGAAGGGCGCGCAGACACGATTGAGACAATGACCGTGTTCATAACATCGACGACCCACTTCAGAAATGGGTAAGGGTCCCGGACAAATAGGCGATTGGCCATCGCATCGACCTGCAGACAAACAGGGTGAAACTTCTGGATCAGGTTCCGCGCAGAGGGTTCCCTTCTTAGCTAACTGGCAAGCTTTAAATAAAAGACCAAATCAGATATTAAAAAGACCATATTCTGACTCAAGATCAATTCTGAAAGTCCTACTTGAAGTACAACATTGATGATTGAGAGACGAGCATTTTGCACCAGGTTTAAGTTGACATGTGGAGGTACAGCAGAGATCCTCACTACTCCTACGAAAGCCGGGATCACATTGTTCTCCGGGATCAACACGTGAGTTGCCACATTGTGACAGCGGTAATCCATCAAAAGGACGTTCTTCAAAGCACAATGCAGCTCGAGACACTAGACATCGACCAATGGCACGGCGGCTGCAGGGTGAGAAGCGCTATAAATAAGGCAAATGAGTTGCGAAATAATGCTAATTGACCACTAGTTTAAATAAAAACACCGCACTAGTAAAGAATTGCTATACAAGAGAGGTATAGTAGCCTAGAGAATAACCTCTCTAAGCTATCACCCATTTACCTTATTATTATAACCCACATCAACAAAAAGATGATGAGAGGACAAAATTATGGCAATAATGTTTGTTGGAAAAAAGATCCTTGACTATGAGAAGAAAATGAAGGCAAAGGAGCTGGTTTACTAATAGGGTGTGTGAGTATGTAAGTGAGAAGGCAAGGAAAAGTTATAATACAACCGAAATATAGCATCAGTCCTACAGTGAGATGATTTGCAGTAAAATGTGTATATTGAAGGGGTTACAGAGTTTCTAGATGCACATCGGATGATTACGTAATCAAGTGTAAAATATCTGATGGGATCATTTACCTTAAAACGGGTCACAACATCTCAAAAGCAAAGACTGTGCTCATTTTGGAGATACCACTGCATCAGTTAGGTGTCAACATTTTCCGACCGTTTAATTTCCTAAACTTCAACTGTGCGTTGCTTTACTATGTGCTCTTTCAGACAATAACTTAGAAATCTTGGATAAATATGGTTCGACATTTCGCGAATTACATTCAGCTTCATTTAAAAAAAGGCAGAATACGTATGAAATAAGAATAGTGTATACAAGTCGAAGGATTTTAAAAAGTAATACAGCGTATGAAAATTGAGGTGTTTTGATCCGTTGTTCACAAAATGTCTCCATTTTCTTTTCGTTTTGAGTTGCATAAATATACTTCTCATCATTAATCCCCTGAAAATGGTCGAATTTTGCGTTGGTACCTTTCCAACTGGTGAGGATGACAAGAGAATGAAGATATTCTTAAATACCTCTCTTCTTAGCAAGTTTTAAAACCTCCAGAAATAGAACGGATCCACTCGAAATAAACAATCCATTTTATTTAAATCACAATTCCTTGAGTTCTACAAACAGGATTTTAAATATTTAAATACAGAATAGTGAAAATATATGTTTAAGAAATTTAATGACAAAAAGCCAATTCGCCTATCAGTAAATGCATAAGCCAATAGTATGATAAAATAGAAATTGAACTAATAAACAAGTGCTAATACCAATCAAAAAGAAACTCACGTAGTTATTTGGAGAGTATCCAGGCACTGCATAAGTATACATGAGATACCGACCTCCAGCCTCAGCTGAGGGTGTGCATTCAGTCGTGTCGGGATCGTGAGGGGCTCCCCAGGAATGACCCAACTCATGAGCAGTTACCAGTTCCGCCACACTGCTCAATACTTGAGACCCCTCAGAATCACAGTAAGTTGTGAATCCAATATTTGGTGCCATAAATACTGAAGTACCATCAGCTTCTCGAGTTTCCACGTAATCTAAGATGTCGAATAAAGAAAGATAAAATCAAATGCTGTTATGAAATAAAGTTCGAAATTCACAAATATTTTTTAGTTGAAAATCTAATTCCGTTTAACAAGAACGAATTGGTGAATTTATGGTAATTGTAAAAAAGATTAAACTATTCACATACACATTTTCCGTCCGTTTACAATTGTAACAAATGACACGGATGAACCCATTAGCAATCGTGAGCTATTTAAATACAACTGACTAAACCTACTTCCACAGATAACTGATCAACTTATTCAAAGAGGATTTTTTTATATTCTAAGGGCGAGTAAAGTTCATTACAGTAAGTGCATCAAACGACAAATTCAATTGTGTTAACCTGACTTAACAGCAAGTGTAAAAATCATAGCAAAACAGTTTTTCCAGCAATGCTTGGATGAAAATACATTTTAATTTCCTCAGGCTGTTAAACGTTATTTATTATTAAAAAAAATGCTTTAGAATACAATGAAGAGGATATGAATGTCTGATCTCAAACTAAACAAAATTTGTAGAACAATAAGCCAGGTCCTGAATCCTCCGACATTAACTCCACAGCAGTATTAATGCAAAACAAACGGGAATAATATAACAAATGAGATAAACACTGGTTCATTCGAAAAAGTACGGGAAAATATTAAAACCTAAATTTTGAATATCGATAACGGTAGTAACGGAGGAAGGTGCTGCACAACCTTCACCAAATAAATTTCGATCAATTCTAATTTAAGAAGATGCGTTGGCAGGTTTCAAAACCACACAGCTTATCATTTTTAACGGGCAACTGAACAAGGTAAAAGAAGAATAATCAAACACAATATCGATACGTTCAATATCTAGCCACTTATTTTGATAAAAATTCAGCACTTACTAGCCGGAGAGCAAATGCCTCCGAGATGGTACAGTGAGGGTCCAGCAATCCAAGACATCCCCAGAACTCCAAATGGATTCCTTGTAAAGGTCAGAAAATGATGCAAGCAAGCACTGCTGAAATTCCTTCGACTAAATTTCTACAAAGATACATCTATGATTCAACGCACGGTACTAACTCACGCTTAGTAGAGCTTTCGCAGTATACACTTCTTTGGGTATCGGAGTTGGGCTGGTTTCAATTGATATCTAGCAAGATTTTTCAAGAATAAACCTTTCACAGAATTTACTCCTTTGATATAAAATCCAAATCCATTTTGTGTAACGTTACCATTATCAACATCAATAAAATCTGTAGACATAAATATCTCATTAACTCGATTGAAAGCTTTAACCTATATTTGAATAGAGTGAATACGTTTCAGAAAATGAAACTTGCGATAATATCAACAGTTTTGGCATAATCACTGTCACCGACATTTGAAAAGAACATATAATCAGCGATGAAGTGCAAGCCACAAAATTTTTTATCTGTGATTAGACTGCGTTTTTGCCTCTCAATCGTCTCTAAAGAAGGAGAGTATAGATGATAAACGAGAACCTATTTACCACCAGAATTAACTGGGACAGAGTGCGGGAATTTTGGTAGTTCGTCATACGAAATTGACCTAAAAGTTTTAATCCCACTTTAACCTAAAAGATTTACATATTTGGCAAGATCACATCACTTAATCGATAAGCGAGTACCTTTCGGCTACCTGCATATTGTGGGAAATAAGAAAGGGGCTAAGTAGTAAAATATTATTAAAGGGAACAAACCTCAAATAGATAGATTTCCTGTGGAGTTTTAATTGTAGCGTAGAATTCTCCATTGGAACCAATTAAGATGCTGACTTTTGACAGAAATTCATTTTCGAGAATACCATGAATTTCTTCGGGAAGGTCAAACTTATGCTGCTTAGTGATTTCGCCATTGTAAATCAGGTTGATTTGGGTTTTACGAATGGTATTAGGGAGGGGGTCCAGCTTGACCCTAAAATTTCTAAATGACTTAATAATAAACTGCATAAGTACAACCTACCGATTTAATGCGCTGAAGTAGATATTTTGAGGTACATTTCTGGAGGGCATAGGATGTTCAATAATGTCATAATCCAAGAGATTCTTCAGTTCAATCTCTGTTCATATAAAAGATAATAACAAATGACTATATAAAGAAAACCACATAATTTCGAACATTTTGTACATAAATAATCAAATATATTTAATTAATAAAGAATCAAATACCATGATGAAATAGAAACAATACGAATTTAAAATATTCGACTTACTCTCTTTGCATAAGATTAGGTGAAAAAATAGCAAAAAGGGTACCGAATATTTTAATATTTTCATGTTTCGAATTAGAAAAGTAAAAAAATACGCGCAAGTCTGCGGCATCTCGTCTACCCAATAAAATCAGGTGTAAGAACGCTTCCTAGAGTTATTTTGACCTTGACAAAAGAGTAACTTGAGCCAAACGCTTAACAATCAAGAAATACGAAATTAGTCTCGATTTATTTTGACGATCCAACACTTTGCTATTTTAAAATATTCGAAAATATACATCTGCAGAGCGATGCATTGCAGGAATAACAAAAAATATGAGTTAACTATGTTTTGGGTACAGTTGTCTTAATAATATGCCATGGATAAGTAAAAGAAGAATAGCTCTTAAACTGCCGATAAATTTACAAATTACAAATGAAATTAAAAATTGAGATGTTAAATCATGCATATTGAAACATTTGAAATAAAAGAATTTACGGAAAACTTATCTAGTCTGTGAATGACACCATTCATGGGACTTAGATTCGCCAATATACTCGTTATAGTCTACTGTCTCCGTTTTCATAAATCAGAAGTCGATTTCTAATTTATCAACCTTCCTGGAGACTCAAGGTTTTTTTGAGATAATCTACTTTTATGATTTGGAAATTCCGGCTCTTTCTTTGTAAACTGAATTAAGGGAGAACAAGTAGGATTTTATGAATTCATAAAGGAATGATTTCGCGTATTCCCAAAATTGATCTAAGGAAGAAGAAAGGAATTTGTGGCTTGACATCCATCACCAAACATTTTGAAGTCGGAAACCAAAATTTTGTTATGTGCAGTCAGGTGAACCGAAGAGGGGAAAAATATAGCATCGCAATACTTTAATTTAATTACGTGGTGCTCCTACGTTGCTTGAGTGAATTTATTCACATAGTTGTGATGGTTTATATAATCGACAGCGATACCGAACAAAGCAGTATGCAGATCAATTGGAATAATATTACTGCTCAACTTAGCAAAATATGACGGCTTTTATGTGCTATAGCTAGCAAATGTCAATCAACATCTACCAATTAGAAATGACTGACTGGCCATATGATCTCCACTATAATGTTCACAGGCGGTCTCACTGTGTATTTCCGTGTTAACACATAGATGCCTAAACAGATGCCGATCATCACGCCGAGACACCGACGAGTAGGCACGACTGATGTCCAAAGAGGAAATATTTTATGTATAAACATAATTTACTTATAAATAAATCGGTATGGCTTGCCTGCCATCTCCTACGTGATCTGACGACATCAGTGGCTTGATTTATTCAATCTATTTGATCGACCTAACGTTATTACAATATATAAGTAACTTATTTAACCTAGTTATCGAACAAACTATTATAAATGGTTCTGCAAAAATATCTATGGACTGTAATAATGTTGAGGTCAATCGGTCGCCACAACGATCGAATAAATGAAATAACTCAAATCACTCATGTCGTCAGATCAATTTGGAGGTGGCAGATAAGCCACCCCCAATTTATTAATTAGCAAATTTGATTTTTATACAAAACATTTCTTTGTTAGACTTCAGTCATGTCTCGTTGTCGGTATCCCGGCGTGATGATTGACATCTGTTTAGGTATCTGTGTGTAAACACGCAAACACACAGCGGGACCACCTGTGGACACTATAGTGGAGATCTTATCGCCAGTCAATCATTCCTAATCGCCAGGTGTTGATATACATTTTCTGGGTATAGCATCTCCCATCGAAATATGAGACATCCGTCTTGGAGATCCGAGACGGACCCTTTGGTCGATCATGATGTTGTCTGGTGTCCGGTACTCGTTTTACACGTTAAGGTCTCTTAAATTAGAAAACTAATGAGAGTTGTTTGAGGAAAATATTATTTTCTCATATTTAGTACAGACACTTTGACATAACACTTTTAGAAGAATATTGACTGATTCACTCTATTCACAAAATTCAGAAGGAACTTTAAAAATTAGACAAAAATTAATAAATTCCTTGGCTCAAATTTACACATTTGTGCCAATTTAGAGTGGCAAGAGGAAAAATCTCCAACTAGAGCAGCTTATGAAGGATGCAATTATGATTTTAGTTAATTTTAAAGATTCGCATTGTATGTGGAAAATATACAAACCGAAATCTGGCTTTCTTGATTGTGATTGTCGTGTCTGTATTGCAGTTGGGAAAGTGTAATATATATATTTTATATATAGTAGTTTTAAATTTAAGGTTATATACATTTATTCAAATATGTTAGGTGAACCATAGTGATATTTGTTTGCCCATTTATTTGGATTATTATTTTGTCACTGAGGAGAAAATTGTGTATAATGAGCTTGCGCGTTAATTTCAAGACTTAATGCTTTTCTGTTTTGAAATTTTTATGTTAAAAATCTTCCATACAAATGCGGGCACATCAACTGTTCAGGGTAAAGTTAGGAAAATTTAGAGTCGGAACGAATTAATCTATTGCGAAACATCAAAGAGAAGACCGAGTGTTGTGCATTCACAGGATTAGCAATATAGTTGCTGAAATTTCACAGCCATTAACCGTAAAAGTGGAATAGCTAAAACCTTCCAAGGCTGCTAAATTGCCAGCCTCAGAGTAACCAATCACAAGATACCTGATAGAAACTGATTACTTTATAATACGGCATAATTTGGATGCATTTTGGGGTACCATTCCCATGGGTTGAAAAGATAGCTCATTAGCGAGGAGACATAGAAATGACTAACATACACACAAGACAAGCTGGGAAAGAGGAAATACATATGAGTCTTCGTTTATGGAGAGCCGACTCTAAATCATGTGTCGTAAATAGGTTCGAGACAAGTATGTTGTGGCCATTTGAATGAGAATTATCAGAAATCAACAAAATATAAGTGCTTTTAAATAAAAAAATCCTAATCTGAATTTAAATAATGTAATAAAGTTATGTCGATCGGGGTCACATAGGAGGAATAAGTCAAGTAACTCATGTAGCTGGATCAATACGGAGGTGGTCAGAAAGCCACCCCCAAGTTATTGATAAAAAATGATGCACATATACAAGACATTTCCTCTTAAGACGTCAGTCACGTCTCGTCGACGCCTCGGCATTATGAGTGGGATCTGTTAAGGTATCTATGTGCAAACACGCACACACAGCGGGACCGCCGGTGGACACTGTAATGGAGATCAGGCATTTCTAATTGCTAGATGTTGATATATATATCTGTTGTCTATAGCATCTGCCATTCAAATATGAGATATGTATCTTGGTGATTTGAGACGACCCCTTTCAGCAGTAATGACAGTGTTCAGTATCTGCGCATTTCTTTCGAAGGTCCTTGAAAAATTTGTTTTGCACACGTTAAGATCATGTAAATAGTAAAACATATGAGAATTGTTTTCGAGAAAAACATTGTGTTTTTATATATAGCAGATCTATTAATAATTAATGACAAATTTAATTTACATATTCTGATAAATTCTGTTACTTGTAGCAAGCAAATAACTTCGCAGAATTGGATAATACTCAGAAGTATGACAAGTTGTCTGAAGTAAAAAAGATCCCATTTAATACGAACATGCACTTTGACTATAAGAAGTATTTATGCCCCATTATTGACCTTAACAATAAAATAAACGAAATGGAGTCAGCAAATTATTGAAAAATTATCCCAGAAGTCCACCTAATCATACTTTTATTAAAACATTGGAATTGATTTTATTTACCACTTACTTACGCGCGTTTTTCGAAGAGTCTAAAATTATATTTATTTGGAACCAGGCTATACTAAAAGTACAAGGTAGTTTTATCTCTTGACTATAATTTATTCGAGAAGTATTTGAGTAGTATATCTATTGAGTGACTTAAACGCTCTCGTTTTGGAAGCGTTCTTACTTTTTTGGTTTTGGAAATATAATGCTTTGATCTAGTTTAATGTATAATGTATTTGGTAAGCCTTAAGATATTGGAAATTCCATTAATCTCTTAGTTGTAAAATTTTTTGGATTTTTAGGTAAAATTTTTGCAAACAGTTTATTTAGACTACTTATTATTTGATTCATGACCACATTGTTTTCCATCTGACAAAAGTCTTTTTAAGGATTAATTTACAATAAATTTTTGCATGTTTCTGTTGCTTTTATGATTAACTTAATACATAATTTCCTTGTGCCTGCTTTACTCTGCGTATATTGGCAAATAGTTTTATCTAACTAATTACTTGTAAATACGGATTATTCATAGATGGCCACAACATCAACTACACACGCAGAGCAAGTCAAAATTCATAATGAAAACATCCATAATGAAACTACGAAGGATGATATTTCCTCTGTCTCCCTACCAAAATCGTCTTCTTCGAATCGTCGAGTTCGATTTCCCGAAGGCGATTCCATCATTTTAGGATGCTTAGAACCATTTTATCCAAGTAAGCCTTTATGCAGTTTATCCCTAAATTTTGTATTTTATATCTTTTTATGTTTAATGTGCTCATTTTTAAGCTCCAGACAATTGTACGAGTGAAGAATTAATCGCTTCCTATATCGCTTCATGCAAGCTGTACAAGACGCCATCTATTGATTTTCTTCTTGAACAACTGCGAGTAAGCAACTGATGATTAACTAATATTTCAATATCGCTTCTTGCATAATCACATATTTTGCTTTAATAATTTTATTGACACTTTGTTTCTCGTTTGTTTATTACACCACAATTGCCAAAAGTGCTTCCTTCACTGTTGCCACCAGTAACGGGATTTGAATTGTGCGTATTTCATTTGAAGAAAGGTTCAATCTAGGTTATATTCTTTTTCTACGTAGTTTTGTGCAGATCTAGCTATTTTTGGCCACCCTGCTTCAACTTTTTAACTTTCAGTTAGGTTCAACAAAATGTTATTATTTATCGTACCGCGTTTTTTCCTTTAGGGAATCGACTTATCCATATGCAATGAACGCTACAGTCGACTATGCTTACGAGGTAATAGTTTACCTTTAATGTTTACTAAGGCCGCCCTTGGATATTAATGCAGAATATTAAATAAATATTCCAATCTTACTCTTGGCATTCAACTGAACTTGCGTTTTTACTTTGCTTTAAAAGGAATTCGATTGAATCGATATCAGGTGGAAACCTTAGAGGAAGTCTTTCGACGTGTTCATTTCCATGAAATTGATCTAGAAGATACATTTCTTGATGAACCAGTAAGTTGTTACTCAGGTCTGATGAACCAAGACTCCTACTTTGGCTTATGACCATTATCTTTTTTCCTTATAGTCAGCAACAGCACTATTTGATATGATGCTCCATTATGAGACATGTGTGGACCTGTCTATATCTCTAAGTCTGGAACGATCTAATTCTAGTATTGCTTGGTCCCGATGTGTAACATATCTTCGAAAGGTTAGTTAGTTTATGAGTTGTTTTAGAGACTTTACAGCAAGAACTTTTGAGGGAATTCATACTAACTAAACTCAAGAGGTGCTAAATATGTTTTTCTAATCGTAGTATATTCGGAGACTTAGCCTGTGTGTTTATGCCATTCTTTGTTAATTGTAGCATTAAGATAAACTAAACGACTTTGGTCAACTGACAACTAGGTTGTCAATCAAATTTACGTGGAATTTTTTGCTTCAAATAGGTACATTGAATTTTTTGTCATTCCATCTACTTAACCGTCGATTATTTCAATCATATGAATGAAAGAAAGAGAAACATTCAAATTAATGAATATTTTACTGAACTAGACAGTAAGTTATGTTTCATTATTAACTTTCATAGCGAACTCTCAGAGTACTTAATTATTTTTCGGTACTGTACCAAACATTTTTACTCCTGAATTAAAAACAATCAATGTCATTTTTATTTTACACTTCCCTCAGTGCATAGTTCCGCTAATTTACATAGGTCGATTATGCCCATTTTTGACTAAATTAATACAAAAAATCGATTTTATATAACTCCCGAACTACAACTTATGTGCATGTTCTTCATTTGCTAATAAAAAGACAGTCATGTAAAATGTTTATACTGTTTCCAAACATGAAGCCATAAACAAAGAAATAGCTTTAAAAATGTTGTCTTTAACAGAGCATAAAATATTGCCCAATAGTTGCAATCGTTATAGCGGTTTAAACATTCATAATTTCAGTCAGCCTTCCCTGTTCTGTTTTAGCAATTGAAGATGGTATTTAAGCGATTTAAGGCGAGATTGATGATTTTAATATCCTATGTTTGATTTCTAGTTGCAGGTTTGAAATTACGAATTCAGAGTGATTGAAAAGACCAACTAAACTAATTAATGCTTACCAATACATGGTTGCAAGTTTATTGATCAGAGGTATTTTCCTTTGTCGATAATGTGCATTGCATTACTTCGAAACCCATTTAAAAAAGTGTTTTTCAACACTCATATTGGGTAAAAGGGTTACATTTTGGAGACTTTGGTGAGAAACTAATTCTACCACTCCCTTTACTAATTAGACTTAATCAGCGCAGTTGACCGTTTCGCATTCCGGGTTTGCGCCAATGATTATCGAACTCGTGACTTCAGAATTCACAGGCGTAAAAGTTAATTGCTACGCTACCGGTGCACAAAATTCGTTTGTAATTAAGAAAAAAACTACCCAAGCTCATCACGGAAATTGTTCACTGCACTTGATTTGACCAGAGTGAGGGCATACTGTAGCAGCTCTTATGAGAAACACATTCTATCATCTCTCATTGTTCAGTATTAACCGGGGTGTTTGGTCACCTACACCACTGGATGTGCACCGATGGGAATTGACTTCGTGACCACTGTGACCTGAGAATTTCTAATCCCAAATGAAATTGAGAAGGTGAAATTCAGTCTTTTTTATGACTAATCAGGTTATAAAAACAAGTTAAAATGATGTTTTGAGCTCAAATTGTTAATGTTATCTCTATTTCCTTTAATTTTAGTCCGGAGCCCTCCAGCGATTCAAACTTTCTCATACTCCTCTCACAGCCAATCTCTTCAACGGTCTATCCCTATCCGGTCTTTCCCTTCAAAGTCTTACATTCCGAGACTGTTCCCTCACCGGTCTTCCCTTACACTACCTCCTTCGTCTTCTCCGCTTTCTCATGACATACACCGGAAACAGCAGCAACACCTCGTCCACAAACTCCAAGGGTTACAGCGGTCCCAATGCAAATCGATATCCTCGGCCTTCGTATCGGGGTCCTTTAGCTCCCGTTCCATGGGCCTTAACTCTACGGCTTCCGCAGAATAGGATCAGCGCTACGGATGCAGAGAATTTGCTTCTTCTTGTTAGACATCAGCTTGTTATGTTACCCGGCCCACCGACTCCCATACTACCTGCCGATGCAAAAGTGGATTCCGAAGCGACTTCTATTCCGACGAATAAACCAGCAGGTGGATCAGGATATCTTGAAGAACTGGATATATCGCATAACAATCTGAGGGTACGTTGATCTTATTACATCATAGTATTTTGGCAGAATAATGAGAAAATTAGGAGTTCACTAGCTTGCGAAACGGGGCTTGCGTCAGCTAATTGATCTTTAGTCCGCTTTAGTGTTATAGTTTGAAACAAAATAATGTTTCCTCTGCTCTTTATTAATGGAAAATACACCTTAAGAGCGCTAATTTGCGCCGTTAGTTGTCAGAAACATTGAATGTGCATCGATGGATTTTAAACTCCTAACTTCTAATTTGGTAAGGATGTACGTTATCGCCGCATAATATTTACACTCTTCTGGGTGAATTCTGTCAAGGTTTGGGAAAAAATATTTTTGAATATCTAATAAACATTGACCATACGTAACAGCAACAGTGCATTCAATGGTAACTCACGTCTTAAGCAGTTTCTTATTTTTAAGGCTAATAAGTCTTCTAATACAGCTCTTATTTCGAATTTGGAAGAAGCTAATGTAAAAAGGGTCACACATAAGCTCTAGTTATATAATAAGGTTCAGGTTGAAGACTGAATTCGCCAACTCCAACTGTTCTTTCATTCGTTCTGGAAATTAGACATTGAAAGATTTGTAAACGTCATATCTTTGGTACGAGCATCAGGCAAAATTGGATTGTGTCGATTGAAGAGCTATCATTGCGTAGTGGCTCTGCGTATGCACACAATAAAATTAATCGATTATTGTGTCACGAGATTAGCGCTAATTACTGCTAACTAGGATGTCCAGAGTATTAAGCTACTTATTTTACGGCAACTAATTGTTAAAATTCTTCCTAGAGCTGCTTAACGAATAGTCCTAGTCAGGGGAGTGTCTGAATAGGTCTTTTTATTTAAGAAAAATCTTTAAGTCGTCTTTTTGCTACGATTTCAAGCAGTTAAAAGACACGAATGGGGACGCCTGATCCCTATATTCAAGATAAGCACAAAAAGCCATTACAGGAGGACGCATATCAATTCGAGAGATATAATGAGTAATACATAGTGATGCACAGAAATCAATTCTTGAACAGCATCCACGTTAGTTGATTTTGAATCACAGACACATGAATCAATATAACTCTTATTTTGCCCCAATATTGTCGAGCGAGTATACCTTTCTTCGATGGGATTTGAGTAATTCAGTTGTTAAAATGTATGCTCCCCTTAAACATCTCTCGGTGATCAAACGCAGGCATCAGTTGTCCGCCGTTTTAAGCCCTTTGTTAAAACTCACAAATTTCTTCTAATTTGAGGTGTAATAAGAGGCAGATCATACTGTAAGCCCATTACCACACACACAGAGTTTGGTGTATATCGCCTAAATATAAAAGGATTTTTATAACCTTTTGCAGTATGGAAGCATGTCTCCACATGATTACATTAATTTGTTTTGCCTGTGAGTCTGAGTTTGTCGGAAGGTATGAGCACGTTGATTCTTTGTGGAGATCTGGCTCACAGGCAGGAGGGGGTCACCTAATAAACAGATAGATTATTAGAATTCAACTTAAGCGAACATTGGTGAATTCTGCTGTGGTAGTAACCCTTGGCTGGCATCAATTGACTGCTCTCAGCTATTAAAAGAGGAGGCAAATGAATAGATTTTCGCAGACATTAACTTGCTCAGTAATCTAAGCATCGCATGTTAAAATTCAAATTTTGGAATATTGGGGACGTAGGAGGCAGTAAAATGACATGGTGAACTTAAAACTAAAGTTATGTAAGATTCTTGAAGTCATGAATCAATTTCATACTTCTAACGCCCCCTTCCCCCCTTTAACGTTTACTGGTCTCTTTCACTACTCCCAGTATTTATATGCTTTCCCATAGTAGAAAGGTATTTTGTGTTGTCATGGCAATATAATTTTCTGTTTCCTGAATTTGTTTGTTTTGATGTAATAAGTTCGGTATCTTTTTAAACAATTTATGTGTACTATTTGATGAAAAATGTTACGGAAACTGCCTTCTAGAAAACAAAAATTTCTTTCAGGGTCTCGAAATGTGTAGGCAGGAAATTTTTCTGCAGGCTGACAATTATATTATTTTTTTTGAACTTATTGCACCTTATTTTACAGTAGAGTAAATAATTACGCATCAGTTTATTTTATATTCCTAGAATTATTGCATGGAAATGATATTAATAGAAACTACAAGGTCATCACGATTCCTAGTTCTAAATGAGCTCCAATGCCTTTTAATGCCTCAAAATGAGTAACATTGGCAATAAGAATGAAAACATGCTCAATTAATGTCCTTATTCTATTACATCTTTCCACTCAGACTTAAATTAAGCTTAATGATATTTTATTATGACCATGATTGGATACCTGGTAACAAACTCGACTCGAATAAAAATTTGAAGTTTCTCTAGGAAGAATATTTTAAGCGTACCAGGTTGAAGATATTATAACCTTAAAATGTTTAACTCTCGCTTGAGTTCTTTAAATTACCCAAAACCATGAACATTTTTTTAGAGTTGGATTTTGCTGTAGCAACTTTTCAATGTTTATCGAATGCATTTAAATATACATGTGGGAATATAGTAGGTGCTTTTTCACGTTGCAAATCCAGTCTCCCGCTCTGAAACAGAGCGTTCGAAAACTAGATCCTTATAAAAATTTCTAGATTATTAAATGCTCAAAAAATTGCCAAGTTGTCGTCACACTATGGAGTTTAGAAACCAGTTGATTTGGTGCAAATATGAAGATGAATCATTATAGAAGTACACACTCAGATCAATTAAAGGACCGTAAAACTTAAGGCCACAGAGTCTATACTGAAGTCCTGCACGATGTAAGAAACTGTTGTGATTAGTTGAAATGTCTAATAAAACCTCATGCTTTTACAAAAAGAAAACAAATTAAATATTAAATCATTTAAGTTTTAAAATAGAAAGCTACATTTCAATCATCTTATACATGGTAGTTTAAATGTTTTGATTGGTCTAATTTCCATAGCAACATTTTAACGCCCCTCTCTAACCAGATATACGCAAAGCTTGTTCATTGTGACATCAGTATATCAGCGAGAAAGACTTAGTTATCATTTTCAAATTTCTATCTCAATAGTAAACTTGTCTAAAAGATATAATTCAATAAATTAATCGGAATAGTGCGAGGGAGGAGCATGGATTCAATGAAAACTTGAATAAAGATATCATTATTACCGTGAGAGCGCAAAAGCTAGACGTTAATCACACTACGTTCCAAATACAGCGAGTATTTGGAACTGATAATAAGTGAATGAGAAGTAAGCATCTGTTTCTGGAATGAGATTATTTATTATTCAATATTTATGAAAACACATGACGGGAGAATACATAACATGCATAAACATTCACCTGCTGTTTCCTAAACTGCTAGACGTCATTATTATGTGAAGATTGTATAGAGTATATGAATTGCACAAAGGGATGCATGAGTTTCAAGTTCCATATCGAAGAGGGAAAGTTTATGATAACGTTTTCTGTATTTTGACTTTTGTCTCCAGCTTTTACTCGTAATATTTAGTTCTGAAAGTTATATTCATGGAAAATCTTCTCTGTATTTCGTTGAACAAAGTTTGGATAAATCAGATGAAAACCCACATTCGGTGTCGCAAAAAATAAGAGTAGTTACATGAACGATCTCTTTACACGCCAAGAAAATTTTTAAGCTAACTCGAGCGTTTGATTGCTAATTAGTATTAGTAGTAGACACCATTATAGAACCTGTTGCCTCGAGTTTTCTACGACAATTCTTGATTTTTTCCTAGATCCGAGCGTGTATTTCTGTAATTGCCTATTACGTTTAAACTCGAACAAGTGATTGCCGAACGTCTTATTGTGCCTATTACTTGGCAAGATCTTCAACATTTAAACATTGAGAGACCTACTTTTCAATCAATCTGCATGCTCGTGAAAATAGGTTCAATTAATGTACTAATTCGTTATTTTTCACTTCACTATCTCCAGCTAAATATTGCCTATATATATCATGCCTCAATTGCCTTGAGTGAACACAGCTTACCGAGTTCCGTTGACTTAATATCTCTAGATACGTCATTTCGCCATGTTGAGACTGCAATTTATTCAATATTATGTTAGATTACTTTGTCCTCTCGACTATTAGGAGAGAAAAAGTGAATTGAATTGGCAAGACCGATCGTTATGGTTAAAAAACCGATCAACAAAGAGTGGACATCGTAGACAAGCATTTGTTGCAAAACTGGTGACCAATAATGAAGTTTGAATTTTGGAATGTGAATTGTCCATTTATTATATTTTTTTGTACAGCCCGTCACTAATGCCTTAACTCTGCTCTCAATGCCTTTTTGATCCTCTCCCTTTTATTGCTTTAGGGCTTACTTTTGTTGCTAACAGAGCTGATTATTTATTATCCGATAAGAGAAAGCTATTTATTTCTGTCATTACGTGATTAGTAAAGTTTATATTTTCCGCCTTATTTTACATTTGTATAGGAATCTTATATTTATTGTGTTGCATATGCACAGTTTTTCGCAATACCTGATTCCCATACAGTATTTTCTGTACTCTTACTTTTGTCCAGAAAATTTAGTTTATTACGATGTAGGTACGAAAAATGAATTTATTTAAAGAAAACCTGGTTTCATATTACAAAGCAAATCAATAAATCGACAAAATATTAAAAAAGAGAGTTATTCTTATTATGAACTTGGCTGAATCTGCTCTACTTCTGCTTGTGAAAAATTCCTCTTAACTATCAAAAAAGCAGTTGTAAGGATTAATATTCGCTAATCTTACAATATGAGTCGTATATCCAGCCATTCAGAGCATCTTTAGACGGCTTAGGATTAGGCCGTGGTCTTATTTCACACATACATTGATCTGCTACCTTAATTTGCTTATATATTTTACCCAGTACTGTGTATGACACATGCTTTAGGCTCTTTATCGATTTCCTCTCAAGTATCTAAAAATTGCTATTTGAACTTCATTTCCTTACTTAGTCATTGTTTTGGACTATTAGTAGCAATACAGATACCTTTTTTCTGTTCCCTCTTAATATGAAAAGAAACTCCTCAAGCCTCCTAGAAGTTTTAATTACATTTAACTTGGGTAGAGGGTGTCTAGGAATCTCTCTGCTGTGAGAAACCCGAATTCTACCACTTCTTGTTGACCAGATTATCCAGTGCAGTTGGCTGTCCACATCATTAGGTATGAATTGATGAACGGCGATCTCTGACTTGTCAGACGTGAACTTTAACCGCCACACCACAGTTGTGGAAATAATTTTAAACACTGAGCTTGGTTAAAGTCTGCAAATTTAACCCACGCTCGGTTTCTTGTCTGTAGATCTGTACTTACCAATGCGGTTGGCTATTTTGATCACCGAATGTGCATCAATGGAAATATGATCCTATATCCTTGCCGTGGCAAACGTGTATGTTGATTAGAAGTGAAGTACAGTAACGTTTTATGTCTTTTATCTGTTCAATTATAGGACAACGGTGTCCAGATACTCTGTGCTGGTCTTCTCCAAGCCTATCATCTGCAACATCGCCGATTAGAGGTCGCCTTGACAGCTATCGCCCAGTCAACGAATCCTGACTCAAATCCAGTTACCATCACTGTTGACACTGCCAATCTTCCTCCCAGGTGTGCTCTTCCTCGAGCTAGGGGCCTCCAACGACTCATTCTGGCTGACAATGGTCTCGGCAATAACGGAGGCTTCAATGGAGCTGGTAGACATTTAGCAGCGGTTCTTCGGTGCTCTACTGAACGTTTGGCACCACTTTTAGGTGGTTTGACGTTCCTGGATTTGAGCGATAATCCGGGACTGGGAGATGGTGGTGTAATTGAACTCTGTGAAGGTCTGGTTCGCAATTACACAATGAAGGAGCTGTATTTGAGGAACGTTAAGATGAAGTTTGATGGTAAGTGGTTGATTCCTACTGACGGGTTGTTACTCACTAATTCCCTAATAATATTACGCTTTCATATTAAATTGTGGGTTCCAGACATGTTAATGCACAGTTTCTGAATGAAATACAGGTCAAAAGAGTAGGGGAGGGGGGCGGGGGAGGTGAGTGAGATTTTGTTATCAGGCGAGACCTCGAACAATTTTTCTTTTATTCCAAGATAGCTAGTCATGGAGTTAAGGATAATGTTTGTATTACCTAAGGCTTAATCATGCCAATAGTGATATGGTTGATCTTTTAATATTAGTCGAGAGGTCTTGCTTACCTTTCATCTCTTTTAATATACTATTTAAAATTTTTCCTTCAAAAAATTCAATTATATTTCTTTGCTTCGTGTACTTTTCAATGGACGTGTGACTGCTACCTTGTAACCTTTTGATATTCCATGTTAAAGGTAGTTAATCATCTAAAGCGTTTGCATTTTATTATTTTGTAATAATGAGTTCATTTATTTAAAGATCGTATCGAATGGCATAGCTTACAAATTCCAGTAGATTGAAGAGAGAAACCTCTGCGAGGCTTTAAAATACCTTTTTTAATTTCGATATTCTCTTTCAGTTTTGACTTGTAACGTTTAGTTCCGAATTTCATATTCACGGAACCATATTCTCTTTATTTCGTTGAAGTGAGATGGGTTTAGAATAATTACATGGCGGACCGCTAAAGTATTATATGTTATCAACCTCTTTAATGTTTGTGCCTGATATTCACTTAATTAAATATGCATGTTAAGTGAAATTGCATCTGTTAGTAAATTTTGAACGCCACATCATACCAACATCCTTTCAGGGACTCGTTGCTGGTTTCGATCTGTTGATTAAATTTTCCTTTAAATATAAACACCAGACAAAAATAATAATACAGATAATTAAACGCCAGATTGGACAATAATTTCATTTAGTTTTCGTCAATCTGGGGGATGTACACGCCATTTTGAACGAAGACACTCGATTCATATTACTGGGATAGTTCACAATTACAATCCACTTAAATTCTCCCAAAATCGGATATTTGCTGGACTGATTAAATGTGAAGAAATGAAACTGAGCTTAACTCAGTAACTCATGTTTATTCATCTAAATTGCATTAACTTTTTCGGAAAAAGGGAAAATCTCAACATACCATCACCTCTCACCAAGTATTTAACTTGAATTTTTATCATTACTTCCTGCATCAATTTTCTATTAGTGCACATACACTGAACGATTTTACCTTTTAATCAGGTCGCATCAGTTCAGTTTCCCTAATGGCAGTAGTGCGATTTAATTAATATATAATTATTTCATTTATAATTATTGACCGCTTCCCTATTATCAGGTGACATAGCTCGGCTAATCATTTTTGTTTATTCAGTTGGTAAATAAATATATGTAATTAATGAAAAATATCATTCCCACTATTTCGTCTTGTTTTATTCCATCTACTACAATTGATCAGCAATGACCTTCTAATTTTCTATACATTGTTCAAGTTCATTTGTCAATTACTAGAATAACTCCCCAGGCCCATTGTTAAAAGTGTTCACATCAGTTGGCTTAGATAGAAAGAAGATATCCCGAAGTTACTCTTTTCAGCTACCATCCCTATTGTTGACGAGATAGTCAGCGCGGTTGGCTATTTGCATCATTGAGTGTACACTTATGGGCACTAATCTCATGACCTCTAGCTTACTAGGTTTGCATGTTGACCACCGTGTGCTTATAGGATTATTAAAAGTTATTCATTATATCATCCGGATTAACGTATGCAGAGCTTCGAGGTTTTTATTTTGGGGAGAGGATAGAGGAGATTTAGTCTGTGAAGTTCTTTTGTACGATGAGAAGCTAAGATTGAAATATTTGCACTGGCTTTTTTCGCTACATTCTGGAATTCTTCGAGTTCTATTGATTCTTGCAAATGCTCTGTTGTTTTGTAATGCTGAGAAAACACGGAGATTTGTTTATGTAAAGTGTTAAAAAGTAATCATTCTAAATAATTGAGGATGTATCACAAAATGCCACCTCTATCACAACATCCGCAGCTATTCGCTACTCGTCCAGCATTGGCGAATTTTACAGGTTTGTCATTCCTAACCCGGTATTTCCCTCTTCGCTCTATTAGTATCGATGAAATTAAATTAATTTTCCTATTTACTTAACGTCACACAAGGAAGGAATTATTTTATATTCGTTGTTTTCTCCAATATTTTCGCTTTTGGTCGCCGATGGTCTCGAATTGTACTTTCGAGAGTACTCTCGAAGGTGCTTGATCTCTTCAGTGTTATTTTTCTTGAGACTTATAAATTAATCAATGTCGAATTGATCTAGAATACATTGTACATGGTGGGAAAGTTAACTAAACGAACTATGCAATTTGTAGGCATTTGATTTTGTTTTCTAATTTATATCTTGTTCCAAGATACGTTTTAAATTAATACAAGATGAATGTGTTTTCTGAAGAAATTAGTATAACAAAATACTTTCACTTCCGAAATGTTTAATGCCTTTTAATGGCTCTTGAATTTATCTAAAGTTGCTTACCAATTTGACCCAGTTTTCTACTTCAAGTACTCAGTTCTCCGTACGACTTACCCCTGGGCTTTTAGACATTTTAGATTTTGCCTACGTTGTCCAACGTCTCTATTTTGATCACGAAGCCGAACATTCATATTTAGTTCCCCTCCTATTTTACGTCAGTGTTGTAGAACAATTTCATCTATTCCAAGTTCTCTACGGTCTAAATGTCTTCAATGAGTTCACTTTTTAAATGTTCCTTGAAATATGTTAGATTACCTCATGTATCCAGTAAATTTCAGTCTCATCTAGGATAAAAAACGCCATTATTGAGACTTACAAATAAATGGAGTTGTTTCTTATCAAAGGCCTTTATTTACTCAACCTAAAAGCGTGACGATTTCATTCAGTCTTCACAAACCAGAAGTAAGGGTTAAGTAGCGTCCACGTAGTCGTTCTCATCACGTATTCTTATTGTTGTTATGCGTATTTCTTTTACTCAGGTTATGGGTACGTTTTCTTGTTTTAATTTACAAAGTTTATTTTTTTTCCATTCACATCTAAAGAAAAATAGAGAAAAGGAGTGTTATGAGGGAGGAGAAAAATTTATGCACTATTTATTCTCATACAAAAGAATTTTTACTGCCATCAGACCTCCTTTAGCCGAATTTGTTGAGAATTATGTGTTCTAAATAAAAAAAATATTTGGATTTAAATCTTATCTCACTTATCGTTAAGTCGTAAAAAAAATGATTTTTTAATGTTTTAATGTTAAGTGCAATTTGGATAAACTGATGCATGCCTTTCAATATTAAATCGAAATTTACTTCAATAAAATTTAAATATTTTCTTGAAATCTGGAAATTTTTCGGACTTTTGATTTGCCATGGGCTCTTCTTTATAGCATTTGAGGACTTAAATTCGTTTTGAGATTAGATTTTGGTATGATTGGGGAACAGCTGCCTTGGATATTGATTTTCAGGATCGATGACGTGTATGCACTTACATTTTCGCTATCACACAGTTTACAATTCTGTTCTTATATGCTAGATTGCAGGAAGAATTGTATACCTCAAGTTGAACTACTTTGAAGAAGGAATGGGATCAGACTTTTTAGCTGGTATAAGCTGAGATTTATAGGTTTGATGCTGTTTTTATATTAGCAAATATAAGCCATTTTACACGCAAGTTTTTTGATCTATTTTAAAAGTTAGATCCAACCAGTACAGTTTGCAGTAATATGTAGTATAACAAAGGTTAGATAGGGAGTTCCACTTTTGCAATAAGACTTGGGAGGAGAATTATAAAATTAAAATGAGATGAAAATGGCTATTTATCCAGATAAATAGCAGAGAACTTTCCAGTATTACTCTAGTCTGAATTGTGAGCATCTCTAATTTATTGCATTTATTTGTAATTTGATAACGATCGCTTTCCCACTATGAAAAATTGTTAAACATTTTTGCCTTTCTCAAAGTTGTAATACAATAATATAATTTCATTCCTTTTTTTTTCTATCGATTTCCAACAAAACCAGGCTGAAGAGGCAGAGCTTGAAAAGTGTCAGTGTACTAAGAAAATTAGTGAAGATTTCCGTAAAAATCAAGTGGGGTGAAGTGGTTATGAGTCTCTTAGTGTTTGTATAGAGATAAATTGAAATTACACTTCAGGAAGGGAAGAGACTTTGAATTGGTACTTAGTAACACCGAAGTCCAGTTAGGGCAGGAACATTATGGTCCAGATTATTTCAGTTAAGAGTTTTTTGGACTTGGATATACCGAGCCACTTCATTTGGAGAATAGTTTGACTACCTCCATCTGAATAGGAATTCTTATTTTTTCTTACTTCAAGGGAATCTAACGATCTATTTCATTTCCTTTCTAGGTGCCTTCGCTCTCTCAGGGTACATCGGTGAAACCAAATCCCTTGTTACATTAGATATTCGGCAGAACCCTATCGACGTAGCTGGTATAATGGCTATCACTCGTACCCTCAAAGTCAATAGATCTCTACATTCTCTATTTTTCGATACTCAGAATACTAACATACCTACATCAGAGGTAAATTTAATTAATAGAGTTTTCCGCATGTTTACCTTGAAAAAAATTAAAACTCCATTATATCTAATTTCCAGGAGAATGAAATGATGCAGATTTGTCTCAAAGAACTCACTGAATATCTTCGAAGAAATCGAAGTATTCAACTGCAACCAGAGCCAGATTGCTGTCAAACAGTTGGCGACGAGGGTGATACCATCTCACCAAAGATCCAAAAAGCTGTTCAAAGAGTGCCTTCCCTACCTATGCCAGATGATATCAGCGACCGAAAGAATGAAGAGGAGGAGATTAAGGAAATACTTCTAGACCCTCCTAGACCGTCAGGTTATGTATCACCTCATGGATCAGCTAACCTTGAGGATGTGTTGCTAGATATGCCCACTATGGTAGCTGATTCGCCATTCGAAATTGAATCAATATACCCGACCGAACAGTTACAGTATGCAGTAACCGAACAGTCTGACTTACTGACATCTGAGAACGCAGATATCTCAATGAACCAGCCGTTTGACGATCAGCAATTAAAAATGGCTACAGAAGAAATTCTCAATAAAGAGATCTCGGTAGGTACATCACTAGTTGAAGAAACTAATATCCCAGTTCAACAGGAAGAACAGGATCCTGTTGAAGAGGTTCCTATTAAATTGGAAAATATGGATTCAGCTCTTGAAGAATCAACGTTACTTAAGGAAAATCCTACTGATGAAATAACATCCGGAAGTCTTGGAGTTGAATCGTCGATGAAATTTGAAACATTCTCGATGGAACATAATGAGCCTACTGTTGAAATTGCAGACCGAAAACATTTAAAAGCCCTTGCACCATCACCTGCTGAAGCTGATAAATCGAATGTTTATCATCAGGGCGATTTTGAACCAATAATTTTACAAGCTCGCAATACCCCAATCCCTTTTCCGGTTTCCGATGAGAAATCATCGTTACAAGCTGCCATACTAGACTCCAATCAACAAGAAATAATTGAAAGTGATGATTTTAAAGATACAAACGAAATTTTCACTGGGGAGGTGGGTCAATTTGAAGAGACTAATGCTCCAATCACAATGACAATGTCTGAGCAACAGTTTGTTCAACCGGCCGAGTCCTCACCTTGCTATGAAATTTCACAGCCAGAGGAAATCATTTTGAGCGAATTTAACTTGAAAAGTGCAGGCCGAATTTTGGCAGAATCTCAGCCAGAGACTGAGGTGAAGATCTCAACTAATTCTGAATCAGAAATTCCAAAGGAGACTTCTTGTCTCACATCTAATCCAAATATGTTCAATATCATAGCAACAAGCCAAGAGAAGCCCATTTCTGAGGATTTGTTAAAAGAAGCCATGCAACAATGTCGGGGTGCTGAAATAACTTCAGAGATGGGGGATTCACCGTATGATCTTGTTACTTCTGAAGATATTATCCGTAGGGATGCGGAAGTAAGTGGATCTGAGGGCTTCTCGTTGAATTCATCGGGACATTCACCTTCAAAATCTACTACTAAGGGAGTTACAGTGGCATTTGATTTGGAAGAACATACTGAAGAGGAATTACTAGCGGAGTCATACAAAAATGAGGAGACTTATTGGAGAGACACAGAATTGGAAAGTGAAAGACCTGAAGGTACTTTTGTCTTGAAAAAGGAGCAATCTGAAATTTCATTTTTGGACCCTAAGGAAATAGGGGATGTTCCTGAAACTGAATGTAACAACTTTATTGAACATTTTGCTGAACCCAAAAATGAAAGTTGGAACACTCCAGTAATACATTATCGTGGATCTGAAAAAACTGTAAAAGAAACAGAACTAAATAGAAAAGAGTCTTTCGAAGATACCGAAGGAGTCCTGGATAACGGGACTCTTAATGACCAGACTTTGTGTGAAAATGTTAACAAGTTAGAGAATACGAAGGGTTCATTAGTTGCCGATGAATCTCAAATTGAAGTTAGGGGCGAAAAAGTTCAAGAAGCTTCCGACGGATTCACTTTCCGAGCATCTAATGTTAAAATGGAAGGGTGTAATGAAGAACACGAACTCGAGGTTGTTAATGTTATATCAAAGGTAGAATCCAGAAGGAATGCTCTTGAATCCCAAGATGACAGAGATGAAGCTGCGCTTAAGCCTTGCGATTATTTCAGAAGGAATCTATCGAGTGATAAGTTGGTTGAATTCAGAAGTGAAACTGCAATTTATGAAGAAATGAATGAAAAGAAGCCAACATTGTTCCAAATATTTCATTCTGATGAGGAGGAAATGGATCAGCTGCAGGCCAGAATTGAAGAAATGCCTCCAACGGACGCTTTAACAGAGGGAAGTAAAGGTTCGGCTATAGAGCCTTCTCTTCATTCTGAATCAAACCTTGCGGATTATTCAAAGAACGAGGCCTATTGGACTGATTTTGATCAACCTGGGTTGGAAAAGCATGTCTCTGACCCTTTCAATTTACAGTTGGAGCAATCCAAAATGGGGAAACTAATAATGCATGATATTACTGAAGAGGAAGATGTGTTAGATCAGCAAGATTCTTTTGTAAAGCCCGACTCTGAGTCCCAAATTAGGAAACCCGTTGAATGGGAGACGGGTGTGTGGGGTGATGAGGACAAACAAGGTGATTTGGAGGTGACTCGCTCGATCGATCAAAGGGATCCTCAAAGTGATAACTTGGGTATAACCACCACCATAAATCAAGAAAATGACGATGAAGATCCTTATGCTGCTTTAAACGCTCCTGAATTTAAATCTGCCAATGGATGGGAAGATAAAAATTGGGATACGGAACAAATATCTCATCTTTCTGAAGTCCCAAGTGATTCAATTACAGTAAAACCTGATACTGGTGTTAATCTACAGAATGATAACTTAAAGAGAGAGGATAATGAACTGTCACAGTGGCTGAGGAAAGCTGATGACATCAAACAGGAAACTGGGGAGTCTGATCGGCAGGAAAGCAAACAGGGAGCTTTTAAACTACTACAAATTTCGGAAATTAAAGGTGAACTCGAAGAATCGAGTTCCATAAACGAGACTTATTCTGTTGAGATGAATGGACAGAGAGGGTTCAATCATCCAATGTATGGAGAAGAATTGTATGATTATTCCTATCCGACGACCGAACACAAAACTCCACCCGAGATATACCCGAAATATCAGAATTCGGAAAGTGAATTAACTTTCATGGGTCAAGAAGACATACAACACGATGATCTTCATTTCCGAGCTGAATTTATCGTTAAAAAGTCAAAGAATCCAAATGCGAGCGAGTCGGTAGGTACTTCAGAGAACATTTCGAACCCGAAAGAAGCGGATAATTGGGCTACTGAAGACTGGGGTGAAGAGGAATCTGCACATGCCTTAGGTTCCAGAACAAGGAGTAAGAGTCAAACTAAAGAGATTACGAAGACTGGGGTTGATGTAGGCGAGTCAGCTTACTTTGGACATGACAATGTTTTTCAGGAAAACTTCGAATCACTTTCTTCAGTGTATATACAGGCTACTTCAAAAGAAGTAGAGTTGTATCAATGTGAAACTGAAAAGACGGACGATCAAGAAAAATTTACTGTCGCTCCTATTGGAATTGAACAACCAGCTTCAGATCTCGAGACTGCAGAAATAAATCCAATCAAAGGAAGCTCAGAAATGTCAAATGTCAAACGTCTATCTGGAGATACTTCTCAGAGCGACTTAATGTTCCGTCCAGTAGAGGGAAATAAGGGAGTGACAGGGAGCCTCTCCGATGTACGGGCAGTTGCAAATGTAGAGGCACTAAATGAAGGGGCAGTTGAAGATTGGGATATGAAGATGAATGCTTCACCGCCGGAGGATTTAAACTTACGTCCCGTAAGTGACATTAGGGAAAAACTAGAGTATTCAGTTGCTTCAGAGGAAATTCTAGAAACAGAGAATATGATGAAGTCGGACATTCAGAGTGCAGATTTACACAGTGATAAATTGAAGCTTAAATTGCCTGATGATGAAATCGCGCCTTCCGTCTTAAGTAAACAGTTTGATTATTCTAAGGTTTCTCTCAGTATTCCTGGAATCGCTTCTGGAGTTACCTTCACAGACTTTGCAACCGTTGGTTTAAAAGATAGTAAGGAATCCGAAAAAGATTTGCCTGTTGTAAAGCCATTCCTACCTCCAAAGGCCAAAGATATGGGCTCAAATGAATGGAGTGCAGAAGATTGGGATGATGGATTAAATACACTTCAATCAGATGACAAGGAGGACAAAGGGAAAAAATCGATAGAGAAGTCGCATCTAGGTGAATTAACATCGGAATCTGGAATTGTGAGTAAAGGTTTGATGAATTGGTCAATGAATGATCGGGATGATAAATCCAATGAGTCACAAACGTTTAAAATACCTGTTTCTGAAAAGCAGAAGTTAGATGACTGGAGTAACGTTAAGAGAGCAACTCAATGGAAAATGAAACGACGACCAGATGAAATAGCAACAACTTCTTTGAATGAAATCAAGCATCCAGAAAAGCTTGCCCCTAAAGACACGATTTCTACCTCTCTTGGAGAATCGACTTTTGGTCCAAGAACTGACTCTCAAGAATGGAAAGTAGAGAATTGGGACAAATTGGATGTGCATAAGAAAACAGACATTACTGATGTTTCTCCTAGGATTACAGAGCACCAAAAGCAAAAAGATCTGTCCAAAAATGTATGCTAATACTTATTATTTTCGAGCTATATCTAATCGCCCCTTATTTATTATAATGTTTTCTTTTTGTTATATTCCTGTGAAATCTCAGGAGCCATCGCAGGAAAAGGCAGAATTTAATCACTGGGAAGTGTGAGGTGACTTACAAAATTAAATACTTTATTTCGTCTTTTAAAGTAAGTGCGAGATTCGTTATTTATATTGTGTTTAATTAGCACCTCTTTACCAAGTCATTGGTTTCTTATTTTGTTTTCAGTACCCCAAAACACGTCTTTCATAAACTGCCAAGCTGCAAATTGAGGAAGTCTACATTCGATATTACAAATTCTCTTCTTATTCGTACTGTTCCTATTTATTTACGCTTATTAATGACCATTGAGCAGATTTTGGTCTCAATTCAGGCTGTGCGGTTACCTTTTTCCTATCCCTTGATCCACTTCTATCATCCGTTCAAATATCTGGACCCTACCCGATGTAAATTCATATTGTCATGTTCTATTTTGTAGTACGTATGTGGTGGGAATATGTTTTAGATGGCATCCTATCTCTGGTTATACAATTATTTTTTTGCTAAAATATATTCGCTCATACTCCGACTTATTCAAAAGGGTTATTTAATATTTGCTACTGAATAATTTTCAGTAGTTCGGTAAATTGATAATAATTGAATATTCTTTAAAAGAAGTAAATAGGATGGATTAGCGGAAAATATTTGTTATCAATAAATATTCGCAAGAATTCTCTGGTTAGAAGGAAATTTGCTCGATGGTGGAAGTTTTGAGACTTCGAGACAGAGATGCAAACTGGGACCGGAAATTCTGGATGGCCTCAATTGCAATAAAGAAAATACTTATCGAGTTGGCACCCTCATTTTTATTCGTAGGTCCGAGAGCTCCATCAACTTTGAGGCTTCTAAAGAGGCTGAAGTCGAAAGTAAAATGGTAATTGAGATATTTTCGAGTTATAGAATGTTGGCGTACGCTCTCGAACCGTTAATAAAAAACTTATTCGATAACTGCTACATTGTCATCGTTGCATGCATTGATGATATAAGAAAGTGCTACTCTTTTTAATCATTAGATGGAGAAAGAGCAGATGAGTCTAGCAAGAGATGAAACAGAAAGTCGAACTGGGAGCATATAATGAAGTTAGAATGTCAAGAATCTCATTTGAATTTCGAAGGCATTTGGTTGCTCATTTTCCCACAAGGGTTATAATCCACTATTTGATGTCCTAATGTTCCAAATCTAAATTATTTGATTTCTGAGTCCCAGGGTGAGTTCACGTTCGTGCTATTTAGAGCTAGTTGACCAGTTGGTTGAATTGAATATTGGTTAGAGGAGATTAGCAGAGGCAGTTTGATCAAAGCAGTGCTCACCGGCAAACAAAAATACGATTTCAGTTAATAGAAATGCATCTGAACTTGGGAACAAGTGAAAATTTAAACAAGATTTTTTAAGGGGCAGGTCCAGATATTTCTAATATCCTTTGGGCAGAATTCGTTTATTCTGTCGATTACTATTCTTCCATGCCTATTCTTCCAGACTGCGATTTAAGTCTTCAATTATATGAGACAGTCTATGGACTTTACATATTCAAGCAGTTTATCAGTTAACCTTTCTTAAACTGGCGAAGTAGGTCTGCACTAAATAATGCGTCTCTTACCTCTCTCCATGACTGAACAGCTCGCTGGAACCAAGGCAGTCACGTGTGATAGCGATGATTATTGATATAGATTAGAGCTCACAGGAATATTACTATTGTAATGGAGAAAATTGTCACAATCCTGTAACCTAACTTAACTTTATTAAAAAGTTTTAAATGTCGGGATATTTTACTTATTTCTTTAGCGGAGCTGAATTATATATTCTCATTTATTATATAGGGAAATTTACTCACTAATTCGAGATTGGTATCGATTCAAATTAGCAATCTTCACAATTCCACTGTCAGTACAATGATACATTTGCACTGCCAAAATTGATATTTAGTAAATATTAGCCGACAAATTTGAAAATTTAACACATTTTAATATATTTTTATTCTATGAAATATTAATTGTTAAAGTGGAATGTAAGTGCATATTTGATTTAAATGTAAATATACTTAATTAGGTTGATATAAATAAAACCGCTTTACACCAAATCAATATCAGACATTGGATACTTTTTATATCATTTAAATTAGTATAAGAAAAATAAAAACATGCGATGGAAGTCATATAAATTGCTAAATAGGATTTAATTTTTTTCGTTTAAGGGTACCCAGTTTATTCATTTAATATTTTTATTAAATACACACAGATAAATATTTTGAGTAAAACCGGTGATTTTAAAAAGGTCTTCGTTTGTCAATATTGATGGTTTTCTTCTCTAGATGATCATTTATTAAATATTAATGATGAACCCCAGGAAAACACTTTTCCCTCTTTTGCTGACACAATTTCTTGCTGAAACGAATGGGGTAAGAATCTTTCCTCCTTCTTAGAAATCAAACTAAAAGATCTTGATGGAGGAAATCGATTTAGAATTTAAATCAATTAACTTATTTGGAGTTAATTTCAAAGTTTATCTTTGAAACAAGATTACGGGTTATTATAAAAATGTAGTATGCAACAAAGAGTTAAATTTTAATATTGTAAAGAGGGTGTATTCAAATATGCTCTTTCTATTATACTTGATGGGCTAATAAAATAGGGTTCTGGGATATCAAATGAATTAAATTTAGTTAACTATTTTTGGTAGTATTTACATGCATTTTTAAAGTTGGGAAGATTAAAAATAAATATGTTTTTATGGCATCTTCTAGTGGATTCTTCTCCATATTTTCCCCTTGTAGCTCCGATTGGCACATCTTCGCTTTCTTCTGCCATGTAAAGGGGATAGTTTCAAACGAGACGGGTAATGAGTAATCTAGCACAATGTTAAAATACTAACTCTTTTGTATATTCCCACTTTTTAGAACTTTTCTCAAAATTCTTGAATATTATTAGTATATTTGAATAATATTCCCAGCATTCATCGCTTTTATTCCTCAAAAACTTTAACTCTAGATTGACTTGTGCTTCTGACGCTTTTATTCAGGTTTGTGCTATGACATTCCTTCGAAGTCAGCTCTTTAATGGTGATTGTGCCTTTCATAAAATTCTTTGTAATGGAAGTTCGCAAATCCTTTAAATGAGAGGGAATTAAAGTTCAATATTGAAATAGATAAAAATATATTTATAATGAATATAGATTATTTTATCCATTTCTAAACATTCCTGACTTAAATAATTGATAACTTTACAATATAACTTTTTATAAAAATCTTACCACTTTGGGCGAAATCGTACGCAAATGATAATAAGACTGCAACAATAAGAATTCAGTTAAAATTTGGTCCTGGCATAGCTCTGCGTTTCGTTAAAATATTCATATTATAAAATTATTTAAATAAATTTGTCAAAAAAGCGCAGTTTGAAATTGAGTTTTATTGATAAAATGAAGTATTTAATATTTTCAAATCCTACCTTCTCCTTGGCATTTTTATTTCGATCTTACAAACTGCAAAATTATCAGGCAAATCAGTTACCGGAAATGGTATCGATAGTTATTATTTAATATAATTAACTTTGCATGTTTGGCCTCCAAAAATAGTCTTATATTACGTATGAAAGACTAGATTAGGCTAAGATGCGTAATTCTTCAACAAATTCGGGAAATTTTTAGAGGAAAATATCACTATTTTAGCTGATGCTGTGCTTTCTTTTGCTCTTAAGGATTAGAATAAAAGTTCATGTTAAAAAACAAACTTATCTGCAATTACCTGGTTCCCAGGTTTCTCTCTTACCATTGACCGCTCTAAATTAATTTTGTGCTTTAAAACAAATTTAATGGCCTCAGCATCGTTTAATCACGATCCTCGTTAGTTGATTAATCCCAAAAGCGGTTCAGGATAAAAGAACAAAAAGCAAAATTTTGTGCCATTTTGACTTTTATACGTAATACAGTTTGATTGAGAAATATCTCCTTATTTTAAAACCCCTAATTTAAACACTGGTTTGATCATTTTGAAAACCGAAGCATTAGCAAAGCACATATAATATGGGTTTTTTAAAATTAGAATGTTAAATTATTGCTATTATAACTCATAGCAAGTCAAAAAATGCGGAATTTTTCATCGTCGGAAAGAAGCCGAAATCGAGAAACTGTAAAGTCTAAAAGGGACAAAACGGAGGAAATTGAAAATATATCGAGAATGGTATCAGTAGTATCTTTACTCTCGAATAGTTGATCTCAGAATTTGTGACTTTATAGTTAAAGACCTGACATTGAGTTTGATGAAGATTTATTTTTGCCGATGTATTTTAAATTAGTTTTGAGTGAAAAAATTACAACTTCTAAATTCGCAGTCAGGATTGCTTTACTCCATTATTTTAGGATTATAAGGTTAATATTACTAATAAATAAAATTTTACTTATTTAAAAAATTTTCTCTCGGGAAAAATAATTTTTTAAAAGTAATTTCAGATCAAAATATAACTAAATCAAGATTGAATTAACTGCAAAATGTGCTTTTAAATAACGCCTTTATGAATACAAGATTCAAATACAATCCGGGGATGCTTTAGTTGCCCAAAAGCGGATGCAACTAAAATGTATTATTATCTCTCCTTAAATTTTCAGTCTTTTACTATATGAAGAAAAACATTTTTAAATTCTAGGATAAATAAATCGATTGAGAGCGATCCGAGATGACTAACCCTAGAAGTAGTGAAATTCCACAAAAAATTTGAGCTAATACACACTGATTTTGATTGTTCTTATATATTTTACTGTTCTATCGACAAAATTTTTCAATAGATGGCAACTATCGAGGGATTATGGTGTGTATTCAAACATGATTCTTTAATAGTTTTAATCATAATAAAATAGTATCCGGCTAGTCACATGGTGCAAAACCGCGGAAAATACAATATCTCTAAATACCATCAATTTATTATTCCAAAAGTACGCTGACACGGGCTTCTACAGGAATAAATGCAGAAGAGTGCTAATAATTGTCTCCCACCTGGTTGAACGCTGTTTCATTAGAACCGCTTTTGCACATTTTCGGAAAAATTTGTTTTCAATGTTAAAGCGTCTTTGGAAACACGTTAACACATAGAAGAATTTTTTTAAAAAGTGTATAGATAGATGCCTTATATCTTGTTTGTAAATGTAATTATATTTACTTAATAAAGTATAAAAGATTAATTAGTTAATTAAGATGACTTAACCATTAAAATGCCGGAAAAATTTTACAATAGGTATTGAAAAATTCCGCATGAAAATGACAGTCCCGCACTATTTTAAAATCCACTGATCGAATTAGAAAATTTCAGTTTTGAATGACTAAGAGTCGATATGGTGAGGAAAGGCCTCTATATTAAGAATGTTTTGTATCAGTACCAAGAATAATATCACTTTTCTATTCGTATTGTACAACAATTACTTTTCCATTAAGAAGTGGCGTTTGAACAAATAAGTGAAACACTTATACGTGCTGTATTATTTCTGCAAATTTTTATAGGCATACTCTATCTTTCTTAAAGTATCACCTTTCCTAAATTTAATTGAGCAACATTTTAAATATTTTAATTAATCGAAATTCTGGGTTTATTATTCAATTATAACATAAAATTACTATTCAATTTATGAAGTTTTAAATTTATTTTCAATTAAATAGATAGATGATTCAAGAGTTCTTATTATTGTGTAAATTTAATTGCTCAAAGTAGAATCCTTTTACATTTACGTTTTAAATTTTATTTTATGAGTTACTAGACCAAAATTAACTTAGGCTTATCTCGCTTTGATTTTTAAATGTTTTTGGATCTTATCTAAAGCACTTCGGGCGAGAAATTCGTTAAAGTTGTTAATCTTGAAAATCCAATACACATTCTAATCTAACCAGTCACTGCCTTATTTCAAATAAATATTGAGTTATAAACGCTACCTAATGACATTTTTCCGCGGAAATTTACGATGAATAATTTGGAAAATAAAAATTTAAAAGTATTTAATAAAACCAAGTATATATAATGTGGAAAGAAAGCTGAAGTTAAAAATTTGTATAATAAAATTATTTTAGTTTTATTAAATCAGCTTCATAATGATATTAAACAGTAATGCATTTTAAAACTTGTATCAAGGACCCCATACCGCAACAGCATCCACGTTCTAGAAATATAAGTATTTTTATTTAAACTATTTAGTGTTTGATCTCTTAGTAAAAACGTCACCGAATTTACTCGATAGAAAAATTTGGGTGAATCAAATTAGTAATAGGTTTGTCCTATGATTTTTAGAAAATTCTCTAAATTCTATGTACAATTCTTTTTCATATTAAGCGAACAAATCCTTTAGGGGAAAGCGAATAATGTCAGACGTAACCACCACTTACTACCCAGGATGAGCGTTAGAAAACGCTTTCCATAATGATCTCGAAAATTATTGTATTAAAACAGACAGACATATTACGTAATATTTAAACTAACGTAAACATATATCGCGGAAATTTTTTGCCTTTGCAAAGTTTATCACTACTGAGGTTCAATTGTTTTGAATATTACTCACTGAATTAGAACACTGCTAGTGTTAAAATTTTATTAATTACAAAAATGTGACCTTAATAGTTCATAAAAGATGTACCTCCAGCGGATATATTTAATAAAAATATGTTGTACTATTCTGACTGGAAAGGCAAAATAAAGGTGAATTTTTAATTTTTCAGACTGTGGGATGCAACGAATTAACGATGGATGTGGGATTTTTAATTGAAATAGCGTGACCTTTGGCCAGCTAAGAATAACATTTTTAGAAAAAACGAGTCGGCGACTTTTAGAATTTTAAAATATTTTCAACTAACTTAAAAAGTTATTTTTATATACAGAAAAATGACTGCACAGATAAATAAATGTTGAAGTACATATCAAAAAATGTCTCCCGGAAATCTTGGTACACAATTATAAAAAAAAAGATCAAATTTACGACTATTCTTCAGAGAGATTGAGATGCCAGACAAAACGTGATCGAAATTCCATTTACCGATGGTAAGCACTCTTAAATCGGCATGCATAAAGTATTGATTAAGATAACTTTATTCAGATGCTTAATAAATGTTCAATGAGAATGGAGGCAAACTTTTGGTGATAGATCCTACAAAGTATTCTGTTCCTGACATTATTGGACATCAGTCATAAAAAAACTAAACGTGTGAATTCTCGTGTCATTGATTCTTTGCATAGGGGAGTGAGATGAGAAGACACTTGCAGACCGATCACCACCGAAGCAAAGATAATTTACTAACTGGAATGCTTCTTTGTCCGGTAGACGGATGCTACAGAAATTATGTAAAAAGAGGATGGCTATGAAATCAAATGAAAGAGTGCCGCCCTATGTCATGAAACAATTTAATATAGTAATTGCAGGCAAAAATCAACGCGCATCAATATTAGCCATGTTAAATGAACAAGCATGTTGTTTAAGAAAGGTGTGTATCACTGCATTTAAAATAAGATTTTAATGACAATGAACATTTAAGTCTTTTTGATAATACAATTTGTTTGTTTGGATAAATGGTTTCTGGTGCTTTCATTTTAAATGCAAAAACGCATGAAAATATTTAAACTTATGTATAAAGTCCAGTTATTTAACGATCACAGTTATTATTCAAATTGAACGATGAGATAAATTGCCCTTAAATTCTAAGAGGTCTGCGAGATTTTATTTTTACGCTTTCCGCAGTTTGTAATTTATTTCCATCATTAAATTGTAAAGTTTGGTTCTAAAGATAGAGATCTTAACAACATTACTACTCTAAGTCTTTAAATGGACTCGAATTTGGAATAATTAATATAGTAGTACGCACCCAGTAGTGCAAAACGGAAGATCAATGATCGCACGGCCAGTTTCTTCCTTACTCACTAGTAGTATTTGACAAAGGGATCTTTAAAATAACAGGATTCAGCAGTGTTGAAGTAGTAGTTACTACTACTCGAAGAAGTTCCTAAACACCAGACCACATTTTGAATTATGAAATATACGGTACTTCACTTTATACTTATATTAAGTGATTTCGTATCACTTATTTTGGGAATTTAACGTTATTTGTGATGGAGAAAATAAGCCTCCAAATTTTTCATATTATTGAATAATTTCAGAAAACTAAATAAAAAATAATGTTGATTAGTAAAAAAATTTGGTGTGTATTTGCGAACTGAAATTGTAAGTATATGAAATATATGGCTAAATATGCATCACACCAAAATGTCAGAAACTAACTAAGCTTACCGCAAGCAAAATTCCTGAACAGAGTTTTATTTGTCATCAAATACTCTGAATGTAAAAAAGCCAACAATATAAATCTCAAATAAGGGCGTCCTCTTTTGATAAGAAATTATTTTAACATGTATTAAAAATTTAAAGTAAAACTTACTTAAATAATTACAATAGCTCTAATAGGAAAAAATATTATTTACTTTACTTTAGAAACAAAAACGTATTCGTAGAACAGTTAAAAAATACATGCTGAGTTGACTAGCTCTTCCTTGAAAAATAATTTTTATTCAATACAAGCAAAATGAGGTCAAAGAGTTGAGATTGTAGTTGTAGGGTTGCTCCCATCTTAAAAGTGAAAACTGAGTTAACTGAAAAGTTGAAATTGAAAAAAATTTTATACTTGTGTAAATGTTTTAAGCTTAATATATTGTGATCTTGTATTGCCGACTACCTTTCTACTGATTAATATTCGTTTTTCCGATATATTAATGGCGTATCCCCAAATAATTGCTGCTAAAATTCAATTGTTTAAAATGATAAACTTCATCGCACTACACAAATTTGTACACCTTAATAAGGAAATGTTATTTGACGTTATCTTAAGAAAATATATTAAAGAGTATGGATATTGTGCTTAAAAGTTAGTGAAGTAATTTCTAGATTCGCTGAGATTTTAACTATTTACCCGTTATTGATTTTTCTAATTATTAATGATTGAATTTATATCCAGATACCACTTAAAGAGGCAGATCACCTCTTAATCTTGTTGACTATTTAGATGGTAAAATACAATATTAAGAAGACAGTTGAAAGACTTTTGGTAAGAAATATTATTTTTGAAATTAAGGGAGAGTAAAATAATCTGTTTATTAGAATTTTAAACAGCATTGTAAAAGCCACTTTAAGTAGGTGAGAGATTCAAAAATTCTTTCCATATGTAGATATTACTTAAATCAAGGGTAATAGAGTTCTTATTGAATGAATTTCTTTGAGCTTTGCCAAGTCTAAAACACCTCTGCAGGTACCATCTGTATGCACTTGAGCGTAAATATCTATAGGGAACTTGACAGATAACTCAATTAAAGTTTAAGCATTTATTTTACAATTGTTAATCATGGAGAACATGCCTGAACAAAGAGAGTGGAAGAAGCGATTTGAGCAACGTCAGAAGATTTTTTTGGGGTAAGTCGAGAATCAAAGTCATGCACCATCTAGACTTTATAATCATTAGGTTGTATGCATTTTAATTTCCATCCGTATGTTTACATTATTCCTTGTCATCACCGAATTGAAATTCTGAGTGGAACTTTTTCAAACGGTTTTCAAATTCTTGAAGCAACCATCCAGTAGGCAAAAAAATTCTATAATTTTGTGGCATTTCTCTGTTCCGATGATGGAATGTTCATAAGTGTCTTCTCATCTCACTCGACGACTCCGACGCCCATGCACACATCCACCTTTTCACACCTTTTAATAGTGGTTGATACCCTGGGAGGAAGTAGATAGTTCACTTATTAGGATTCTGCATCCAAAAGGCACTATTTGGTTCACATCCTCGTTGAACTGCCTTACCCAGGTCCTTGTATAAGGATCTTCCAACCTTCCAAATTTCGTTAATGTGTAATTTACTAAACGTTTAGCGATTATCTCGCATTTTTGTGAAGATTTCTCCAAAAGTTAAGCCTACGCCTCTGTAATCGTATGGCAAGGAATCTAAGAGGAACTTCTCTCCCAGCACTTCAACACTCATTTGTCGTCTGCCGTACAGGCCTAGCACCATACTCCGAGTTGTTTTCTGGACACCCTTCAATTTACTATCATCCGCTTTGCGGTAGACGACGAATGCTGAGACAATTTTGCTTTAGCTGTAATCGAAAGAACTTTTGATCTAGGAATTGATCTGAGCATCATTCGCTGACTTTTGTCATCATGGTATGAAGTCTTGTAACATTATTCGCTGGGCCCTTTTTACTCACAAGAGAGCCAAGCAATGTAAAGTAACTCACTCAATAAATCCTGTACTCATCCAACTGAAAATATGACTCTTCCAGATCTAAACCTACTTACATCCTCGCTATTTTTATGCACCAATGTCATTGCATATTTGTCTGGTGTTAATTTGCATTTCCATAAGAATTCTTCAGCATGACCAATTTTTACGATTTACAAGCCAAAGTACCAACCAGATAAGGGAAAGATATAAGCTCCCGTTGTAATAGCGAAGACGTATTACAGTTCAGCCCAAACGATGTACAGTATAGTGTAATTCCTATTAGTTCAAATAAAAAATTAAGCGTTCGTCATTATTTCAGTATTAATGGGAAGAAAGTATAAAATGTAGTTTTAATTTCGTCAAGGGAAAATAGTAAATATTTCCTATAATTATTCCCTCCCAATTGACACTTATCAAATTTGTAATAAGCAGCTCAATCGAATTAGCTATAAGACACAAGTTATCTGCACATTCTAAGTGCCCACTGACCACTTGTACCCTGCAAAACTCCAGCGTCTAGATTTCAGATCCCTATAGATTGTATTAAAATCCTCAAATATAAGTTGAAATACTATATTGATTAGCATTTGACCTTCGTATATCCTTAAAAAATACTTTACTTGAATCTTTTATATGGCCTTCGAGAACGCTTAGGAGTTGTATGAAGAAGTTGACTTTGATCCAAGGCAGCTTTGGTTTACACTGTCCTGTTAAAATTGTAAGGATGGTTAGTGAATTAAAGACGTCTTCTAAGTCAACAAAGATAGATGCTATTCTACGATACCGGTTAATTGCTTTCTGAATTAACAATATGGGTATTCCTGCAAGATTTTCATGTTAAATATTTGATATTCTTTCACATTTATGCAAATTAAGCCATTTACAGACCATTGATACAAAGGATTTCTTTACCATATCAAAAAAGAAAATACTTCAATAGTTGTCTGGCTCAGTTCTTACTTTAAGTGCACCTAATCGACCTACCTATCAATTAAACAAATTTAACGAAAAATAAATTGGGGAAATCAATAATTCCATATTAAAAGATAAGACTCTAGTTGCTTTGACCTTATTACCCAGACCAACCTTACCTCTCTTCCATTTTCGGTCAATAATCTGCTGAATAACAACTTAGGAGCTCAACTTTTTCTAACTTTTGTTTGCTGAAATCATCAAGCGAGTTACACGCAACTGAAAAGTGAGGTGATAATACACATCCCTTCATAAAAAATTTTGTATTAAAGGGGAATATTTTTTCAAAATTCATACGCTTTCATGTTTTCGAGCAGGAAGATGTTGATTAAAATTCACACGATATGTTCACCACTATGGTTCCACATTTTTATCGCTTCGGCGTGACGTTCAAAACTTTGAAAATAGTGCTTTCAAAACCTGATATTGTAAATATTTATGTCGCTCAGTGGAACAAAATGAATGTGTAGCGTTTATTTGAATCATTAAAGTGGGTTACGAATTGTACAGTGACCTTGAGCTCCTAACAGCATGTATAGTAATGCTTTAAGAGAGTAAGCTAGAAAATCTATGAATAAATCAATTTTTAATTATGTATTAAGAACTAATTACACATTATGTGGCCGGAATTCACCTATATTGTGTGAAAACTTTAATATTGAATATCCAAAATTGGTATTTGATAAATTCTATGCAAATGAACTTAAAATGAATTTAGCAAATCTCAACTGAATGTTTGGCAAACATATAACTTTATGGTAAGTTGGTTAAACATATTATTAAATTTCATTGTTGAACTCCAAAGACAACTTTAAGCTCCATAAACTAATCGGGAAAGAATTAAAATTAACTAAAATGTAAATAAAATCTGTGCTTAACTACTTTTCACTTATTTTTATTTAGGGCAACAAAAGGTGCTCTTACTATTTTATCCATGGAATACTATAAAAATATGCAAAATATAAATATTAACGTAAAGCATAATGCTAGTTGACGAATTGGAGTATAAAATAAAGTCAAGGGTTGTACAATGTTTGAAATTTTGAAGATCTGAAATATCAAATATTTAACACTTGCTGTAATTTACTCTCTACTATCCAAATTCTTAGAAGTTCAAATTTTATGATACTGCCCGAGGAATAGGGCAGTTGACTTAATTGTATGATTTGCCATGTCAATTTGATTTAATTGTATCTTCTAAAAATGAATTAGGTGAGGTAGTAAAGACATCTTTTAATATGGCGGAGCTCATAGGAATTCAGTAGAAGTTAACTCTGATCTTAGTCAAGGCAAAGCATACACTATATTTAAAGTGTCACTATATATTCTCAATGCGGGTTTAATAAAGAAAAATTCTAACAGGAAATTTAATATATTTTAAGGTTGCTAAAGAACATTTAACGAATTACATTGAAAAGTTAAGTTTACAGTTTTTTGAAAATTATTATTGAAATCAGTTCATAATCTAAAATCTGTAACTAGAATAGTAATAATAGTTTTACTCCAATCACAACCCCATTTAATGAATAATTTTGAAGAAGTCATTAAATTATTTTTGATGGTTATGTTAATTTCCACCTATAAAACTGGCTTTCTTTAACCTTAAATAAAACATCAAAGCAGCCCTTCAAAGAATATTTTGCTGACAACCCCGTTAAACGTTTGTTTAAACTAAAAATGCATATGGAATAAATGGATGCAAGATTCGAAGTGGAAAATGCTAGTTCAAGCGTTACACATATTTTACCCGAATAGGAAAATGTCGCATAAAATACACTGTGAAGTTCTTATAAAATCATTAAATTCTAACATCCTTATCCTCAATTTTGGCGGTTTAAGTCTCACCTGCAAAGACAGTTAAAAACACCATCAAAAAAGTGTGTACATGACGCCAGATTAAAGGAAAGTATTTTTATCAAATAAATCAAATCACATTTAATTTTGCAGGAGCTTTTAAATCAAATGAGAGTTTTACTCATTGCATAATAAATGACACAAACTAAAGTATTTTTTATAAAAATGAAATGAGATTAACTTTGATAAAATAAAATTATTGCTATTTACTTCAAAACACTTATTATTTAATTCTATTCTTTTACGTGGAAAAACTGATTATTGACTTTTTAGTGAATTACTTAAGTTTTTGGTAAAGCATAAACTAAATCAAATTAAGATATTAATTCCCACAATACAAAATTGCTTCTTCAAGAGACATTCTTTCATTTTAGCAAGCGGGAAGATGCCGACTTAAAGTAGTGAGATGTTACAATTTCACAGATTTTAAGCAACTACGAAAAGTGTTGCTTCAAAGGCGAGATTTTGTTTGTACTTTGTTGCCCACATGCACAAAGTAAATCTGCAGTATTTATATGAATTACCTAAATACCTTATAAATTGTGGATGAACCTGGAAACTTGCTTTATCCTGACAGCATTCACAAGAGAGTTAGTAAAAATGTACATAATATTTTCTTAGATTTATACAATCAGCTGATTAAAGATTTAAATGGCAGAAATTTATCTCTATAATTGTAATCGTGAATATTTCAAATTGGCATGGTATTTTATAAATTAATGGTAACTTATTTAAATTATTGCATTACATTGATAAAATGTCATATTGTTAAAAGACACTTTCATTACTTTATGCGCAGATAAATATTTGAGAAAATTTAAACTTAATAAAAATAAAAGTGCTGCTTAAATTTACATATTTTTTGTTATCTGTGGTAACGCTATAATGCTTTAACAAGTTTTATTTATGGAATAGAGCCTGAAACGTAAAATAAAAAGCTTACCTTAGAGATTTAGTGATTGATCTGAAGGATGACTCTACGCATTTCCAGAATTACTTTCATTCGCATTCTCTATGACAATACTTCAGTTTTTCATTCACGGAGCTGAAGAGACGTCTTTTATGAAGCATAAGCTCTCTCTGCCACGTCAAAACGCGCCCATCTATTTTCCCGTTTCTATAACCGCTTCGGTTCACCTTAAAAGTGCATCTACGCTCTCGTTCTCGCGCGTCCTTACCCAAGTGACTCATATAAATATGTCTTTGTTTCTCACACAATAACAACGCCCGCCTGTCAGCTACCAGCTTCTACGCTTCCTGCTTATCTCCTCTCTTCCTCAGCACGCTCCCCTCTCTCTCTCACACACGCTTCGATCCTCGTTGTGACTCCCTTGAATACATTTTTGGTCCAATCAACTTTTGCTTTTCTGCCGCACGATTGGAACAGCTACGAATTGGTGACTGTTATTGGTGTTGTAATTTGTTGGCTGTAAACCGTTAGTTGTTATCTTAACTCCAACAGATCTAATTATGATGTTATTAGTTCTGTTTCGTTTGGAAACTTAGTGCGCTTCTTGCTGGAGTGCTCAATATTATTATTACCCTCATTAATGCAAACAGTTCCCATTTTTAATAGTGAGGCGCAGCTGACATTTAATACCAGTAAGCCCAATAAGTGATAAGAGAGCATCATCAAATTATCGCTGAGTCTTACTTCATTTTATATTTGGACTCGTGTTGCACAATATTTACAAATTGGGCAGCCCATATTCCAGAATTCAAATTTCACTACCTGTCCCCTGGATTGCAGCAAATGCTTGTCCACAATGTTCAGTGTATAGAGACGATATTGTTTAATTAGGAAGGGTCGATCTTGATGCTTCAAGTATCCCATTAATCAAATCTGTATTTCTTTTTGCTGATATTTACTTTGAAATGAACCAGGGCAGAGGGGATGCGAAGAGATCAAAACAGGCGAAACATAAGGTAAAAAGTTTGATAAATTTCCATTAATTAGTACGCGTATATGTGACCCCGTGCTTCAGAGGTCTTGATTAGAGATGTTTATGATTTGAACGATTTAATATGAAATTTAGAATATATATGAAACATGAATCCAATAACGACGTTACTTTCTGATCAAACCCATGGGATTAAACAAATGATTAATTAATGTTTGTATTACAAACACAATTAGTATATAAGGCTGCATTGCTTTAAATATTACAGTAACCAAACTAATCAGAGGATAAAATAAGTCCTGCTGGAAAAGAAAGCATAGCTACAAAAATTGACATCAAGTTAGCACTTTCTGTCCTTAGCATTTTGCGAATAGTTGCAAATTTAATTTCTGTTGAAGAATGGCTTTCAAGGCGGCTGAGAAGAATTGTGCCGATTTTCATAAATGGAAATTGACTTCTCATGTGGCTACATATCATTTATTTCATTTATTTATTTATCTATTTCAATATTATTTATGGTTCCTTTTGTAATATTCAAATACTTCAGTTTTCCACAGCATTGATTTGACCCCTAGGTGTCTGATTGATTACTTGATTTATTTAGATGTTTGGTCTAACCAATTTAATTAATTTATACCTTTTAAAAGCTGTCAGCTATGAGGAGATAGTTGGGGTAACTAAAGGCATCCATATATAACAAGGCTTTCTTAAGGTGAACTCCAGCCATTATTTTGTCTACCATAATTTCTTGATTAAAAATTTATTGATTAACTTCAATATGGGCTTAATATTTCACATTTTTAGTCGGAACAATGGTAGAGTTTAACGTTTATCGGAATAAAGTTTCTTAATTATACAAGTGTGTTAAATGAGGATTATTTTAAAAATTATTAGTATAGCTTGCTAGTAACACAAAATCTGCAATAGACAATTTTACTGCACGCATACAATTATTTTCGACAGATTTTTAAGTTCACATCTACTAAAATCCCTCCGTTTAAAGTTTAAATGAAGTCATGCAGGTTTGTATTTTGAAAAATTGATTAACTGATGGACCCGTTAAACGTTTACTTCAAAAAAAGACCCAAAGAGCACAACTTGACTCAATACTGCAAAGCAAAAATTTGCGAGAGTAAAATAGGAAATTATCGTTTAAAATTTCCTATTTTCTAACTTAAAATCATTCAAATCGGACCATTTTCTAGCAAATTTTGACAATTTTGAGCAGAAATTGATAGTGGGGCTAAAAAATTTTGACAAATATTTATGACTTCAAAATGAACAAAGTGATTTTTATATCAGTACACATATATTAAATAAATGGATTTTAGTCTAACTTATTTTGGTAACACTTGAGATTTACGTCATGGTTATCAAAAATGAAAACAAGGAGGAAATCAATAGATTTTGAGAAATGAAATTTGATTTCTGGCAAAATGATTGGTGCTTTCAAAAAGGCATGCTTTGAATTGTCCGATCCTTAAACTTGAATACTTATTAGTAAATCAACAGCAAATGTTTAATCAATAATTTAGATATTGCTAAAAATTTAGGAAATAAAAATGTATTAAATCGGTCTATAATCTTTATCCTTTTAAGCGAAATTGGGTTTTGAGATTATAAATGTGTGTTCAGATTGTATCATTTAAAACTTAAATCCGGACTGTACTTTGAAGTTTTTACTGATATCGGAATCAATTACAGTACAAGTATGTCATTACAAAATGTATATGTATATATGTACCTAAGGACACTTATATTTTTGTAATTTAAACTAACCCGATAATAATTAATTAATTTTTTATATCAGAAGATCTCATTGCAGACACTTCCATAACTAAAGAAGTGAAGAGACGCTCTGTAATAGTGTCTATAAAAACAAAACACGATGATTTGTTTTCTCAAAGTCACCAGATCTTTCGTTTCCAATGTTAGAAAGGAGCTGCTCAATGAAAAAATGGAAATAAACTGGCCATGAAGAAGATAAAGAGCTTTGTCAACGCTCTGTTGACTCACTCAAGACAACTAAATTTGTCAGAAGAGTGCATGGCATGATCAAAAAAAATCCTGAGAAGTCAATGTAGCATCTTGCCACAGATCTTCGAGTGTCTGAAGGAATAATAAAAATGCCATTCATCAAGACCTTGGATATAAATCATGTTTTCTTACCCGAGGTCAGTTTATTTCGGCAAAACAACTCACGGGAACCGTTTTATGCGTGCTCAACGACTCAAACAAATTGAAGCACCCAGAAAAACAGGAGTGCCTTTGGTTTTTTTCCAACGAAAAAGTCAATGGGAGAAATGTTAGGTGGCTATGTACGGCAGACCCCATTGAATTTCCAACTGTAATGCACACTAGGTTTTCAGTAACAGTGATGGCTTTCGGTATTTTGAAGGGCAGTGAAAAGTGAAATGAAAGGTAGATCATTTTCTCCGTTTTTTTCACAGGACCTTAGAATCAATGCAGATGCAGATGCCTATGGGAAGACTCTTCAAACCATTGTTGTTAAGCCGCCTTGAATAGACGGTATAGCCAGTGAACGGGAGCCTTACATCTTTCAACAAGATTTGGCTTCATCCTATAAAGCTGTCAAAACCAAGGATTAGATAGACGGCTGAAAATTTTCATCCTAACGTCACATCAAATTCATCAGACCTTAAACCTTTGGTTTATTAGGTATAGACGGAGTTGGGATTGGTTGAAAAGGAAGTTAATAAGCATCTCCATAACACTAAATCCTACTTATTGATGGAAGTAATAGGCCAAGAAATGGAGAGCATCCATAAAGACCAATTGATGAAAACTTGTGGTCGCTTTCGGATTCAAACTGAGTCAGTGATAGAAACCGCGGGAGTATATACGAAACTAAACCTGAGTTAATATTATGTCTACATGTTTTGTTACGAGAAATTGTAAGCTTCAACCATTAACAGTTTCATTTTCCGTTTTTCCGAAAATGAATAAGGTGCCCTCGAATGCTTTACGCACCCTGTATAAATAAATATATGTAGATGTATATATCGATACAGGCTTGCGTGTGCCCAAATTTCGACTAATAGTTTTCTAAATATTTTCCGGTTGTGATAATTTTAAAACTTGTATTTATTATAATAGCATTTTGCAATAATTTATTCCTAATTTTAAAATACAATAAGAGTATTGTCGTAGTTAACTCTAAATACCAGATACGAGATTTGTGAAATTGCAAATCTTTCTATGCCTACTAGCTCTAAAAAGTAAAAATAAATCTTTCAACTAGTGCAATTTTTGCTAAATAAAGTTTATGATTAAGCAATTAGCAATATGTCATTAGCAAAAACAATTTGTTCTATCATCATATTCAAATTATAAATAAAAATTTACAATTTTTTGCGGTCCAAATGTAAAGAGCAATTTAAAATATTAGATAAGTTTGATTCAGGAAAATCGTACAAAGCCTTTGTATTTTTTTAAGTGCCGTAAGCTTTAGACAGGAATTTTAAGAACATTAGTACACTCAGTTGCCATGGTTTCCATTTAATTAGAATCACAAAGTTAGCTCACTATGTAGAAAAAATAATATAAAAATATTATTTATTTACAAACATTGAGTGCGCATTAAATTAATTAAGTGAGATACGTATTTTTCTCATGAAAATGGGCTGATAAGACAAATGCTAATTTCATATTTAGCTATCTTAAGGTATTTAATTATTCTTATTCTTTAAGTTTATTTTTATTCAATAATTTGTCTGTACAAAGTTATTAATAGATCCCTGCTAATACGCACGTCGCACGATTAAAAACATGTGTTGTGTATCACTTATCTGAACTTTAGCACCAAAAAAATATTTCGATTTTTTATATGTAAAAGTTTACCTATATAAAACACACTGGTTGTCGCTTCCAAAACCAACTCGCTCAGACTGAAATTTCTTGTTGTGACAATTCTTCCATGGCTTTCTATGATCTTCATATTGCTGTCACATGTCTTTATCTTAATTACCCTATCTGTGTGTCAATGACCTCAGTCTATACGGTTGTGAAAACCCCCATCTACTCATCCCTGTGTGATTCTTTGTTGTATGCAAATAATTTTTATAATTAAAACTAGTTTGCTAAGGTACAGAACTTACTATCTGCTTTTATGCTCACCATCTGTACTAGTTCTAGACAAACCCTACGATGTCTAAGAGACATGTTAATACCATTGGTCGATGTCAGTAATTTTAAAAGAGAATTTTTGACCGAATCTGTCATACTTTAATTATCTAATAACCTTTGAATATTAATTATCGATTACACCAATCAAACTACGACACATAATGATAGATAATTACTAAATGTCATGTTCTGATCTGCAGTTTAGTGATATTTAGCAGCATTTAAAATTTTGACCGTGATATGCATTATTTCGCAATAGCAAGTAATTTTAATGAATTAAAGCAATTTGATAAATTAAATTTAGATAAATATCAAGTGGAAAATAGGAATGTCTGACCTCTAATTTTGCGATATCTAATATACATTCTGTGGTCTTCTAACCTTACTTATGACCATTTAAAATTATTATTTCCACTTTTCTTTTGAATGCATTTTTTAAATTATTTGTCAATTTAAGGAAATAGATGGACTTGGCTTGTTTGTCTAAACAAACAAACAGCGTGAATTCCGATGTGAAGAGAATTCGCAAGAAAACAATGAAGTACGTGGCTGATAAATATATGTGAATGTTTACAGTAATTAAAGCGATGTACTTGTACTATCAACAGGATCACTATTTCTCAGCTGTATTGATCAAATACGGCTTCTGGTATCCAATTTCTGGATTTTTATGCTTTATAAAGGACGAAGATTTTTAAAAGCAATATAGCAGGTTGGTATCCTTAGTGATGATCCTCGACTCAGTTCAGACCTCTTCAAAAAATTGTTTATTAAAGCTGCAGCGTATGTCCTTCGAGTGGAGATGAGAAAAGTTACTATCTCGAATCCCATAAACTGAATCTCTTTATCCTTTTCCAAGGTTACTTCTCTTCTGCTGTAACCATGCAAAGACTTGTCTAACTAGCATATTGTATGCTATATAAATAAACAAACATATATAAAATATATATTTGTCCATTTAAAAATCATGAGCTAATTTAAATATCTTATTCAACCGCTGTGGTTACTAAGATAGTTGTTTCATACTTATATTAAAGGAAACAACGGTGCAGTGTAGTTATATTTTCATAACATTGATGTTCATCAGTACTGTTAAAATTTTCAAAATAATCCATCAAAAAAGGTTAGAACTAAAACCTTTCTGAGGTGAACAGGAATATGTGTTTAGAAACAGTGACTATCACCTAAAGTTCTTACTAATACAAGAGTATAACAATATCAGTATATCTCTATCTCTCAAACATCATTTTCATTTTTAACTTAAAATGATTGAGTAATGAAATTAAAAATTCAATTCCCTATTAAATTAAGTATTTCTGCCGGCAATTAAGTTTGGTAACCAAAGACTGGGACATTTTAGATACATTCTGGCATCTAATACTGCCAAAGCCATTAATCCGATCCTTTCTTAATTTTCAAACCTGAAATGGCCTATTCGTTTCCTTTTCAACGACTGATTAAATAAAAAATATGCAAATCATGTACTTCATAAATAAAGTGCAATAAGTAACATTACTGTATTTTAAAAATGTGCTGAGGAAATATTTGTTTAGGTAATGCGTAACTATTCTACGCATCCGAGGAATGTTTATTCACATTTTGAATGTTATTTTCCGTAAAATAACTTTCAGAATTCATCAGATAAACCATGACATTTGAGAGTCTTTTGCACTTTCTAAAAGTAAAGTACAAAAATAAGATTTAGAGATTTTTATACAGCACGAAATTCTTTTGAATACTGATGAATTATATGAATAAATTATAAGCTGCAATGACTTTAAAATAACATTCTTGATGGTTTATTTGACAACTTTCCATTTTATCTATAGGCTTGAAAGAGCAAGGTATTATTTTTGATTCATAGACTTGCACTTTATTAATTAGGAAATGCAGTAATCTTTGAATCCTAAGTTTGAAATTGGAGAAATTTTATTTTTACGCTTAAAATAACAATTTTACTAAGCACTGTGTTTATTTAAAAAATGCGTTAAGGATGTAATGCTGAAACAAATATTAATTCAATCAAAATAAGGTCCTGAATTGGAAGTCTTTCTTAGCATTATTTTTATATCACCTGTCCTTTTCATTCAATTTTGTCCATTGAAAACGGTTTCTGACGATTTTCGCTGATCATTACAGTAAATGTCCACACGTTGGCAACCTTTGTTTGGAAGATTTAAATAACTAATTAACAGTACCGTTTTGAATTCTGTATAGACCAAACTGAAATTATTTCAGTCTAATTTATGGGAAATAAATGTTTGCAGTTGGCAATGCATCAAAAGCAGAAAATTTTGGTTACCATAAATTTTCCTTATTACATTAATATTCCTTAGCTTTATAAAGAGAAGTCTATTTTACATCCCCTTTTATAGATAACGCTTAAAAGTGGTGTATAGGAATTCTTACTACAATAAAATGTAGTAGCAACGAACGTACACAGTAATAAATAGTGAATAATGCTAAGATATAGATATAAACGTTTTTCGTGTCTTTTTTGTGTCCAATGTGTTTTGTGACAAAAACAAATTCGCAATGTAAAGTTTTTGGGAAAAGATAACTCCTTTTTCTTGCTTGTTTGTCAGCTGGTCAGATGAAAGTGACTTAGAAATTACCCATCACCTAAAAAGGAATTATTACCACATGACTGTTCTTCAAACACGCAACAACTGTTTTATTTTAGTAATATAGGGATTGTAAAGGTTTATAAATTTCACGCGTATCGCCTCTACGGAGCCATTAAATCCAATCATACAAATATTTTATGAAGAGGTTACATTATGAGGTGAAGATTAAAAAGTGTTATATGGTGATTTGTGTGAAATAATAAATATTAGAAATGATTAAGCAGTTCATTGGAGGTGACATTTCTAAACTCTTCCATGTTTTATCCTACACATAAACGGTTTAGTTTGGTGATTTTTGAGCACAAAATAAGCAGACCCTGAAATATACAAAGCAAACATCCTGCCAAAACCACCACTCTCTATAAAAGAAAATCATTATATACGTATGAAAAATTATAAGCAAATTCCTTCTATGAAGAAAGTAAAAAATTTGTTGATAAACAGGAAAAAATAAATAAAAAATTAGGGGAAACTCAAAATCACGACATTCTTTTAAATGTCTGTGTTAATTACTGATTATTCTAGCCCTAATTTTATTTTTAACTTATTAGTCAAGTGCATGTGTTTAGATTAGATATGGCGTGATCCAGACTGAGCTCATATTTTTGATAAAGGGACTGAATCAGTGCCTTTGCCATCGGCGTTAAATTTATATCAGTTGGGGAGGGGAGGAGACTAAGTATTCCGGTAACGAATGTTAAAAGAGTAAGAAGAAAGGAATCTGGGAAGTAACGATAGTTCTTTGGGGAAATTTATCAGTGAGAAAGGTGGAGAGAGAGCTACATGTCAGAAAGAAGGATGAAGATAGAAAGAAACAGGGTGTAGGCATGACTGTAGGAGTTGACCGACAAAAGTTGGAGGGGAGAGTGCTAAGTAGAAACACAGGACCATTAGAGTCAGGACAGAGTAAAGGTTACACCTAGGCATGTGTTAGAAGGAGACGGTAGATATTTGAAAAAAATAAAAGACATTTAGTATTTAGCTGACGGGTTGAAACGGTGAGTGAAAGTCCGGCGTTTATTTTAGTCTCTAAAGGAGTTTGGATAGACCTGCATGGCGATAAGACCTTTCTAATTAAAGTGGATTAGACAACTGCTAAACTGTCTTAGATATAAACTCAGCTTTTGGAAGCAGTCAATCATAAGTTTTTAATTGAGTATTTCAAATCAAATCGCATTATAGCATTCTTATGTTCAATTAAAGGTTTATCGGTATGATCACAGTATTACTATTTCATTAAACCTCTCAAATCTCGCTCTCTCTCCCTAATTATTTAATAAATGAAGATATTTATTTAAAGTTTACTTAGGATTTATTGGCAAGACTGATTCAACAGGCAATATATTTATTATTGCGTAACACAAATTAAGTTGCACACGAAGTAGCGACAATGACTTTACTTCGTGGCAAATACCACGAAATGGTACTCTCAGCAGATAATGAATGAATAAACACTTCTATTTTAAAATTTCGTTGTTTTTAGCTAAGTTAATCTTAAATAAATACCAAAGGAAACTAGGATCCATCTTTCCAAAACCATTTTTAAATTAGAATTCTGAACTTTGACGCACTGAAATTGGCCCCGGCTTAAAATTTCCATGGCAGTTGATTTATAACAAAGCACATTTTGTATTATAGGAAAGAAAAATGGCTTTTTTCTACGTACCAGCTAATTCTAATTCATCTTTGTTGTTAGTGAAAAACGTTAAAATTTTAAGACATTCGGAAAAATATTTTTTAAGATAATTCAAGAATAAGGCCTAAATATTTTTAAAAATATTGCTGGATAATGCTAGACTTTGGCCATCTTGTGAAGTAGTCGAGGGCCTCTTCATTTAATCCGAATCCATTTGTCGTTAATGGCTCTTTCTAGAGTAGTGATTCTTGCCTGCATTATGACACAGTTTAATTATCTTTATCTTCTGCCAGCTAATTAAAAGTCAGAAAAGTAAGGTAATTCTTTACTCAATCATTTAATGGAAAGTGGAAAGCGGAAGGCGGATTTTCCTTAAGAAATTAGGAATTCTAGACTGATTTAATAAAGCCAATGGTACATATATGCATACATATAACATGATGATAAAGTGTTTGCCGAATAACCGATTAAAATTTAGAATAGATATAATCTAAAATGGAGTCAATAACTACTTATTTTCAACAGTCTTAAGGTACACATTCTTCTTTCAGTTGAAGTTTATTCCTCCTGAACGACTCCTTAATTCTGCATTGTGCAAATAGTTATATTTTATATTATAAAACAATGATATTTCCTAATATGCAAGTGCAAATTAAACCTTCCTCCATAAATAACTAATTAATTAACACTCTCCATCGGAAATGAGATGGCCAATTAAAGCATAAAGTAATTGTATAATAAAAATATGTTCAAGCGTTTCTTGTCAAAGTTGTATGAAATATCACTTAGATATGGTGCCGCTTCTCAAATTCATTGGTGAAATCGATGTTTTGAAAATAATACAATCAGAACATTTGCCTATCTTTCGAAAGCACGACAAATCAATATTTTTAAATATTCTTTCCTTTTAAGTATGCTTTAACAGGATTCAATTGATTCTACTTTTTTAATAGCCCATAACTATTTCTCTCAGTTTCATTACTTTTTTATAAGTATGCAAATTTAGCGGAAAAACATTCTAATAAATTTTATAGTGCTTTCAAAATTACAATTTTTCGAAAGTTAATTTGCAACACTTTGCTTTCACTCTTGTAATCAAAATATTTCCTCTTGTAAACGATTCAAGGTTAACTTTTGTTAGGCTTATCAATAAGGATTTATAGAAGAAGCATTTATATTGTTAATTTGAGTTTTGGCGATAAAATACCTTGACCTAATAATTTTATTTGTTTCAAAAATTGAATGATAATGAAGCTTAATTTTTAGTTTTACAAACTTATTATTTGGCTATTAAAAATAAAGGCAGCGTATTTTCTACAATGTGAATTATCGGGTGGATCGCAGAAATCACAAAATTTTTGCTGATTTTAACAATTGATTTTCTCTTTTTGTACAATTGAAAAGGCCTTTGCGGATATAATAGAGGAATGTCAATGACAGCTGACGAAATACCTTCGAATGTTTTAGACTTTTGTGGAATACCTTGTTTACATTCCGAAGAAAAAAATTTTGCTTTGAAGAAAATAAATATTGAAGAAATCTAAAACATCGTTATAAAGTTTTTCATCAGTCTGTCTGTACATTTTTTAACAATGTTAGGAGAATCTTAACGTCAAAATATTTCCGATTTTAAAAATGCAATCAATCAAAACTTACTACGATTTGCAATTCATGAAATTAATGTGCTAAGTTTACATTTAAAGGGAACAAAACACAGATATTGCTAATATTCAATAAAGATTATTTGAGTATTCTGATAATGTACGTTCTTTTCAAAGTTATCTGTCAATGATTGTGATTAATAATCTTCACAGTTTGAAATATGGCTTGTCATTTAGACAGCATGAAATGACACCATATAGAATAGTCTTTTGCTTACGTTGGCATTTGAATAACTGAATCCCAATAAACTATTCTCCTCCAGAAACGTAATTTTTATATTATGTGCTATTATTGTTATGCAGCGGCACTAAAAAATTAATTACAAGCTTCAAATGGTATTTGTTCGCAAATTTGTGATCACATTTTAGAATAAAATTTTAAAATTATACAAATTTTAAAAAGTTTTTCACTTTCACCGTAGAAAAACTGCTTTTTATACACTATGTTGTACAAATCCCGCGTTTGAAATTTTTGATATATAGATTCGCACGGCCACCTCAGTTTAATTTCCACTTTTATTAATGAGACCTGCCTTGTTGTGTCCTACATCTGCCTTCTTTATCCTTTGTCGAATAATAAAAAATATGGGAGTGAGGCCGTTACAATAACCATAGTTGAAAGCATTATAATTTGATGCTACTCTCTTCTTTAAATTTGTGAACATTGGGTATTCAATTGAAGTCCATATTGTAGTAAGTTTTCGTCAGTTTTTAATTTTATTTAAACCTTGCAATTCAAATTAAAACAAATAGCTGCAGCGAAGGTTAAGATCGGTCACTTTATTTAATGGGAATACTATTTTGTTTTGCAAACAATAAATTGATAGCCATACGATATATTTCGCGTTCAAATCATCCCAGTTGAAGTTTGAACATATTAGAAAAAATAAAAATATCATTTTACTATAATGAGCAGCATGATTGTATGGCCTGAATGGTTAAATTTGAGTTGATTTACAAATTATTTCAAACTTTGAAGTTTATTACCCATTTTTTCTAAAAAATAATGAGAATATCCATTTAAAATAACTTTTGGGGTAAATGTTCATGTCATATTTTATTAGAAAAGAATTAGATATAAATCAACAACAATAATTAGCAATAGATATAAAAGATTTAGTAAATATGTAAGAGTCTAATAAAATATTTGATTAGATTAGAAATTTGAAGCGTTGCAGAAATGACATTCTTAATAACCACAGCATAATGATTAAAATATAATCCAATAACATGTTTTATTCTGTTTCACAAATTATAGCTGGAATGATTAAAATAATAATGCAAAACTTTTCTTGATTGCATGCCAATTTGAATAAAATACGTTCCAACTCTACTTGTCATTTTTCAGACACTGGACTTTTAATGTAGATATATTAATTCATTGCTATCATTTATGTTATTTAGCGCATCAAATTTCTACTCTACGTACATTTCTTCTAGTTCTGTCTCTCAGTGGATAATAAAGCTTACATTTTATTTATATTAGAATATATGATTTTTGTAGTTTTAGTTCAATTTCGTTTTATTGTGACATAAGATGATGTTCTTTTATTTCACCAGTAAGCATAAATGAAAAATGTCACATAAAAACACTCTTCTTTCTTCATGTGAATATATATTCAATTTATGGTTTATTATTACGTAGGCGTTACCAATAAAACAGAGTTCGGATTTATATTGATAAATCAAAGGAATATTAAAGGTTCACGTGGTTAAATGACGGATCGCGTAATATGCAGACAAATATACTGGTACAGGTACAGAGATTGGACAATCGATTCAAGAACATGTACTTGTCAGTAAGCATATGAATATTACTGAAACAGGTAAATGCCATATTAAAAACATACGGTAAAAGATCCCGCAAATTTTAGAAAATTTTTGTTTAAGAAAGATCAGATTATGGAAATCAGCAATGGGCGAAACGTCTATTGTATTTTTAAATTGATAATTAGCATATTATTTAATGATTTTCAATGAACTGAATTAATGATGTAGTTTTATTAATTGATACATGTACCATTATTAAAGGGAATGTATAATTTTGTAGAAATAAGATTTTGGTAAATGTTTTGTGTAAGTGTTGGCTAAACCCCGACGCTGTTGATTATTGGTTGGATTTCACACATTTCACACAATTTAATATAAATAAACCATTCATAGAGGCTCTATAAGACAAATCGTTTTTATTAACAGTTTACACAATTAAGTATAATGATGATATTTATTTTTGAGTCTTTATAACTTTTAATAAGTATTGAAGCGCTTTCAATGATTCTCTAGTGATCTCATATTTAATAATAAAATTTAGAAAGTACACATTTAAAAGCACCAAAGAAAAATAATACCAGGTGCCATCCAAACAAGACAACACTTTTCAATAAATAAATCTTTTAAAAATATATCATGCTGTATTTAATATAATCTTCTAATTTATTTCTTTTAGTTATTGTCTTAGGTTTTGAGCTTGTACTCAAAATTATTAATGCAGTAAAATTTTTTCCCAATTATGAATCCCGAATTCTTTCTACTGTTCATTATTACCATCGTTTTGAAATATTTTCTCAAGAGAATATGAGAATAAATATGTCATAGGTTATTTAAGTCCAAAAGGTCTTAAATGCAATTTGGATTAAAAAAAATCGCCATTAGATGCTTTCAAATTCGACTCCTTCTGAATGTAATTTAATTTATGAGAAATTCTCGACTTGTATAGTAACTCAAAATAAGTATTTGCCTTTTGAGAAATATATTCAGATGCTTAAAGATTTGTAGGGCCTTATTTTAATTAAGCAGTCTGACATTGCTTTGATATTGAAATAAAATTGTGTGTGTAGCATCAGAGTTATCAGTTTCAGGGTAACTGTGCATGATCAACCTCCCCCTATCCTCAAATTTGTCCTGTATATCCATCTTATCGTTTCCTTGTCGACCCGATGTAAAATTTAACTGAAACAAACATTTTGTCCCCGGGGTCTTCTGAGGTTTTGCCGGTAATTTCCAATACGTTACAAAACTCGGCCTGCAAAAATGAACGAATTGCGGTTAACGGTTTTGAGTCGCCTCAGAAAAAGTGGACACCAAATATTAAAAAACTAGAAACTCTGCTGAGGTGGCAAATGAGAACTATCAAACCATTCACCTGCTCTCCGTGGATTGGATAAACCAAAAATCAGCCCATTTTGAGAAGGTAAAAAGTTGTATCCAAGTGATATCTAGCAGAATAGTGATAAGGTTCCTAATATAGGATGTCACAATAAAGCGGATACAACGCGAAGGCTGAAATGAAAATGAATCGGCTAGTCCAGTTATCAACATATGAAATAATCAACTCTTTTATACCATACAGATAAACTTTGCTTATGGACTGTTCAATAACACTATCATGTGACATTTTACTCTCTGGCAATTAAGAGTGAAGTATTGTGGCATCGAGCTATCAGTGTTAGACCACATGATTAACTCCTCTTGGGATGCATTTAATATATCTGTCTAATCATTCCGTAATTGACGCAACAAAAGAACTGTGGATTTTGTACGCAGGTTGAGATGTTTATCCGCAAAATAGATAAAATTCACTAACCTTATTTGTGATATTTAATAAATAATTTTATTTTCAACACAGAAATGAACTCATACGTAGAGGTACTTATACATCAATTCGAATTCTTCTCCGTTGTATAATGAGGCTATTAAATACTTTTAATCATTAATTGTATTGGAAATACAATTTGCATACAAAACGCTAGGGTTTTAAACATAGTAATTACTAAATGAGAAAGAAGGTAAAACATGAAGATGTTATTCTTTGAAAAATAACTCTAATACTCCTTGAAATATTGAGGAATTTAGTACAAGTAGCAAATAGTTTTCAAAAAAATTGATGAAAAATTGGACCGATTTTCCTGAGGAAATATTCAAATTATGCTTTATTTTTATATCAAATATTTCACAATCAGGTACTAATTTGTTCGAAGTTGGAAGGAAGCAAACGTTTGTTATTGAATGGGTTAAAAGATGAGTAGCTGCACCACTTACATCTTTATTTCAATAATGCGTTTAGCGAGCCTAAACTTAGGTTAACAGGTTTGAAATTAGCGAAGAATTTTAAACTTAACAGAGCTTACTGATAATAAATAAGGTATTCTTGTTTCCTTTAAATGTATCTTTGCAGTTAGCACTCTTTCTAGTCCTCAGTTTCTTGAAATGAATTATTTGCAACAATTTTTCACATTGGAGTGCTACATTTTACGCAACATAATTGCTATAATATGTTGTTGGTTACAGCTACATCGTGCAAAAATTACATTAATTTACATAACAACAAAAGCTTGTGATATTTACCACCAGTGTATGCATGTTGTTTGAAATAAGTCACTTAATTATTAACCATTTTTGACTTAAAAGAAAAACGAATTTCAATATTTTTTCATTAAAGGTGATCTTGAATATCTTCGATTTGTTCATAATGGAAAGTAAAACTTATTGCTGTTGTGCAAATAAGAGCGTTGTTTCATAAAACTTTTATACTAAGGAATACAAATCAGCCACAATTCTTTCGTTTTAAGATTGCAAATGTTTTATAATTGCCTTGCAAATTCAGTTGATTTTGGATAGTAAAATGAGAAATCTGATATTTTTGGTCAAAGGATGATGTTTTTGTTCCAGGTTTAACTAAATTTAGTAAGTACTTAATAATCTTTTTATTGATTTAGTTTCCGGTTTATTATGACTAGATTGTTGGCCTAAAGTTAACTAGTAAATTAAAAATTTTTTTTGTTGAACAGAAAATTATGTACCTTCTACCCTTCTACTTTTGTAGGTTGTTGGTTAAAAAATCCATCTCTTTTCAGCTGATTGTGCAACTCCCAACTCTGAATAAGATGTTGAGAAGTGAAACTCTGACAGCTAGAAAGAATTTGGTACAAGTATCACGATTTTGTTTAAAGGCAGACGGAGGATGTTTAATAATTCACTTTTAATCCTCAGTAAGGGCTCTTTTAATTTGACTTGATACTTGACAGTTCTATTAAATTGTCAAAAAAAACTTTTACATATACGATAAATAAAATTATTTTGCATATTTACACAAAATATGTACTTAAAACTGCAATACTAAATTGTTTACTTTGAATAAGTTTGGCTAATAAAAGAGATGACCGAATTCAGGTTTCTCATTAGGGAGACTCAATGATGTTATCCGTTAACTCAATATGACCATTGAACAATGCTTCCCCAAATGGGCCAAGAAATATTTTTAATGTACAAAACCTATATTTGAATGCTTTTTAATGCATATTTCTTCAAAATGGTAATTAAAATTTATAATAATTCATCCTATCAGTGAATTTTAGCGACCGAAATATTGCAATTAGTTGCAATAACACTATACAAGTCCATATAAACAACAATGAGTACCCTATGAATTAAATATGAGTATGACCTTGAGAATTTTCAACAGGAACATTTTAAAAATTTCCCCGTAAATAAATCATTATATTAACTAATAACGATGGCTTGATTTTGAAATTACTAAAAACACACTTTTAGATTATAACACTAATTTGCATAATATTATCAGTTTTGGCGTACTCAAAAATTTAAGTAAACTTTTAGAGATATACACATTTTGGCTTCTTTTTCATTTGCAGTTTTGTAATAAAAATAGTTCTGTTTATTTAATTATATGCGTCCTCCATTTTGAAATAAATCACAATTATAAAACATTTTCTTACTGATAATTTGTTTGCCAACTAAAAATTCCTTTGGAAAAAACAAAACAGAAAAAGTTTGTTTCTTTTGTAAATTATTTTTTAAACCTTCTAAGCTTTGCTCATGTTTGTAATGGTATTTGCGTTACCGCGAGTTGAGCATTTTATCATAAAAGTTGTAAAGCTAAATCATAATTTAATTTAGATGATTAAGTCAAATATTTTGATTCCGACTTAGAAAACTTTTTCGATTCTTCAGCTAAAGTCCCAATGTTAATAGAAGAAATATTACTCTTTTTACAAACGACTTGTATCGTATCATTTATATCTTTCGAAATTGTAGATAATCCTTATATACGTGCATTTTTGATGAAATAACGAGACTGAAACAAATCCTTTGAAGTGCATTTTAAATTGCTCTCTTGATAGGAGACTGAATGAAATATGAATGCATAAAATGTTTGTTAATATTCGGTCCATTCGACTATTGCTCCATCCTAAATGAAACATTTCAAGAATAATAGTAGGTTGTTCAAGCGTTACGCTTTCATTTCACTAAGCAGAAATGTTTTTTTCAAATTTCAATGGTTATTTTAAATGGAAGCCTCTGATTTTAAAATTCTGCACTTGATAGTTTTAAATAAATGCTGAAAATTTTGTTTTATGATAGCAATTTTGTAACCTTTGTTGAGCTCATGAATTAAATAAACCTTAAAATGTTTTGAAATTCAATTCAATTTCTTTCTTTCTCTTATTGGCTCATGTAGGGCGTTTTTGACGACTATCAGCAGGAATTTAACTAAATGCAAAAGACTTTACCCTTTATTCGTTACAGTAATTGTTTTGAAACAAATGATATCTTTCGATTTGTTAAACTTAAAGGAGAATTAAAAATATGTTCCAAATATTGATTCACTTAATAATAGACGTTTCAAAAGGATATTTAATTAAAATCTTTATGTACTTTAACTTTTTAGTATCTCAAATATGTGATGTGAGTGAAAATTTTCATATAAATTACCTAAAATTATCTCATTTAGAAAGAATTTTCCTTGAGTATTTGTAAAAATATTGCAATTTAAATTCCATTGCAGATGTTTTGCATCATCATATTTTGAAATTAAAATAATCAATTATTTTAAAATACATTGAATAATTTATAATTTTTTTCTAACAATTTGTTCTCCTTATTTTAAAATTGATTGTTTTACTTATTTTCTGAAATAAGTTATAGGGACACTTTTTGCTAGGTTATCTAGATTAATTTATATCATTTCTCATAGCGCATATTTATTATAGTTTAAGCTCTCCTCAAAACAATATGAAACTATGCAAAACTTTTGCCTTTACCTTGAAGCAATTGAAAAGTAGTGTTTCACTAGGGAAAATCAGCAATTGCTATAAAATCCAAATTTTTGCTTGTAAAGTACATTCTCTCTGGCTCTTTTTTTCCAAATTATCTAAAATCGAGCAGGCAAACTATAAATTTTAATTAAATAACTATTCTTAGATTAAAATCAACAGTAGTATATTTTTTTAAAGTTCATGCCTCCTTTTTTGGCCCCTTTAGTCTGAAATTGTGGAAGATAAAATATGAATATTTTGAACTTCGAAATTGTTGCCAGCCTGTCTGGCAGAAAGGTAGATGATATTGTTTTATAAATAACATCCTATTTTAGAAGTATTATTACTTTGAAATACTTTTTAGTCTAAAAATTATTTCTTATTCTGCCCGCATTAACTGCACTTATGGTTGTGGATATCTGTGGAAATTAATTCAGTCATTGCTTGAATTTTAGAGTCGTGCTGATATTGTTCTTTAAATTTAAATGTAGATTTTCTCATTAAATTACCTTCTGGCAAGCACCAATAATATACTTTTGAAAGTAAAATTATCAATGTATTCCTCCTGAAATTGGAAAATACACAAGCAGATTTAAATGAATTTCCGAGGTGTCTTCGAATGATTGCTTGAAGGATGATAAAAAGTATCAATGGACTTGATAACGGCATATTTTTCTTTGAGGCTGCAAATTTTTTAATATTTTTTGGATATCTATACTGATGAGTTATTATCTGAAAAGGTGTTTAGTCGTGACCAAAAATAGAGTGTATTTTAAAGACGATTACATAATCTGTGTGCAGGTTTTAATATTAAGTCATTATATTATTGACAGAAAAATTACTGCTGACGATGCATTATTTTATAAAAACACGCAACTTAAAATCTTCCTAGCCCCGTACAGGTTGTATTATTAAACTTTCTGCCTGTGCAAATTAATAAGCATATATAGAGAGCGGATATTTTGACAAATAACCTAATAGGAAGATTATCTATAATCTAAATTTTCCATTAAAATGACAAAAAATAATAAGTAAACTTTGAGGCTGTAAATGAAATATCAAATGTCATTTATAACATTTGGAATGAAGGATAATACCGAGATGGAAGAAGTAAGGTATGTTTTTGCAGGGAGGCAAGTGATAATTTTGTTGGCAATCCGTAGTCATAGGCTAACTCTTAGGGATAAAATATCCCTTGATTTCTATAGCATCACGCACTGAACTAAGTCACCCACCATTCTACTCGTCTGGAATAGATGACAAATTATTGATGGTTTCATCATCATGTGTGTTCTATTTTCTCATCTTTAATCCCTCAAACATCAGCTTAATAAATTTAATCCGGTATGCCAGAGTATTTTATCAAAATTTATCTATGCATATAAGAAATTACAAATTAGGTATAATACGATCATTATATAACAAATTCAATAAGTATACTGGATCAAAGCACTTTTGAGACGGAAAATTTGTGAGTAGAAGGCAGCTGTTGGCAAAAATTTGCGATAAGAATTTATTTATTGTCTAATGTTCAAAGGCGTGAGATTTAATGGATGCTCATGCATTTGCTTCTAAATTAGTTTTATTGTCTAGTTCAACTCCAAGAAATTAATAGACGCAGCATTTTCTAGTATACAGAAATGAACGGTTGTCGACCTTACTTCTATCGAAGTTGAAAATGGCTGACGCTACTATAATGTGTATTATTAAGTAAATAAACCCCATATACTTATAGGCGTGACTCAATTGTATAGAATAAAACCCTTTTGCACATGAAAATATTTTAGATTTAACTTGGGAAAAATTTATCAAAATTTGGCGATTGGTATAAATGTTTTAAGTCACGGAAAACAGAACGTTAAAATAATGCTGCATTATCAAGAAAGTAATATAACATACCGCGATTATTTTAACATGGGTTTCAGCATTGACAGAAACACGGGTATGATATGGTATTCAGAAATTTTGTAGCTTTAATTTTCCGTAAAAACAGCAAAATCTTAATTCAATAATGAAACCACATTTTCAGTACGTAAATAGTGAAGCTAAAATTTTTCCAAATACGTATTTTTCGCAGCTCTTTTGAGCTTAAAAGTGCATTCTTAATGAAATTGTTGATCGCGTAACGCTAGCACTCCATAAAAAAGGTATTATTTGTTTCGAAAGCAAAATAAAAATTTATTTGTCAAAAATGTTTGAAATTACAGATAGCACTATCACAACCACAGAATCTATCGGACTAGACTGCTTGAACTCTATATTTGTTATCAGCGTGGCATGAATCATTACATATATCAACGATAAGTACCTTCTTACTTCACGGCATATACCTCAACCACTCCTTCTGCTATTTCCCGAGAGTCTATATTTAAAATGGGTTGTTTCGAATTGTGTCAGTCACTTCACAAGCAGTTAATTCTAGTCAGCTTACAAGTTTTGCTATAAATAGATGGCTCTGGAGGGTAGCAAAAGTGGAAAACATACAAAACCACATCAAAATGCATCAAAGATAATTGAAAAAACAGGGTGTGTTCTAAAATTATAATAATTTCAAAATGAGCATAATTATTCTATTCGGTAAATTCTTCAACATATCTAGCAAGTAAAATATGACAATCGTAATTAAACGAGATATGCAAAAGATTAGGATCGGATAATTTAATTGCTAATGCAGTATGTTGTCCTCAAGTAATATTAAAAAGTGTTTATAATTTTCTATAGTTTACTTTCGAATAAAATTTTTATTTATCCATATATGCTAAATGCGGATCATTAAATAGAATGTATCTCTCCATGCAGTTCAGATAAAGATGTCAAAAGTTCATTATGCGTACTTTAAGCATCCAGTAACTCTTAAGCTATACTCAAGAAGTAGAATTTAAATGCGCTCTTATAAACTATTTCGTAACAGAATTCTTGTATCTTTGGGATATTTTTCACCATTTAAAATAGACTTGAGAAGAGTTTAATCAAAATGGTCATGCTTTAATAGCACATAACGGTAGAAGAGCTTTCTTTAGGTTAAGTGATAAAAAATTTCATTAAGGAGTTTTTAATGGCATAAAAACAAATAAATTAACAATTTTTGCCAGAATACAAAAGGATATGAAAAAGTAAAGTTGTCTCGGCTGGTCAAATGGAAAAGTAACACTGAGGTGAACGACAGGCAATATTTATTCTGTTTATATGTGTATCTTCGTGTGAATATTGCTAAGAAAGCTAAAACCGACCACTTATTGGCAGAATCCGTCCCTCAAAATAATTTTTTCTTTTAAGTGATCTGTGTATTAGAGTTAGTGGTGGCTCAGAGTTCTAGCGTTTGGAGTTGATTCCAGTTTCGAAGTCTTAAATAAAGAAAAAATGAAGTGACTAGAATTAAGACAAATAATTTGTTGCTTAAGGGAAAAAGTAGAGCCTAATTTCCTAATGCAAACCTTGTTCATTGGTTAATATTCTGTTAATATATAATTTGACTGTTCGGACGAGGGGTTTTTATAACAGTTTGCATTGAATTGAGATTTGCAGTTTTTAATTTTAGGATATTTGAATTAAATTTAGGAAGATTCTTTTTGTTTGAATTCTTCTCTAACCCTCTAATCGAAGAAACCGAATAAATAACTAAGCGATAATATTAAGCTTAATAGTTTTTTCCTGTTTTCATCTTTTCTCCTGAATTTTTTATATTACATCAAGTATTCTGCGCATCGATATCTGTTCATATAAATTGAATTACCCGGAAATATTTCTGCATAATTATTGAAATAGGAATTTTACGGTTTAAAATCATCTCATTATTCTTTTATCAGAGTCCTTTTTTCATTTATTTGGAAAGTTTGTCCTGGTTAATAAGTACTTATTTTTGAAAAAATTTTCTAAGTCAATCAAGGAATAACGGTGATTGAATTAACCTCAAATTATCTTACTCATCTTTCTGACTTTTTATTTATGAAATTTTGACTGGTTTAGTAATTGATCAAGGTCAATTCGCCAATTAAATCTTAGAATTTTATGCTTAGCTGTTTTATTATCAGGACTTTAGAGCTTTTCCAGCCGATTGCGACACTTATAATTGATCACTTTCTTCGGACAGTGCGTGGTCAGTAAACTATAAAATAACCCATCATTAGTTGAAGAAACAATAAAAGAACTCTAGAACTGTTTAGTTACCGTAAACAACGTGCTCATGATATAGCTCCACTTTGTTTTATTCAAGTAAAAATTTAGAAATGTTTTCAAACAAAGCGCATGTATATATGCTTATATAATCTAGTATATATTTTTTGGATTATGAACAACAAAATGTGACGATTACATCAAGTCAAATGAGTAATTTGTCTACTGCCTCAAGGTACAGGTACAAAACCACCAGGACAATTTGTTAATATAAACAGAAATATCTCTATCGGTGACATTTGCGTAGGACAAGATATGAAATAATGAAAATGTCAATACTATGTTAAGGACTATCTATGAAACCACGTTAATAATATAAAGGGCGGCTTTTTTTAAAATACCACATTTTCCATATTTCCGCATTTTAAAGGCACTAGATGTCAGATAATTGGATACTGATTTAAAAAAATTAAGCATTTTTTCATTATTCTTATGTCACTGGTACTAAAAATGATATTCACAACGCAAACATATGGTAGTTATTGAAAATGAATGCCTTTCATCACTAATATAAATCTGGAGATGAGATTTCTGATAATCTTTGATAGATGTAAGCTCACAAATAATTAATAATATTTTATTTATCGTAAATTTTATTAATAAAACAACTACTTTTTGGAAGCACTATAACTTAAACCGGGGAGTGAACTCAATAAGCCTTCGTAACCATTAATAATGTGTGTTGTTAGGGTTTATTCTTTAAACGTAAGCGGTAATGATTTTTTGGGACAACTTGGTTTGAAATGGTCATTAAAATTTAACAGATAAAACCGGTGTGATTGTACTGCTTCGTTCAAGAAATCTAACAATTATCCCGATAGCCTTCAAACATTTTATCCATTAAACTTCTCTAATATCCATATATTTTAAATTTAGTATTAAAGCTCTGTAACACTATGTCTGAGTTGGATTTTAATAAGGTCAGTAAATAAACATTTTAACAATTCAAATTTTATATTTTATACCAACATAAAATTTGTCAAATTTTCATGCTCATGATTTTATTTCTATTTTGAATTTCGGCCTACATATTTCCCTAATAAATTCAGGAGATAAACGTATCCACTTTATCTTTCAATGGTGGAAATATTTAATAATATTTAATCATTTAATCCCTTAATTGAGGAATAATTAAAAGTTTTTTTTTATCTCCACAGGCCACAAAGAATTTTTTAGATAAATGAAAATATTTCCAATAATGTATTTGAACATTTTGGTTAGCAAAAGTAAATAAAATTTCTTTAATTGTTAATAAATGTGAAAATTTAATCATTTTAAAATAAGGATTCTAACCTGCGATTCAACTTTTTCTCATAATAAACAAATTTATAATTGTATGGCGTCATAATTCTATGCTTTAATTTTAAATTTAGAAGTTTACTAAATCCCTTGCATTTTTGCCAACTTCCCTGGTTCGGTACTGAAAAAAAGCCTTTTTCTGATAAAAAGGCATTATAAAGTGCAAGGACAGCGGAAGCAAAGTAAATAATTTCGGATGTGTTAGAAATTACTCAAAGTTTACCTTTTTAATAGAAAAATTAAAGGTGCAATTGATTCTCAACTTATTGTATGGTGGGATTATTTTTAGATTTGAATAGAAGTTAATAAGTGTCCAGTTCAAACCCAGAAGTAGAGAAATAGCGCGAGGTAAGGTTTCAAATAGTTAGCAAAATAATGAAATTTGAATGAATAATATACCAAATGTTGGCCCATAATTTGCTCTCTTCCTTAGCCTTATATACTTCGTTTCACCGTTTTCAATAAATGCAAATTTTTATCAGCGTAAAATTCATTAACTGTCTATTTAACTACATAATTCTATCCAATATTTGCATTAAATCTGTTAATGCTGATCGTAGCTATTTTGTGTTTTATTACTAATAATGAAAAGATAATAATGATTATATTAAATATTCGAAAAATATTACCAACTAATCACTTAATACTACCATTTTTTGCATGTAAACTGACATACAGTGCTTCATATCACGTTTCTTCTGTGAATTCCTAATATTATGGATAAATAATCGAATGATAGGCATAAAAAAATAAAGTAGTTTTGTTCCACCTATATAGTTATTCATTATTCACTGCCAATTAACCAAATAAAAATTTCATAATTACCTGATGTCGAAGCTTCTTCTCATATCATTAATCGCAATATTGTAATAAAATTTTATTTTACGGCCAATACTTTGATAATAATTCGTCAAAATGAGATGAGAAAATGCTTTTCATCATTGGGAAGTAAATATCTCGAAATGCATCCATTATAGAAATGTTTTTATCTCAATAAAGTTTATAATAAAATAAAACGAAATCGAACTATTTTAATTCGTTAACAAGTACTTACCTGACGTAAGTTATGACAAAGTACATGAATAGAGACAGAAATAGCATTGATATTTGATTTTATGTTCTTCATATACAAGGGCAACGAAATATTTATTTAATGGCCTTCAAAACACATTTTAACAAGTGTGTGTTCATATTGTATATAATGGGTAGATCTCCAGTATTAATTCAGTATCACTTATCATCTACTTGATAAACTGCAAATGATATGCAATTGACAAAGCTGAGAATTATAGTTATTTCTTTAAAGATCCTAACTTCCTGATTTCAGTGCGTTGAAGTTAGTTTATAATTGTTATGATCTAACAATCTGGATATGAGTGAAGATACTAATAAATAGAGCTACGTGACCGAAAAGGAAGATAAAATGAGTGAATAAAAAATTTTAAATATGAAGGACATAATCTCACTCATAAATTTGGAAGCCAAAGTGGATATTTAGATTCTTCCCATTTGAAAATATGAATTACTCAATCCTCCCGATTTATGATGCGCTGGCTTTTTTATCCGACTATTTTTTACCCTCTTCCTCGTGTTATACCTGGTTATACGCATTTGTTAATATTTTTGTTGAGATTATTTCTCGGATAAAAAATTGCAGGAGCTTTTTAACCCATAGACGAAAAGTTTGTTATATAGGCAATACTTATAATTGGAGGATTTAGGTAGAGCAAATCTCTTCACTTTTCTAAAAGCCTATCAAGGTTACTTAGCTTTCTCAAATAATCCTTTGAGTTTACATTTTTCTAATGATAAAACATGTAAAAATTTTGGCTATTTAAAATTTTCGCTTATGAAATACCCCTCGCTACTCACATTGGAATCAATTATAAAAATATACCAGGCTCATAAGTTTTGCTCAGACTTTTCGCTTTCAAATCCTAAATGTTTTATTCCATTTTGTAGATTGCCATAGGTCGAATTGAATTTTAATTAAATTTCACTTTTCAAAATTATAAATTTTAAAATTTGTTTATGGAGACTATAGCACTTCAACTTTTTTGCGTGCAAATTGTTTGGCTACTTTAAGTCACGATTTCTAATTTGGTAGTTTATTTAAAAGCAATATTACGAAAATTTACCATACATAAAGGCTTTAAAATCGTCTTTTTCTAAAACTCTATTTTAATTCCTTTAATCATGTTGTACATGCTATGTGAAGGTTGGCAAGCAGCAGTATTTATTGTAGATTAATATATCTAGATTTACAGAGAAGGCAACCAATTATAAACTCGAAATTTTCCCAACAACAGCGTGGCTGATTGATTACTTCCAGGGGAATTCCATGTCTCTTAATATGTTTAATCCAAAATTTAAAATAACGCAAATCTACCCTGTTGGAAAAAATGAGATATCAGCACCCAAATTTTAATCTCTCTTTCGGTAATCAGCGTTTCTCAATCTATTCCATGCCACTTAATTTTGTCAACACTTCAATATAATTACGTTTTATGCGCATCTAATAATCATGAAGGCATCAAAATCAGCTAAAATTAATTTCATTTTACAAATTGTGAGGTGTAAAACACGAATAGATTTGTTTATTCAAATGAACTCCAAATTTTAAGTTTAAATTTCATCTGCATAAAAAAAGCTTAAAAAATGATGGGAACAAATATTTTCCAGTATTAATAGTTCATATTTTGAGCCAAAGATAAACACTTATTAGACGCATTTTGATTGTTTTAAGATTAATTAACGATACCATACACAATTTTTGACCTTATGAATGGCATTCAAAAGTAAAATCCAAGGACGAAACATTACTAAGAGGAAATCCACTTATCAACAACCAGTCAGATCAAATTGTTCATAACTGTTATGAACCCCAGTTAATAAATCAGGAAATTTTTACTATTAAAATGAGTTAAATAAAATAAAATCTGTAATTTTTCAACAGTAAAAATTGATAAAACAAGTTTAATAAATTTTAAGCGAGAGAAATTGAAAATGAAGTGAAAATGAAGTCAAGAAAACAAAGGGTCTCTCCTAGTTTTCACTTTTGAATTCTAATTGTAAAGTATTCTCTCATCTGGTAGTATTCCTAAATTCAGACCTCATGTTTAATCCAATAGATTGGAGCAAAGCTCCGTCTGCAATGTTTAATAATCATAGACGGGATTTTTTAATCCCTGCGGTCGATCTTACCATTTTCCCATTATAGTAAGCAGCTCGCATATCTTTAAATGGCGGAATCGGGGCAGTAAAAGCCTTTAAATTAGCAAAGCTCGGCTATTCCGACAATTTTTTTTATAATATATTATATTTATTAACCAAAAAAGTAATAGATTGGACAGTTAAAAAAATTAATTATTTTTTGGATCAAATTAGACTCATATTCAGACTTAATAAATGTGATTTCTCTATATAACAAAAAATATGTAATTGCTAATATTATCTGCGAGTGAATTTTGGTCATTTAAATATTTTTTTTCAACCGTCTCTCGACTTAGTAGAAATCTAATTTTTTAAAGACTTTTAATTATTTTGATGAATAAGATAGATATCTGTCTAATCAACCTTTGCAAATTGGTTTATTTATAATTTTTTAAAAAGGCACCAAAGAAAATAAAACTATAATAAAAAATAGTAAAGATGGGTGTAATAACTTATTTCTTAATAACTTGGTATAATAATTTAATAAAACGGGAAAATAAAATGTATTAAAAGATCAAAAATTTATTAGATTCCAGGTGTAGTAACTTTTATTCAAAGCTTAACAATAGGGATATTTAAGAAAATTTATTGTTCATAATTTGATAATATTATTTCAAACTCTTAATCAAATTTTTTAAACCGATGTTAAAATCTTTTTCTTTCAATTCAACAAAGTAACTATTTGGTTATATCTTTTAAACAAAACCCTCACTTTTAATTTCAGTTTAAATTAAAAATTTATCTATTGAATTCATTAACGTAGATTTTAGTAAAGATAAGTGTAAATTAAAGTTAAAAAATATTTTGGCCTTTAATTTTTGTTCTATTGAGTTGGAATTTTAGAATATTATTTGTTTTCAGAATTGAACATACTCATTTGTCTATTTCAATCAACTTCATATAGTGGGTTGTTCCGTATTCTATTTATTGTTGTCTAGCTACATTAAATGCTACACTTTTAATCCAACGAAACTTGTTTAAATTTTATTATCATCGGAGAAACCTATTTTATATTTGACGATTTTTGAAGAACGACCATGTCATTTTGAACTAAAAGTTTTAAGTCTTACCTGTAGAAATTACGCCTCTAAGGTGGTCATTAAGTTATTAAACGGATGGCAATCAGCGGACTCGTGGGCTGTAATTAGTGTTCAACTATATTTATCAGTAATCCGCTGAGATAATAATAGCTTGCTTTATAAAAGTGTCTTTTTTACCAAAGTTGTTTCTAGATGAAAACCTTCGATTATTTCCTTTTAATAAACATAAGAAAACTAAAAGCTAAATTTATGTGTGGGTGATAATTTTTCTTACTCTTTTGCATATGGGAAATTAGAGTTTTAGTATATAATCTCAGATAGAGAAAAGTTACTATTTCTTTCTTTTGTAAAACCAATCAACCGTTTTCGTGCACCCCTTTTTATATCCTATGCGTTATTACGTAAGCCTATGACGCAAACATGTTTCAAAAGAAATAACCGTATATATACAAATGTATACATATATATATGTATATGAAATAAATATTTTTGCATAAATTGAAGAATAACTTCAGCCAAATATTATGTAAGCAGGATAACTCAAAAGAATTTGTTAATTTTAATTTTCATCACATTAACAGAATTCCACTAACTTGAAGCAGTTTACTTTAAATAATTTTGATTGCTCTACCAATTTGGGAAATTGAAGAAAGTCCAAGCACATAGATAGTTCATAAAACTATCGCTTCAATCACGTTTTACAGTAATGTTAACTACTATGATAATCATTAATTTATTAAGGAAAGTTTACTTCATAAACAAATAAAATGCTTAAAAAGACATTGAGATGATAGTTAAAAAAACAGGGAAAATTAGGGAAGTAACGGAGAAAGAGTATAAAATTGCGACAAATCAGAAAGCGAGAGGCTAAGTCATTGTGAATGCTATTATTAATGAGTTATTTTGGAAAGTACTGGCCCCTCAGTCAGGGGTGCAATAGTACTTCATCTACTTTCCAGAATATGAATTTTTGAATATTTAACTCTAAAAGGGATAAAGATATTGGCAACTTTATTTTATTTGAAAAAATTTATCCTACTGTATTTCTTAGTAATATAATTTCTAATTACATTTAAAAGACAGCTTCATAATTTTGCTTATTTATTATCAATTTAAGCAATTTTAGGTAGATGTGATATGTATGTCTATATTTCTAAGAAGTTGATTTAAACAGACGTACTGTTCTTCTCTCATCCACTCGGCAGCCCATGTACATTAAGTTTTAACATTTGCTTAGTTCAGGGTCTAAAATATGGCCAATTTGCAAAGTTCAAACCAAGAAGACTGCATTTCTGCAACAAATGTTAACAAAACAGGACAAATGTTTCCTTAGCTGTAACTGCAAGTGGCAAAACTAGGCATTAATTTGCGAAGCTAAATTCTGCAGTAAAGAAAGAGCCTATTTTAGCGTCAAACTTAGCTTCGCTAAGCAGAAAAATATCGTTTGAAAATTCCCTGGTTATAAATAGTGTAAGCTTCAGAGTATAACATTTTAGTTTCATACTTTGCTATTTTGGGAAATCTTATTTCGCGCTTCACGAAAAGTTTTCGCTTCAATGGTGGTGCGTTTGTAAGTGCATTTCAATCGCACGCGAATCTGTGAGAAGATGATGACACCACCATTTGCGTAGAGTATCATTTTCTTTATTTCAAACCCATTGACTATAACTGGTAAAAACCGAAAACATTTCTTGTTAGGATTCAACTCTCTAATCATGCCCTCTTTCTCTTCAAACTCCTGTTTAATATTAGTCCAATGTTGGATAATTGCATCAAAATTTTGAGCAGACCTTCTTTTGGACCTAGCTTCAGCTTCGGAAGTTGTGCGACAAGGTGTCACAGAAAGACCTTTTCTGCCATTTCCTTTACTTTCATTTGTTGTTTGCCATTCATATATCGTTTCCATTGCAAAGGACAATAGCAAATCCGTAAAGAACAGACCTGCCAAATATTTTTACCAGTTTTGCTCAAGTTTTAATCAAAGATGCTTTCAATCTTAGAACTGGTCTCAGCAAGGCCAGCTTCTTTTGGTCTTCAATATATTAATTTTAATTAATTTAGCTTATCATTTCTCATTTGATAGAACTTGATAAAAGCTTTTATAGTGTTTTAATTAATTTTATGTAAGCACTTCTTAGAAAACGCATAGGAGGAAAGTCAGAAAATATTTTAGTTTAGATTGGAACCAAACATATCTCCAATTAAATGAACGCAAAATTAATTTGATGAGATTCTGCACATAAACTGGCTTTTCTGTGAATGAACCAAAAGCACAAAATTGTGTTCATCTTATTTTAATTTTGACAGAGTAGTGGACTGCTTAATATAAGAAGATATTGAGTCGGAAAGGATTTTTTCCGTATAATATTAACACTTTCAGAAATCTTCGTTTGACATGATAATTTTTCTAAATTTCTTAAAGGTCTGTACACAAAGCGAGTACAAGAATATGGAAAAATGAATTTGCTATAGTTAACTCATTGAAATTAATAATAGATTAATGTTTTTAGAATGTGAATGTCTAGTATATCTGTACTACGTCAAATGTCAAATGCATTTTGTTTACAGTTGTGCTTTGACACGTTATCATAATAGTCTTGGAATAAATAAAGTTGATTTTTATTGCACGTCAAAGAGCTATTTAATCGGCACTGAAAAAATCAAATATGTTGAAATTTTGGTTTGCAATCAAGTTTCAGATTAGCAAGTTCTAGAAATCTTTAATCTTGCTAAGGAAAACATTGAGGAATATTTTCCAGATTTCTCGAATTTTATGAAAATCAACATACTGATTTAGAATGCAAGTAATATTAACTGATAATTAAGATTTACGAGTCCTTTTGAAATGAGTTGGTGATTTCTACAACAATCAAGAGATTACTCATTAGAGAGAGATAAAAGGAAAACAATTTCAGTTTAACAAAAATTCAAACGGTGACTATTATTGCCTAATGAAATGATTGGTTAAATTATTAAAGAAGTGAAATATCACGATGAATAAACTTTAAGAGTTTTGCTTATGATTAAGTTTCAATCAAATCTGTATTTCAAAATAATTCTTGTTAATTTTCTTTCGACCAGACCAAATATATTCGTTCGATTGTAAACAATAGTCGGTTTGTTTTGATAGTGAAAAAAATAGGCCACTTTTTGTCCTTATAAGACTTTTAAATTTGCAGTAGTTGTGAGTGGGTTGGAGATACTCGTGCTTTTCATAGTGTTCTGGATGATGCTACACAAATCAAATACAAAATTATCTTCTCCTGAAGCTTAGTTCTCTAAAAGGGATGACACTGACATTTTACTTTAATCTCAAGAATGTTTCCTTTCTAATGTTTATTTAATATCTAAAACCGATATACGCAAGTGATAATTCTCAAAAATTACCATGCAAAAATCAATTTTTGAAGCACATCAAACGTTTTAATAAGAATTTGGTGCTTTAAATGAACTATTAAATAGTATTATAGTTTAAATCAAGTCAAACTAAGTTACAATATTTAATTTTCAGAAAGAATTAATGGTGGGGAACAGTAGATAGAGTAGAGAGGAATTAAGGACAGAGGACAGACAGGGTCTGAGTAGAAAATCAAGATACCAAAAAAATCTTAGTTTACTGGAGTTTTTTGGATTCATGTTATTCGCCTTTTACGTATTGGATGGTGACCTGATTAAATTTTTAGAAGTCAAATCTTAAATTGATCAGATATGACTTCCAGGGTCGTACTTGAATTAATGTTTGACAAGTCAAGTGTTCATTTGCAGATTAATTTATTTGAATAGCTGTCCGTGCATTTTCAATGTGTTTTTCTGTCCTCATGGCCATGATATTTGTTAGATGATACAACCTATACCATTTTTTTTCAATGTCGATCGTTTAAGAACGTTTTGATAATATGCATATTTTACTAACAAAAGTACAATCGCTATGGGAAGAAAAAGCGTGACTAAACGCTCTCAATTTTACTCTTATTATTTACGATTAAGTTATTAGATCCATAATTCTTAGGACTTATTAATGATTATTCTAAATTAGTTTTCAAGTCCTTGGCGTATAGCCTGTTACGTTTTTGTGAAGAAAATGTCACACAATTTTTAGGGCAGTTAAACATCCACCATTAAAATTCTCTCACTTTTGAAAAAAATTATTTTGTATCCCTTCCTTTAGAAGTACTTCATAATGCGACGTTACTTCATGGACGACTGAGTTGGGCGTAGTATCACGTGCTTTGAGTGGTGGATTGGCTGCATATAGCAGTCAAATTGGGAAATTAATCAAAACTTCAGTTTATTATAAATTTTTTTTAATATTAAGCTATACGTAATGAATATTTGATAATCAATATATCCAAATATTTTAGTCTGTACGCAAACGCATTTAACCTTTTATTTCTTGAAAGTGTAAATTTGTATAAACTTTAAGGTCAAAACATTGTTACGATTTTGAGTAAATATAAGTCTAACCTCTTTGACTGAATTCGTATATAAATATGTAACTCCTAAATTAACTGATACCTTATTAGGTAATTTAGGGTGTTGTCTGGTGGTACAATGTCAGGGTGCAACTCGTTTAACCTTGAATGAATTATTTTGAATAGGGTTTGAAAATAATGTGCTCATAAATTTTCTTACTGCACCGATAATAATAAATAATCGACTGTTTGCTGAAGGTTTGACCATTTTCTGCTTTAGAAAACTTGTGTTACTATTAATCCTTTCAAAGTAAGTATTTTATCGGAGGAAACATATCATTTTGAGAAATTAACTTTTTAATGCTTTAACTGTGCCAGGCGTTTATACATAGGTAATCTCGGTCAAATAAGGAGTGGATTATTTAGTGTATTATAAAAAATAATTAAACACTGTACACACATAGGATGAAACTTCACAAGTTAAAAATTTAACATTGCCATTTAACTAAGGAAAGGACCTACATGATCCAAGAAATCCCTCTAGCAAAATACTAAAATTTGTCTACAGTTTCACCGATGCTTACAGAATAAAGCAGAAAAGAGTGCGATCTTCATTTGAATTCAAGAGGTACCTCCTGGCATATTTAATGTCTAAATGTTTCATCTTATTTTAATTTTATTCACTTTTTAAGATGTGATTAAGCAAAGGAAAATATTATTTACGGCTATATATATATATATATATATACGTAGATATGTATAATCGGTAAAGGATCCGCGTGCCTTATGGCATACTCTACTCATCAAACTGTATAAAATCTCTTCGGTGGAGATTAAGTTCTTATTTTATGAAAGACTTAATATTTATTTCAGTTAATACCTGTGTTTTTTTAAGATTAGTGGTTGCGAAGGTTAAAATGACAGATGCCACTATAGGGCACAGCAACTTCGACTCCAACATAAATAATTCTCAAAAGTAATTATTTATTTGCCGATGAAGATAAAGAAACTAGACCACTGAACTGCCGATTAAAAACAAAGTCAGCCCAATATTATTGAAGAATATATTAATACCCTTACAAAGGTGACCTGCCCAATATATAAAAGAATAAATGTAGAAAATATAATGCAGAGGAAATTTGCGCAAAATACTTCATTATTTTCTCTACGTAAAAGAAATATTACTCGATAAAATTCCATAATCATTTTAAAATGTCGAAACACTTTATCTACTTTTTAATTCGGGTGCTAACTTTGTGCTATGTTTGCACAGATGGCTCAGAGATTTTATAACGTTCATCGTACCAAACTAAATTTTCCCTTTCTTTTGCAAAATAAGTTTGGTTTAGTGGATTGGAAACTTTCCATTCATCAATAAAAATTAAGAACAACTAAAGCTCTCAAACTCAGAAACTTTGACCATTTTAACATCAATGAGTATGAAACGAGGCTCATTACAAAAGCTTATACATTTATTTGCAGTACCTCGGTCTTGAAGTTACCTTTTACCTACCTTGATAACTACTGTTAAACATGTATAAATTGACTTTCCATATCATGTAAACTACCCTCTGATTGATCATCTCTGATGAAGCAAGTTAATATAAAGAAAGTCATAGTCATGCTGCACGGTTATAAGTTTTAAGTAGGATTTGAGGTTGTACTTCGTATTCCAGCTAGGATTAGCACGATGTCTCATTTCTGCCTATCACTACTATTCAGTTTCTACAAACCTGAAAAAAGCAATGTCATATCATTATAAAATTATTGTCTCTTTAAAATTGAAATGAGCACTGAAATGATAATCAGAAAAAAATTGTGTGATACTTTAATTATAAATGAAATAGTAAGACCAACCCCTCTTGAATAAATTATACCAGTCAATAAGCACTGACACCATAGGCTAGCATTTGCTGCATCCAGAAGGCGAGTCGTAAAGTTCGAATTTGGGATCGTAAAGTGCCCATTTACTCAATTCCAAAATCTGGAGGGTAGTGGATGTGCGATCATGTCGTGTATTTTATTATCTTGCTTCACTAGATGGGCGGGACTGGCTACTTATAACAATTTCCGGTCAATCAGCTCTAGACAACATAGCTCAAGCGGAAATTCAAAAGCTTAACTCTGAATTCAAGCGCTTTTGTGAAGATTCTAATGGTCGATTTCTACAGTTTGGACTCTGGAACATTAGATTCTGTCGCAGCAACTGAAACTCTCACCTACTACGTGTCAACTATCTGAGTGAAAAATTCATCTAGCAGTTCTAACAGAAACCAAGGCTGCAGAAAAATCAAAAACTAAAGTAATCCCTAGATTTAGTATTTATAATTTCGGATGTAAAAACAGCTTCTCACTAATTGGTGCTGAAGCATTTCACACCATTGATTCTGACTTCAAGTTCGTGAAATCAAACCTATTTCTGACTGGTTTGCTAGGATTATAATTGATTTTGACAATATATCTCTGGGTATTGTTGCCTGTTTAGCACCAAAAAATTGCTCTTTCTACACTTTATAGAAGGAATTACTCTTTTAGAAAACTGAATGATGTATCGAGAGACGTGAACTGTAAATGTGAAAATGCCATCATTATTGGAAATTTTAACTGTCAAATTGATCAGGATTAAATAAACATAGTTAGCTGCTGTACAGACTCAGTGAAGACTACGGAAATGGAACAGACATGTCAAGTTTTGTGAAGGAAAATATTTAAGCTGTCAATTATTTTTTCCAAGGACCTAATAAAAAACGGCACATAGAGCACTATTTTTAATAACAGACCAAGGTGCTGCCCTTATCTTGTATTCAGCCTCACGGAGAAGTAGAGTCACATTTTCAATGTACAAAAATTTAGAGAGCCAGATGCAAGCTCTAGTCAGTAATTGGTTTAATCAAATTTTAGAATCGAAGCTACACCAAAAAGGTCACATAGACATAAACTGAACAAAAATTTGGCAATAGAATAATGGAATTGACCTCATATCAAAGCAAAACTGCCAATACTAAGAAATGCTTAAAAAGACAATCCTGAAACACAAGGACTTGGAATATACCACTATGATAAATGTCGACAAAATTTCCGAAAGTTTTGATTATTAATGGACCTGGAAAAGCCAATAACTTAATTTGAAAGTTCTGCTAATAACATCTCGAACATGGTATAATTAGAAACTATATGTATAAATACATGTATATATCTTTAATCCTAGATCTCTGGCCAAGTCCAATGTAATGTAAACATAAAAGAAATACATAAAGATATAATTCCAGCACTGGACAAGTAAAAAGAGCTAAAAGGAAATCGAAAAATTTAAAACTTCTGGGGCTAGTGGCTTGCGATATGAACTTATTAAGTGGAACGGATCATCATTACTTACTGAAGTTATTCAACCATTGTTGGCAGGAGAGAATTCCTATATCCCGATGAGTGCTGAATTAATCAGGAAGGGAGTAAGAACGGAGTCAGCTAACTGTTGAAGTATTTTTCTTTTTGATATGGTGAGGAAATCTTTTGTATCGATGGTCTATAAATGGCTTAATTTGCATAAAAGTGAAAGAATATCAAATACACAACACGAAAATCTTGCTGGAACTTCCACAAACAAGATACCCTTGCAGTAAGAGCAATATTTTATGAGGCTATTAATCAGCAATGAACAATGGTACCTATATTTGTTGACTCAGAAGGCTTTTGATTCACTAACCATCCTTACAATTTTAACAGGACAGTGTAAAACAAAGCTGCCTTGGAACAAAGTCAACTTCTTCATACAACTCCTAAGCGTTCTCGAAGGCCATATAAAAGATTCAAGTAAAGTATTTTTTAAGGATATACGAAGGTCAAATGCTAATCAATATAGTATTTCAACTTATATTTGAGGATTTTAATACAATCTATAGGGATCTGAAATCTAGACGCTGGAGTTTTGCAGGGTACAAGTGGTCAGTGGGCACTTAGAATGTGCAGATAACTTGTGTCTTATAGCTAATTCGATTGAGCTGCTTATTACAAATTTGATAAGTGTCAATTGGGAGGGAATAATTATAGGAAATATTTACTATTTTCCCTTGACGAAATTAAAACTACATTTTATACTTTCTTCCCATTAATACTGAAATAATGACGAACGCTTAATTTTTTATTTGAACTAATAGGAATTACACTATACTGTACATCGTTTGGGCTGAACTGTAATACGTCTTCGCTATTACAACGGGAGCTTATATCTTTCCCTTATCTGGTTGGTACTTTGGCTTGTAAATCGTAAAAATTGGTCATGCTGAAGAATTCTTATGGAAATGCAAATTAACACCAGACAAATATGCAATGACATTGGTGCATAAAAATAGCGAGGATGTAAGTAGGTTTAGATCTGGAAGAGTCATATTTTCAGTTGGATGAGTACAGGATTTATTGAGTGAGTTACTTTACATTGCTTGGCTCTCTTGTGAGTAAAAAGGGCCCAGCGAATAATGTTACAAGACTTCATACCATGATGACAAAAGTCAGCGAATGATGCTCAGATCAATTCCTAGATCAAAAGTTCTTTCGATTACAGCTAAAGCAAAATTGTCTCAGCATTCGTCGTCTACCGCAAAGCGGATGATAGTAAATTGAAGGGTGTCCAGAAAACAACTCGGAGTATGGTGCTAGGCCTGTACGGCAGACGACAAATGAGTGTAGAAGTGCTGGGAGAGAAATTCCTCTTAGATTCCTTGCCACACGATTACAGAGGCGTAGGCTTAAACTCAAGGCTATTGTGCGCAAATTGGTCAATGCAATAACTGCACTTTAGTGAATTGCTAGTTACCGATACTGGAAAAATCGGAAGATTCTCATGCATAGAGCTAGGTTAAAAAGCATCGTGAAGAGTTGAAACAGGTGTCCGATAGGAAGGAGAGTGCGATTTGAATGCAGAATCCTACTAAGTAGGTTATCTTTCACTTTCTAGAACGTCAGACACAGATAGAAGGGGTAAGAAAAAGGATTAGCGTGCATGATTTCCTTAATAATGTGATTGTTATATGACATTGCATTAATATCCCACTTTACAAATTGTGTTATTGATATTTCCAGTTACATATGTTTACTACAATGAATACAGCCCTTTGTGCTTTAGCAAGCGGTTTAAGGAGAATCGTGAGTACCTTATATTGAAATAAATTTTAATTTAATTGAAAAACATAAAATTTTACGCCATTCTATTTAGCCGCCTTTAAAGCTTAATCTTGAGGTGGCTCCGTAGATATACTGGACAATATATTAGAAAGATAAATTTTGACTTTCGATTTAAAAACGACTACATATTCATTGACGAAAGTGTGTGCAACGTTGCTCCCTCTTCGGTTACCATTTCTTTTACGGAATTTTACGACATTATTAAAAGTGAGAATCCGATTGAAAGATTAGTATTCTACCGAATACATTAGTGCACACATTTGCAAATTGAATAGATTAGGTCATATCTGATTTAAGAGTTGATTTGTTTATGTAAGACAGTTACCGAGGCATATTACTGAGGCAAAAGCGTCTGGCTAGAATTTTGGCGACAAATGTGTTTTGAACCGTCCTCATGAAGTCGGATCTTGTTGGGCTGTGTATGTATCTAGAAAACCCATTCCGAAAAAGTTCTTTTTACTTTAGCACTATAACTTTCTCCACTTTAAATTAAGTAAACTATCGAACATCTTATTTAACATTTTCCACCAGTTATCGCACATTATCATTTTTAATTTATCCATGTTATTTCGCCCCCCAGTTAACATCTATCCTTTACTTAACTAGAAATTGTCCTGTTTTATCAAAATTAGGAGATTACAAATTTTATAGCACGTTAATATAGTTTATTTTGCATTGGAAGGTACTCATTAGGTATGGTCGTTAATTATATAATAGTTCCATGTACATAAGGTAAATAAAAGGTAGAAGTGCAGAAATAAATTATTGTAGATAAAATGTACTTTGGCATGGGGATAATTGTCCGGATTAGAAAATCTAAAACTCTTCATGCTTTTTTGTCGGGAAATCTGAACCCGCTGTAAAATATCCTTTTCACCAAAATACGGAAGCGATATTGTTGGCATAATTGGAATCATTAATTGGCCGAGCATTTCCGGTTTTGCAATTCTAATTGCATCGCAATTCTTTCTAATATATCTTGCCATATGTTACGATAACCAATTAGAGATAGTTTGTATGCTTTGATTTTACTTTGAAAGCCTTATAATTGACCACAGTGTGAGTTCAACATTCAGCACCAGTAATATATCTCGTTGAAACTTGTGAAACTACTTCTTTCTATAATCGAGTTCGCAACCATTGATAAAACCGACAAAGAAGGCCCAATCACCTGCCGTACTCTTTCAAAGTGACAGTTATTCCTGAATTTATTTGATTCAGATGTTCCAGTGCAACTTACATAGGACACACATATCGGCCTTTGGGACAAGCTAGAATTTGATTAACATGAACTAGCAATCTAAGGCTACTCAATTTATTTTGTCTTTTATTGACTAAGAACGGACGCCTTTTTGCAAAGCACTAAGCCTAATTCTTTAATACAATGTGTATTAAAACCATATATTATATATCAAATTCTACATATATGCTCCATAATTGAAACCAGATTCCCAATCATCAATGATATTTTGTTTAACCCAATCAAATCTTCTATTCTCAAGGTCAATGTTGCAAAATCGTTCACTGAATTGTTTATATAAATGAAATCGGCAGATGCCGCTGTCTCACACACCGACACATCTTTTAGAAGTATACAAAAATAGTGATCTTTGGCTGAAACAGAGATATGAAATATGGACAAAACCGTGGACATCATTAGAATATTGAAATTTTAATTTGGACTAAATATCTTTCCTTTGCTGAAAGACCTACTTGCATGGTTAGAATAATTAGTTCAGTCGTAAAATCGAGACTAAGAACCACTATAATACAAATTTTGTTTAAGATTAGGCAGATAACTTATAAAAATACGGAATTAAAACGGAATTGTAATAATTAAACTGATGGTTTCACCATAGCATTATGATTTTTTGGCATTTTTAAAGAAAATATAGTGGAAGCACATTCAAGATGCAACAAACTTTTGTGAATGCATTTTGTGAATAGTTGTCATTTTCTAAATCCGCTGAATGTTTTAATTCACTTTTTACCTACTAACATAAATTCAATTGTCAATTCAGTTTTCTGCTGACTTTACTGTTTTTGCGCAGTTTGAACACAGACTCAGTGAAGTTCATTATCTGCACGTTAAAGCTGACTTCATGCCAACTATACTCTCTTAAGTCATAAACAAATGTTATGCTTTACGCAGCGTTCATTGATAAAACATTACACACTATGTGCTATACATTGTGAAATATGGATTTCCAAGTTAGCCCTAAAGAACTGCAGCTATTTTCCCATGGAAAACCTCATTTTAGGAAAAATAAGGTATGCTAATGCTTTTTATTGGTCAAAATATTGTGTACCCCCATCTGCAGCCCTCCTTTCGTCTTAATTACAATGTTTTGGAATTCTAACTTTTCATGCGTTTTAGAGTAATCTTCTTTAAAATCCATTTGGTGGAGTCAATTCCCGTCTTTTTTTCACTAAATTGTTACTACTTTTCACGCAGATCTAACTTTGATTTGTAAAGTTTATTTTATGATCATAAAATTTTATTTTATCCTGACTTGTCACAATCAAATCTTTAAATGTAATGAAGGTTTCGTACGCTTTGAATTTTATATAAAATGTGGTCAGAAACTTAGTTTGAACTAAGGAGTCTTATTAGTGGTATATCTGAAATATAAAATAGATGAAATATATTATGGCGGCATCTTGACACAACTGTTTTATATTTTCTGGCGCGTAAGCTCTCCTTCCCTGAAATTGTAAACGTTTACACGACCAACTTTGGCGCGAATGTCAGGTTAACTATTTACAGGTTAACGACCCCCTGAAGATGTGTTTATGTGAACCCCAGTTTCGTCTTCATATATAATTATATGAAATTTAGTATTTCAGTTTTTATGACTCTGATTTGCAGAGAGCTTCTTTACCTTTTCCCCCAACATATAATTTTTGGGTTATTTTGTAAATTATTCCGCAATTGTTATTGACTTTTAACATTAAATTCATCTTTAAAAATATAAATTATCAGACAACTTGCAAAATATCCATTGCAAAATTACTATGCAGATCATAATGGGTAGCCTATTTATAGCTGGATAATGGGGATAGGATCTTGGATTAACTGACAACCACTAATTGGTCAAATTTCCAGACTTGCCCTATTAATTTTGGTGTTTTCCAGATTCTTTGACTTACTTTTAACGGGTGGGTTAGATGGTAATCAGATCTTACAAAATGGATTTCATAAACACCCTGAAAATTTCAGAGTCATTTTCATTCACGAAAATTTAATATTTGCGCACTGTCGGAGTTTTGATAAAATGCTTTACATATGAAGACAATTTTGCAAGATCAATGTTGGACTTAAACTTCCAAATTTGCTTTTTTTCTTCCTTAATAAATATTGGATTGAAAGCTTTGTACTCTCTCTAAGCCGTATTGTTGATGCGGACTAAATAATAATGAAATGCTGAAAGGACTGATTAATTATATTTTCCTCATAGGAATGATAAGTTATTCGACTGTTGAATATCAAACTATAATTTTGCTTTCATAATGGCGGACGTTTTTAATTCGATTTCCATTCTGCAGTAAGAAGCAGAGTCGCGCATATGTGGTTTGTGCCGATACTGTTTTCAGTGCAGACACCAATGTGATGGTAGTTCTACGTGTTTCAACGATAAAGGTAATGAATGTTCTATTGAAACGATTACATGGACACAAATGGAACTGCTATTTGGCCGTTTTCTGCCGCCCTAGCAATTTGCATTGCATTGCAATTTTCGTTAATATAATTAGCAGAGGTAATTGTTAGAAACTTTGCGCTATTGTAATGTTGTGGAAATGTAATAAACACGTGTCGAATATATTTAAATTTTCCCTTTTAAATGCGGAAGGAATTATTAGTTCATGTAATTGCAATGATGAGAGGACAAATATTTTAGAGAATTATGGCAAAGTGTGTAAATATTGGCCAAGCTAAATGGAATCATTTATTTGAATATTACATTATTATACTATAGCATTAGCAGCTGAAGATTAACCAAAGAAATTAGTCAACATGGAATGAACTCTTTGCTTTACGAATTATCAAGGGTCTAAAAAACATCTTAAGAAATTGTCAAGGCTTGACGCAATAATTTGGCCGTAAAATTCGACACATGGAGAAATATGGGCTGACAAAAAGAACCAGAAGGCTTATTTGACCTTTAATTTTTAAACTAAAATAACTTGAGAACCTAAAAGTGTTTATTCTGATATCCTGGGATTTAAGTAATCGTGATCACTAGAAAAAAAATTAAGTGGGTATCTTTAAGAGGAGAAATGAATTGAGGAAGCAAGACCGACCATCATAATCAAACAATAAAAGATAAGAATTTGCCTTAATCCAGGGCATGAATCGTAATATCTGAATTTTAGAATGTGAACTCTCTAATAAGCAAATATTATACAGTTCGAATCCAAAATCAGATGAAGTAAGACTCTTTGATATCTTGACTTCACCCTTAAAATCATCTCGATTCCTTCCTATTTATTGTTTATAGGATTTACCGTCAGCCTATTTTAGTTGCTTTCTATAAGGAAAAATTTACTTGCTTGTATTACTCTGGCTAGTAAGACTGAAAAAATGACCAAATGGCTGAAAATCATGTCAGTGTCATAAAGGTCACCACTTGACTGACACATATGTAGTCAATTAACTACGTCAATGTAGTAAATATGTATTTATATTTCTTTCCTCAGCTAATGCTTTAAATGAATTGTCTGTCGCTTAAAGATCAAAACCCAGCAAAGTTCTGTTTCATGTCGGCCGTTACTTAAATAATGTTGGTAAATGTTGGCAGCCTGGTTTGAATTAGAGACATTGGGGGTGGGGAGGGAGTGAGATTTAAGCACCGGTGACCTAATCGGGTGAAGTTTTTATCTTTTGTCTACTTAACTGGGTAAACAGCATGATTCATCAGTATGCAATGAATATCTATTAATGAATATAAAACAGGGCTACAAGGTAAACTTAGATCTACAGATATTAATACCGAATCGGAATTTAGAGAGAGATACCAGGACAAGAGAGGCATCAAGATTTAATTCCCTACAAGTGAAGATATCTAAATATCCTTTCTATCTTCTCACATCTAATAATCCATTTATATCACTTTCAAATGCAACAAATGGAAAAACCTAACAGAACATCAAAATATCATTTATAATTATCCTCACTGTTTTGTTTTGGAAAAAGTCAAAAACACGATTTTGCTTATTTTTCATGCTTTCTGTTTGGTGAGTTAGATGCAGTCCCAGTAGATTTGTTTTAGTAATGTCTGAGGAATACACCAGAGTTGTTTCTCCTAACTGAAAAAGTTTGTTGACAAATTTAACACCGTCTGATTTAATGTAAATTACACCATTTACTACGTAATGCCATATTCTGACTCCTTTTGTCAAAATTCAAACGCACAACGGGATTTGCATTTTGCAAACCGAAAGGATCAGTATCTTGCCTTAAAAGACGCTGGGGATTTTAGTTATTTTCCATCATTTGCGTGTTTAATTTTATGTCTCTTCAGGTAATCTCAGTTTTTGGCCTTCTGTACAAATCTGATCTGACCGAATGAGCATCAGAGTTCATTTGAAATTTCAAATATCATTTACCAACTTTAACGGATATTCAAAATTTATTTTAATAGTCGAAATAGCGGACACAAAAATTGGTTCCTTTTATAGAAGAGTTTCAAGTCATGACCCCACCTTTTGCTCATTGTGTTTTGTGAAAGGCCCACAAAGGCAAACAAAATCAATATCAGTATTATTTTCTATTTTCACTTCACATTGAATCTCTGTAGCCATATTTTTATTTGTTTCATTTGGTAAGTAGATATATCTTTTTTTCCAAATGCAATATTAACTTCTTTCACATTTATTATTGCTGCTAATCCGAAATTATCTTCCCTAGAACACTCCCATATTCGTTGACTGGCAGTCAAGGAAAGTCAAAGTAACCTTTAATAGATCACGACATTTGACGATTAATCTATTTGAAATAAATAATACTGTCTTCATGAATGAAATATTTATTGAAAGATTCGTTGTCTATTCTGATAATTAGTCCTAAATATTAGTGGTCGATGAGACAAGATCAACTTTCACCTATAATACGTGAATAGAAAAAAATAATAAAAATAAACAAGGGCATGAATATAAAAGATGGTGCTGAAAGATCCACCCTTGGTGAATCAGTGCAACTTTTTATTCCACGTTATTGCATTCCTTTCCCTAAGAAAACCAATTTTCTGGTTATAAGAGGAAAAATTTTATTAACAAGAGGAAAGTAATAAATTCATTCATTTGTAAATAATAAATAGATAATAGTCAGAGGGAAGATCACATAAAAGAAATACAGTGAAAATAGGGAGAAATCTGAAGTCTGTAATCTCTACTTCTGTCGATATGGTTGACACGCCGGGTGCCACTTCATCAGCAAATTTAAAATAAGGTATTTGAAGAAAAGAATGGTCATTATAAATTACAAGATTATTTCCTTCTAAATAATGGCATTCGACTGGCGCTAGACGAATCTCATCATTCGATTCTAACCAGATTAATAAGGTATATATTTTCTCTTATTAAAACGCTGAACAGTTAAAATGTTTCAAATTGAATAATTCACTAAAAAACGGAGATGAGTGTCCCTATCCATGCTTTCCAGACTTGGGCCCATCTGCTGTGACCAAACTCACTTAATTAAGTTTCTATTCAAGTTCAACCGGTATGAGTGGCCGCTAAATTTCATTTGATTTATATATTTCAGACCTTTTATCTCTCTTGCTTACCTTTCATTTCCAAAATAGATATGCTAAATCACCAAATAATTTGAAATGATCCAGGTGCATATTCGAATAATCCTGAGGGGAAAAGCTAAGATTCTGCGATATCTGGAATTTAGGACAAATAGATATTATTGTGCTTATCAGATTGTTCCATATTAACTTTCTCTACCGGTAAATAAAAAATAAAAATCGACTAATGGAAATGATCTGCAAAAACAACTTACATGATCATTTTCTACCAGAAAAAGTTTTGTTGAATTATAGGCAGCCTAGTTTCCGGAAGGCCGGCATGAGGCATTATACATATTTGCCTAATGCCTTTTAATATTACTTTGTAATTGAGTCAGGTATGCGCTAGTTGCTTGTATGTCAGTCAGTTACTCTGGTTTCGTTTAATATTGATAACGTTGTATGAATTTTGCTTATTAACATATAAGAGGGTTACTCTCTGAAGATTGATATAACCACCTACAATTTAATAGAGTAATTAGGAAATGCTATATTTTAATATTATAAAAATAAATAAAGCAGATCATAATAAAACCGCACCTCTAATGGCCATTTGTAGCTCGATGAAAATGTGGTGCATAAATAGCCGTATATTGATTAGTAACCTTTATAAAATGGTAACTTCCTCTTATTCAAAATGCCATAACTGCATTAACGAACCTTTCCGAAGGCACACGATTTGTGCGCCACCTCCTTGTTAAGAATTTAACTAGGTTGCAAGTAAATGTTTTTAATCACTAATGCTTAAGGAAAAGTTGGCATTTTGATGCTTTGAAATAAACAAATTTGAAGGAACAAAAAATTACATTAATTAATTAAAAGATCATAGGGCAGGGCCTTTTCTCAGCAAATTTACTTATTTAAAACAATTTTAAATATCTAAAAGGATCACTTCTGATTGGGCCCCAGAGCATGATTTTATTGTTTATCAATAACTAATATAAAAAAACGCTGCAAAAATATAATAGTATTACATTAATTTTTAATTATCGAAAGTAAACGGAAATCATGCGTATCATTTCACCATCAAACGGGCTTTTTAATAACCGTGATAAGATTACTGGTCACAACAAAAAATTTTTACCTTCACCTTAATAGTATCTCACGTCTTGCCGGCTCTCGCAGTTTCTCACTTTGATGAAGATAAAGGACACATAAAGTTTGATGCTTTTGTATGAATGTTTATTCTACTCTTTCCGTCTTTCAAAATGCCCATTTATTAAATTTTCTAGCTCAAATTCTAATAACTGTTATGTTACTCAATTTCTTCACTGAAATAAAGTGATTTGTTTCTATCCTTTAGGGTTACAATTCGGGTCACTGAATGTGGAGTCAAAGGGGACGAAGGACCTACTTAAGACAGGACTTGAACGAAAGACAACGGAGAGAGGTAGAGGGGAAGCAAAAAGAAAGTATTAATAGATAAATCACTCGCTGTAGATAGAGACTGATTGGATGACATGACTATATGAGTTAGTCGTCAGAAGATTAAAACAAAAGCCAAAGCTGTGAAGGTGATTATAAAACGAGAGAAAAATAGTATAATTACAGCTAGACTTTTGTGGTTTCAGAATTGGCAACGATAGACTGAATTGTTTAAATGTATTGTAAATAATCCAGTTAAAATTCAGACGAATTTCGAGGGATATCGTACTCTCAATACCATTGATTGATAAGCTGGGCTCTTGTGTATTGAAAATGGTTCGGTTAACGATTAGCCGCCTAAATTACCAAACTTAGATAACACTAAGGGACAGTCATATCTGTGACTGTAGATGTCACTGCGTGAGCTTATTATGTTATAGAGAGTACGAAAAATTCTGACAAATCACTGTACCCGTCGAATATTTACGAGTTCGAATTTATGTCTTTGTATTCAACTTATGCTTGCAAAATTTTACCATTTCCTGTCAATTTATTTCATAACGAAAGTATAAAGAAGAGTAGAATTTGACGCGAGTAGTGCAAGGCAAATCTTAAATTTTTAAATGTTGTGTCGAAAAATCGCCTCCTAGTAGATACAATATTTACACGAAGCGGCCATGGTCGCCCTTTTCATTAGTGATCTTTCACAGGCAAAATATCAATAAAATTCCAGGGACAGTAAGAGAATTTCCCTCTTCAGCAAGTATAATACCTCTATTGCATTATCGGCTGTCAGGCAAAGGATAATTAATTTCTCAATTTAAATTTGCTGCTCATCAAACACGTCGGAGGTGCAGTTATAGTAAGAGAAGTGACTAGCTGCACTGTTTCAATTAGGCTGATAAACTAGAAGGACTCCATAACATCATTGTTCTGCCCAAGATTAATGTTGAAAAATGTTTTTCTTAAGGGGAGATAAATTAGTGCGATGGTTTGGTGTAGATATGGCTCATTTAATCATACTTAACCGGCTTCAAACCCTTTTATAAATTTTGTTTTTCTGCTCTATGTTGTTAACTACTCTGTTATCGCCATGGGGCATCACGAACTCAAATTATAAATATCCATAACATATTTAATTCATGAATACTTAGGTAACCTGACTAACCAGTTGGATATAATAGTCCTAATCAGGCCAATGATTTTCGTCTAGTAACAATAGATGATGTGATAATTCAAATAATTACTGAATTTGCGCATTATATATTTTATTTTGATTATGTCTTTCCCAATTAGGTGGGTATTATCGTTCAAGCTCACTACTCTGTAAAAACAGTTAACTTACCAAAGTCTTCTTTGACTGGGAAAAAATCGGATTCGCCCATTACTTTTAATATTTTATACTGATGGCAAAATTGCTTGAGTTTGATTATCAACTAATATTTCAAATCATCACAAAAGTTTGAGATGAAAGCGGATTGGATAAAACGTATTTATCAATGTTATTAACCGTAACAATTACATTGGATAATTTATGCGTCCTACTTCAACAGCGCTAAAAGAGAAAATCGTAAATGTTTATTATTACAGTTGGTAGACACTATCCTTTAGTTACGAAAAATCACTTTAAAACGTGGAAGAAATAAGCAAGCCTATAGAAGTCTAATGTTGTATTAAAGGAAACTGGGAGGGATTTTCAATCGAGAAAGGTGAGAAGTAATTATATAATATTCATTATATACTTTCAGGCTTAGCATGTAGAAACATAATCATTTCAACGTGCACATCAAGCAAGGTTAAAGTGATTGTCATTATATCGGCGTTAGGGCTACATGTAGTAGGGTAAACATTCAAGGAAGTAAAAAGGGGATGTTGTTAATGTTATATGTTAACACAGTTATCCTAACAACTGTCTTATTCTCCTTAGAGAGCGCCTACTCGTGTTGTAGAAGCTGTTTGGAAATTTAAGGCTTTAAATGCTGTAAATCTAAACTTATATAAGCTAAATTGTCTTCAACTTTGCAGAGCGGAGTGCTGCCAGCACCGATTTTAACACATGTGGATTTTGAAATGCACTTCTTTTTCAAATATCACAAAATCGAACTGACCTATGAAATGAGAAAATGTAGATAAAGGACTTTAGTAATGATGATCTGCATCCGGTGCAAAATTTTCAAATTCGTACAGAAACTATTATTTATTAGGACTCCATTTTGCAAATATTCTTAGGATGTAAAGGTCAAATAGACACCACCAAAAATTCAGTCTTATGGAAGTCTTCACTTATATATATTTATATAGGAATCTCCATACTTTAATGTTCTTTCCTAATGATAAACTGGATATAATGGAGTATCTTTCATTTAAGTCTTTGCTTTGTAAAAAAATTGGTCAAGCACGCTATCTGTTAGGTAAACTCATTGCCTGAATTTAATTATAACATTGACCGCATATAATTTATATCCGATAATCTCGTATCCGTTAATTTCTATTTAGTCAGACTCAACCGTACTTTTACAACCGCTTATTAATTAAAAGTTATGTTGTCATCTTACTGTGTATTTAATTTCTACACGTTCATTATGAGCATGGCCATTCCTTCGACTCAAACTCAGCAAAGAAAATACTCCCAAATGTAATTACAATTCACTCCGAGCAAAATATAGAGAGCTGTGCGATTGTACGCATCGCTGCAAGTCGCATTAATTTGTTCTTGACTGTAAAAAGATACGAGTAAATTTTCATGGCTTGATCAACCACGGTATTAAATCAGCCACTGAAAAAGCCCTGGCGTCATATAGGTAAACTCACTCTTGAACCTTGGAGACGATGATGAAGTTTAAACAAATAGAACTATACCCCTTGTGAGAATATAAGCAACCTAATTCTCCAGAATTTACATTATTAGGACTTTTGTTGTTTTACATTCATTACCAACATTTTACCACTCCCCTCCCTTTCATACCCCTTTTGAACTAGTCTAGTTTTTTCTCCATTCAGATGCTTTCAATTAAAATAATATCATTTTTATAAATTTTTTCTATAAGAATCCAAGACAACCGGACTATTTTTACTCAGTACTCTCTTTCGGCCTCATCGCTAGCACCGGATTCCAGCTCGATTTAATGCTATTCGAATTTATATTTGCCCAAACGCCTATTTACTCAGCTATTAAACTCAATTAAAGAAGACGTCGAAAGAGACACACTCATTGCTCTATGAAAATTTTAAAGTTGGAAAATCCACTGTAGAACCATCACCATTGGTTTATTGATCCTTATAAATCTATCGTAAAGCAAATGGAATACTAACCCTTTTAAAACAAATATGGCTGAAAATAATCAGAAATTACTGTCCGTCACTTAATACAGCGGTTAAAAATGAAATATCGGTTTGTACACTGTAATTATTACTAGAAGTATTATTTTTATAGGGAAACGAAAGTAAATCAAGAGCTATAAGTGTGAATTAGAAGAAATGAATCAATGAAATAATTCACAAATACTGTGAATAAGAATTGCAAAGTGGTAGCCATGATTTAAAAATGGAACACTACATTTCCTGCTACGTTACTGCAGAAATCTAGAGCAAAATTTAATCATCTACAAATGTTCCAACTTTAAAATTTTAAATTAAGCATTATTATAACATTATTCTTACTCACTTATCAACTAATATTTGTAATTATCTGATCATTGTTCAAGTTTTCTTTTAGTAACTTCTACGCTCACTGCTATGTTAAGATCTAGTAAACTGCTTGACGTCACATAAATTCACTCCGATTTTACCACCTTCAAAAGAAGAAATGAATTAAAAAATCAAGATTGCTCATCAAAATTAAACAGCCAGCCCAAAAGCGTTGCAGGTTGTGGAGAAGAATTTGCTCAGCACACTAGGTGGACGGGTTATAAACTCTAGAGAATGAGGCATTGAACTGTTCAGTAAGTGAATACTCCATATTCCGACTCCCAAAATTAAATGAAGTAACTTTTAATAATCTCTTTTAGTTCTCCTTCCATTACTCTTTATGAAATTCTATTTACTCTATTTCTTTTGCTGTTTGGGAATTGAGAATGGTAGAATTTTTTTGCGAAACTGACATTATTATCTGGTTTATTTCAGTATTGCAGGCAAAAGAAGTTTTTACACTGACAAAAGGCAAATTTTACTAAAGTCAAATCATTACTTATGAATCAATAAAAGCGAAATCATGACGTTATATTGATTTAATTTTCCATAAATATCTTTGCTTTTGGTGCATGCACATAAAGCGCCCGGCTACTAGAGACTAACGAGAAACTTAATCCGGCCAATAAGGAAGAACCAGGGAAAGCCAATCATGAAGCCGTAATTTCTTTGCACATTGATCTAAAAGGAATTCGCAAAGTCGGCGCTATTTAATAGATCTTCACGATTCTGCCCATGAGATTGTTAACATCCAAGGTAAAAATTAGTCTTTTTACAATTTTAAGCCCATATATTGTGTATTTTTTCCATAATTTCATCAAACAAAGATTCCTTCTAGTTTCATCAGTTAACAAAAGGTAAAAAACTTATGAATATTCTCAAAATTTAAATATAATTTTATTTGATATTAACTTGCTATGCAGCAGTAATAAATAAACATTATATTTAAATGTTGTATTATTTACCAAAGATAAAATATGTTACAAATAAAAAAATTTACTTCAAGCAAGTTAAAACTAATTTCCCTCCTATGTTATAGGTAGACCGAAAAGCAGATAAGTTAATTTATAACTAATTTATTAATTAAAAAATTATTAAAATCGAATTGATTAATAAATAATATGCCGTTAAATGATCCCTCTGTTTTACTATTATAAATTTTTTTAACTTAAAATAGAATGGGTGAAGAAAATCAGAATTTCACTGATGCCTCAGAACTTCTACCAGAGTGTGAAAAAATTCAAGGTTTGGTGGAATTTCACCGGATATACGGGACAATTCACATCTACCTAATGTTAATCTGGTGTCCCATTGGAATTATTTCGAACATTCTGAACATTATCGTTCTCAATCAAAAACGGATGCGAACTTCAACCAATTTACTCCTTACTTGCCTGGCTGTTTCAGATGCGGTTCTAATGTCTCTCTACGTGATATTTATATCTTATTTTGTAATTGGCAGTAAAATGCGGTCCTGTCCTCATCCAATGGCAGTTTATCTTCTTGTATACGTTAATCTACAGAACATGTTACATATATTCTCTTGCGGAATTATTATTACAGTCGCCGTTTTTCGACTACTGTACGCACGATGCATTCTCAAATGCCAACAGCTTTGTAGTATAAAACGTGCCAAAATTGCTGTTATAATGGTTCTTCTAACATCTTGTTTTCTTACGATTCCATATATGATTTCACATCAGGTAGAATCGGCAAGTTCTGATCTTGGTCCTGGTGATTACGAACTGCGCGTGGTCCAAGACAGGAACTTAACGCAAATGTATACAATCAACTATGTGGATAATATAATGCTTCGAACGCTTGTTTACTGGTCCACGGCAATTTTCGTAAAGCTGGTTCCCTGTGTTTCCATGATTACTCTGTCTTCCCTTCTTGTAATGAGCATTCATCAACGAGCAAAATTACACCGACAATCTTTAGAGAAAAAGAAAAAGAAGGGAATACTGAATGGTAAAGAGGGACCAGCAACTGAGAATACGAATTTGGCGGCCATTAAAATTGAGAACGAATGCAGTGGAGTTGTTGGAAGTGCAATTGAACGGGCAAAACACATTGATCGTGCAAAGGAGAGGTCTCACAGCCGAGCAACGCACACCATGTTGGCAATTATGTTTATATATATCGTTACATATCTACCTCAGGTAAGAGATTTCATAAAACTCAATCTCCAGCTATACGCAGATTAGTAAAAAAACAAAAATAAGTCTTCTGTCAATAAATATTTCATGGTAAATTTAATTAATCTTTTCACTAAAAGAATGATGGTTTACATAGTACATCTGTTAAACGTACAAATTAACAAGACTGGCATCATTAAATCATAACCTTTTTATCAAATATAAAAAAATTTGTTTAACAAACGCAGGTATTTAAATGATCGTAAAATCACCTTAATTCATTCATTCTTCATTAAATAAAGAATTTAAATAAAATTATCCATAACATAAATTTTGGCATATCATAGGAGGATAAAGGTTTCTGAATAGTGAGTTAGAATAGTAATGTTTCATAGGTCTCGTGTTGTGACCAATACCATGAACGAAACCTTATATAATTGAATTATTTGAAGAAATTGAAAGTGTCGGCTCGCAGATAGGTGTGCAATCATTTTTACTTCGAGGTCAAAAATTTATAATAATTAGTTTAAAATATTAACCAAAAAGAGTGGAGAATCATTTTTTAGTCTCAACATCGATAGCCAGCAGGCAGATAAACGCAGGTCGGGACTGGTATTTTAACTTTGTAATGGACATATCTAATATGCGAAATATATTTGAAATAAAAGTAATCTCTAAACCAATCTTCTGGGTTTGTTTTAACGATTAAATAAATAGAGTTCTCACCGATTAAGTCCGTGAGATAGAAAACGCAAAACCAAATTCCGATTTTATTGCCTTTGGTCATGGGGAATGGAGACAGATTCTTATCAATTAGCGTGGGATGCTCTGCTAAATAGTCATTGCTTAAATATATTTGAGGGCATATAAGCTACAAATGACAGTTATCAACTATTCAAGTCTTAATCTTTTTATTAAGCTTATTCTAATTTCTTGTTTTGAAAAAAATGCTTAAAAAACGAAATAAAGCAAATATTGTAAAACAATAGATTTTATCCGAGTGAATGTTTAGATAAATTATGTATAACATTTCAGTAACATTGTAAATTATTTTTGATAAACATATAATTATTGCATCTGGACGGACCTCTTTTCACTCAAATCTGAAACTTAAAACTAAGAATGCTTATAATGTCAAGCCAAAAATCGGTAGAAATCATGGGGATCAATAATATAAATTAGGTTTTTTTGTTAACTTATGCACCTGAAACATTATAAGATATATCGCAAAATGAACCTTTATTTAAAATTAAGAAATTATATTAACAGATAGTTTGCAAACACGGTTGCATACTTTTAATAAATAGTGCATCTTTTTATAATTTCATATACTTTTATTGCGAAGGGATTAAATGTCTTTAATAGGCAGTACTTTCACTCAAAAATATACGTAATAATCTATTAAGTTAAATGAATAAAAAAAAACCATGTTAAATAAACACTAAAAATATACAGTATTTACTTTTATGCATTCAGAATAACATTTTACCTTATTATTTTAACTAAATTATTGAAATTTTATTACCACGTTCCTATAATATACTACCTACATTGGCAAATTCGCTTAAAAAATTTGTCATTTCGAAGTGAAAAGTATGACTTTAAACAAAAAGTTTGTAAGCATATTTTGCATTTGCTGGCAAAGCTGAACATTATTATATAAGCTCATATTTCTTATTTATTTTTGGACATTAAATAACGCAAAGGACCTAATTATCAATTGATTGATCTTCTGTCTTAAGTTTTATATCATCTCATTATCCGCATTCCATGCGATGACATCACTTAGTTGCCCATGAAATATACCATTTAATAACAGTAATGTTTTAGCAAATATTTATTGCCTTAATTTGACCCAATTTTGAAAAATGATTGAAAAATGTTGCATTAAGCAATTACAGCACATATGTATTTTGATCAAATTATAGCCGCTCAAAAACACCAAAAAATCATAACAGATTGATAATACTTGTCCTTTTCGTTTGAGGCGGACAATTCTGTGTTTATTCAAAATTTCAAATAGTCATTTTATACATAAAAGAAAGAAAATGCTGGTTTAATTTAGGTAAATAGGTTTGAATACACTTAATAAATGCGGCGCTTAGTAATATCAATATTTCAAAATGAGTAAATTGACCTACTAAAATTGGTAATTCATTTCTTCATAATATTTAATATTTATTTAACTTATCTTTTATTAAATACGGAGCATAATGATATAATAATGAAAAATATTGCTTTTTACTGCATACCTAAACTTCTGTATAGCCATCAACTGAAAGATTCCTTAAGTTTATTTCTTATGTACTTTGCACATGGAGATATTGCCATCGGTTTGTTAAACAATTTTGTTTAACGATATTTAAATAAAAAATTATTTACAAATACTGAATCTATATCTGTTCTGCCTATCATTAATCCAAAAACCACCAAAAAGTATCATAATTTTTAAATTTATTTCCCTTACTGTAAAACACTATTTAATCATTGAATACAGTAACGTTTGGTGTGATTAAATTACGTCGAAATTAGCATGAGATTTTATTAACACAAAGTGATGTTAATTAGCATTTTACTGAGCAGCCTAAGAATTAAGAATTATCAATATTAATTAAATATTAATTTAATTCAATTTGCATTCTAGCCCAGTAAAATAAATAAATTTCGATCACCACTTTGAGAGTGTAAATGCAGAAATCAAAAAAAGACATTTTTACCTATAGTTCTATTAAACAATGACCAAAAATTAAATAAGTATAATTTTTTTAGTCAATGTTTCCGCTTGCGTATTTGTCTTTATAGGATGATCTTGTTGGAATTTTAAACACACATTACTTTACTTTTCTTGCTTCGCGTATTTAAGTAATGTCTGCATCTCAATAAGAGTAGCATAAAAGTAAAGTTCATTTTAAGATAAAGATGAATTTACTTCCTATTACTTATGCGTTATAACTTATCATTAATTATACGACTTTAATAAGCGCTGCTATATATATATATATATATATATATATTAGTTTCCGATTGTTTAAGGTTGAATTTATTTAGCAAAATGCAATATCGATAAGCATCTATCTATTGCGTAAGCAAATTTTGTAACTGGCCAAAAGATACTTCATAAAAATATATCATTTTTTGTTATTTATTTCTTTATAACCACAACTTATTCATTGACTGTGTATTTACATTGACAGGCAATTCTCCTTCTTGTGAGTGGCTTTAGCGGATACTGTTTTTCTGAGACGGTATACGATCCACTCGGCGACTTCATGGATCTGCTTACTCTTCTGAGTTGTGGTCTGAATTTTGCTCTCTACTGTCTCACCTCGCAGCAATTTCGAACCACTTTCTTGCAACTTTTCTGTCCAACCAAATCATGGCGCAAAAATTTTCGTTCAAGGTTAACTTCCTGGTAGTTCTATCTCCGATCTTTCATAAAAGAGGCATATCTATACAAACTGGCGCATTTGAATGCTGATTAATCGTTCACAGAATGAGTATGACCTTTCTAGACTCATTAAATACCTTCTTTTGGTGGTTGCCAAGACATTTTATAAATACATTTGGGATGAATATACTTTTATAAAAATGAAATGGTTTCTGCCTTCCTCTACTTTAGAGTTTGGTGATTAATCTAATGAGGCGAACTCATTCTTTGGTTTTTGAGACACGACGTAAATGCTAAATTGCAAATATTATAGTTTCAATTATCTAAATTATGTCTATCTTGGCAGACTGGATGCCTCTGTGTTGAGTCACTAACACTGAATCCTAAGATATCTAGAACTTATCTTCCCAGGCCACTACAATGCCATCCCGATTGTACTTCAAATCAGTGAGTGTACTCTTATAGTAGATTTTAAGATGAAATAGAATACTTTCTGTAGGAATCATAATTTTACACAAGAGAAGCCTCACTCCAGATTTCTCTGCAGGTATATATATATACTTAAGAAATGATTTAACCAATATAGTTTTGACTTGGTTAAAATTAAAGCGGTGGTTTTAATGATGTTCTTTTGCATATTGCAAATGAAAATAATATTCAAAGTGGGGCTTTAATTTGTTCAAATCTCCGTAAATTAAAAAATTAGGTGAAATATTTTGTAAAAATAAAAAACTATGGTGTTTTACGTTAATTAGGCTTTATTGAATACAAATATGGTAATTAACTGCTTATGATTTTTGCAAAACATTCAAATTTTACATGTTTAAACGGTTGAAGAAGATGTTAGACCAATTCATTTAATTTTGGTCATTTGATTTAAAATTAATACCCCCTTCAGTCTTTGCCTACTTAATTTAGAAGTCAAGTTCGAACAAAATATTCTCAAAAGATTCAAGAAAGACGGTTGCAACGGTAAATAAATAAGCCATGCCAAATATTGGATACGATTCTTAAACAGAATTGAAAAACATCCAGCTAGTTACAATAAATTACGAACCTGGATTGCATTTATGGAATGCCAGGGAATTTTAGATAGAATTCTGCGGCAGAGATTGAATTAAAGCAATATGTATTGCGTTCAGATGCAAGAGGGAAAGAAAAGCACGCATTATTGTGCATAAGTTGAATTACACAGTTGAGAGTTTAAGAAATACATTTATCTTTTCGTTCTGAAGATAAAGATCTAACATTTAAAATAAAACTTTAACAAATTATTAGTAAATAATGACAAGAGACCACTTGGGAATTGTATTTAATTAAATTATTCGATATTTTTATTAGCAACTATTCTCCATGGATTAAATGACGATAAGTTTTTTTTCAAAAAATAATTTTTATTTATATAGTAAATAAACATAAACATATTACATAGTAATATGTTTAATATATCTGCATATGAAATATTAATGTAATACGATAAATTAAGAATGCCAAAAATATGACTTTACGAAATACTTTTTGACTATACATAAAAACCTGACTCAGCGTTGTTTGTAAGCAGTTGTTAATTCCGTCTTTTTATAATAAAATACGTGGATATAATTTATCATTAATTAATTATTAATGAATCAACTTTATCAGACTGTTCATTTTGGATAATATCGGATGTCGTTTTCGAATAGGGATTGCTTAGTTAATTCACTTACACAATTTAGTAGATAAAACCCTCCTGAGTTCCCTAGGAAAAGTGATTGCAACTCTTGCCTTGGAGAAAGGGAAGGTCCTTTGGAGCTGCCAGTAGGAAAACTTATATTCTGCAGCTTCATAGCGCTAATGGATGTACTCTGATTTAACACGAATTTCGTGACTTCCGATTTGGTAGACGTGCGAGTTGACCACTACGCCATCAAACATAACTGAACTAAAAGAGGTTATTATCATTTACAATACCGGAAAATACAATTTTTATCAAGGAAGAACTTTAAAACTTACTTGAAAGCAAACTTAGCTTGTTAAGATTTTGGGAGAGAGGATCGAGTATAGGAAAAATACAAGGTGAGAGCAACAAAAAATCATGTGTAAGATTGATTCATTACCTTGGGTTTTAAACTTCAAATAGCGCCTGTATCAGGTGGCAACAGAAGTTCTGTCCAATTTTTGAGCTATGTTTTAATATTGTATGCTTATCCATAGTATTTAATAAAATATTATTTCCTCTTTCAGATTGTGTGATAATTCTTGCTATTAATAACTATTTCTAGCCCTAATTTACACTCCAAATGAAGACCATATCAAGCATATTTCACTGTTTGAATTTCATCCAGGAAATACGTCAAGCTCAGCAGCAAGAACACTCAAAGATGCTTATGCAAATGATGTTGTGAATAAAAAGACCTGCAGAAGGTGGTCTTCGCCTTCACGTTTCAAAAAGAATGATTTCAGTCTGAAAGACGAGCAGGATGCTCAAAATAACTTAATTCTAAGCAATTGCAAGTTGCCATTGATAAAAATTCAACCTTCACTACTAGAGAACTGAGCACAACCTTTCACGTAAGCCCCATATGACATATACAAAGAAATGAAAAGACCCAAAGGCAAAGTCTCAAAGACTGGGAAATGGCCCCTCCCTCTTACATGATTAGTCAAAAATCGACAAGCAACAGCGTGTGATCTGTTGTGCTTATCATGTTGTCGTTCTCGTGAACTGAACTTTATTCACCTTTTTTAAACCCCATCATAACTGACAGTAACAAGAAGTGGGTCCTTCACAACAATGTTAAGCCCAAAGGCAGTGGCTTAGTCAGGATAGTAGTTCAAAGCCAATTCCACAACCGAAACAATTTGGGACTGCACCCGGAGAAAATTCTTTTGTGTGCATGGTGGGATTTGAAGGGAATTGTTTATTATGAACAAATGGGTGACAATCAAACAATAACATCTGAAGTTGCTGAAGTCAGCAGTTAACTCATTTAAAATCAGTTAATGGCAGGAAAAACGACCTTCTTCGATCAGTCGAAAAGAAGTGATTCTGCACCATGACAGTGTCAGATCTCCCACTTCACGAGCAACCAAAAAGCTTGTTGAGGAATTTTATACGGAAGTCATACATCACCCACCATATTCTCCCGATCTTCTGTTGCACCAACCGATTTTTATCTTTTCATGAGCTTACAGAATGATTTAATGGGACTTCAAAGACCTACTTCAAGAGAAGAGGCGGAAATAAAGAAGCTAGTTTCTTTTTTGAGTTCAAACTGCCTAAATTCTATGAAGAAGGAATAAGAAATCTTATGACAAGATGGTGACTATGGTAAATAAAAAATAAATGTCCTTTTAACGAATTTTTCACTTTAAATTTAAAAAAATAGACAGAATTTCTGTTATAACCTGATGTTAACTTCTGATTTCAAAATCAGTCTATTTATATTCCACTTGATTCCCAACCCTTTCTCAAATATAAAACAATAGAATTGTTTCCTGCATTCGACTAATAAAATTGTGTTGTGGTATTAAGACTAAATCTTAAACTTATATTATATCCATTTTCATTATAGTTTCTGTCATGAAACTGAGTGATTCTAAGTAAACCGAATTAAATTAATGCTAATCAACAATGTTTGGTTACATGAAAACAATCTAAAATCATAAAACTCATTAAAATGCGTTCGAAATACTTGACTTAGATGGAAGGCAAATATTCTGGAGACAGTCTAATAAGAAATTCCATTCCACTACATCTCTTTTGACCAAAATGAGCTATGATGGTTAATCAAACCTTCAATTACTTAAATACTCATAATATGTACATGCTGATCACTGCGCCACTTGAAAATGATCTATTTTTCAATTATCTCTAAATTCCATTCTGAATTTAAAACAAAAAAATTCACTAGCCAGATTGCTCTGTTTTATGCGACTTTTACAATGTTGCCGTTTAATTTGCATTTGGTCGAAACAACGCATGTGACAGGAAAAGAACAATTTTAAGTAATCCAGTAGAATTCTATTTATGGGATGTGAGAAGAATGAACTTACCACTTTTCCGCTAAATAAAATTTTCCTTATATGTGCTTCCTCGTTTTAATTTTGGTTACGCAAGATGAACCTTCATCTTACCTTCCTTACTGCCTTTTTGCGTTGTGAAAAATTCAATTTATTTTGTCGTCGTAAATAAAAATGGAATTTCGGAATATTTAGGGTATAGTGTGAAAACAGAACAGTAAATTCATATGATTGTATAAATTGTTGTAATACTACTTTGAGTGTCTTACTTTACAAATATAGACAATCCGCCATTAAGTTATCTAACAATAAATCACGTACGATGCGCAACAACGTCTAATTCAGAGCCACCTTAAGTCTGCTGATGAGGTCCCAAAGTTAGTTACACACATGGTCGAGTGTTTATAAGATGAAAGACCGTTATTTACCCTGAGATGGACGGCTGAAAACACTAGGATAACTTGTCTTAGGACCGATAATAAATTACTTAGCTGAAGGCCGCGTTTTCGCTTTTATTATCATTGTAGACGGTTCAGCTACAGATAATTAAAAAAGGCAAATTAATAATATTCCAGACAAGCCGTCTGTAGTTTTGTACAATTCAGCATTAAATCTCTTATATTTAACTGCTCAATTACAAGCAAATATTACTCAGAGATTGTTTATTCTTTCTAAAAATGAAGGGATTTTTTTAATATTTTAATGTTGCTTTTTATTCATTTATGTAAACGATTGAGCCAATATAAGATTGTTGAGATTAAATAAATAAATTGGAGATCTCAGCCTTAGTATTAGGATTTTAAATTAGATCAAGTTGTGAATTAGGCCCCTATTTTTTTTGAAAAAAACTACATTTTTTTGAAATTTTGTGAGATGTTGATCGGAGTTAAGCATTTAAAATAATTGAATGGAAATGGTTGTTGATATCAGATCAAAGACAAAGCCTTATCAAATTTTTGCATATTATATATATATTATATATTTTCACTTTTCTATCAAATTTAAACTTTCTGATTGCAAAAAACAGGTTTTGAGACTGGTCCACGACAAAAAATGCTAATAGTTGCAAGCAAAAAAACTCTGGTGAAAATTTATGTAATTGGGGGAAAATGACACGGACTGGAACATGTGGGGAATTTGAGAAAGTTTGGGGAGTGTAAACTGTAGGTCTGTGTGTGTATGTGAAACAAACACGGTTCATGTTACAGGACATTCAGGAACGCGCGAGTGACGTTAGTCAGTGATAAATACATATGTTTGCATATGTATGGAGATGCACATTAAATTAAAACAGAACCTCCGAAAATAAAAAAAATTGGAATACTAGGCCGGATATGACAACTAGGTTGTACGGAACTCATGAGGATCTAAATAGTGTTTTTTCAGCCCCTGCGTGGATAAAAGCCAAGGACATTTTGCAAAAAAATGACTTGTTAATAATTTTGAGATATATTAAAAGAGTATTCTCAAATGTGCATTGGAATCTTTCAAGCTTACGTGGTTAGTTTGCATTGTAACTTGCGTCTTTGATTATAATGAATATTCTTATAGCTTGAAATATTGCTCCCTATTTTCTTTTAACAACCAAGAAAACAAAACTACATTTATTTAGCAATTATATTTAAAAAATTATGCAGTTTTAGCAAGTAAACCGATGGTAAATATTGCTTTTGAGCTTATTGTAGATTTCGTCTTCAAATTTTCACTTAAATAACTTTGATTTATATGTATCTATTTAACCGCAAACAATCCTACTTGAATTATTTTGAAAAACTGTAGTATAGCAAAGGATTAATACCTTCTACAAGATTTAAATAACAGAAATGTTTTAACTTTTTACTCTCAAATATGGTGCACGCCTAAATCTCTAATAATTATCTGTTTGGATAAAAATCACTCCAAAAATTTTTATTAATAAGAGTTGCTCTTGAAATGTGCATTTACATTCAGCAGAATAATTTGACAAATGGTCATAACATATTTGTAATATAAGATGAGTAGTCTTTATCCTTTCATATTCATAAAAATATTCTAGAGCGCATGTGAAATATGGGCTCTTATCAACATTTATCTGTTTCCCTTATATATACTTAAATATTTATTCCTAGAAGCTTTTTTATAGATAGTAAATAATTATATATGAGTAAGTAAGCTTGAATAGAGTAGGGATAATTAAAAACTTTATTTGAAATTGGAGAAAAGGAGAAATTTTAATAAATCACGCACTAATTTATTAAAAATGTTTGCCAGGACATTAAAATAAGCGTCCAAAAATAAGATATGATTGATGTTATGTAGAAGAAATCACAGGAACGATTTTTCCAAGGATAAATAATAGGATATAATATAATTTCATTTTATTTCCTTAACCTCTTTTGCAGTTTCAGAAATTTTGATTAAAAGAAGTAAAAACCATCTTTCATTCGCTCGAATATAAAAAAATAAATTTTATCTATTGAACCATACATTTTACAAAATTTGGAAGTACTCAAAGTTCCGCCTAACCAGATCTAGAAGATTTTTATGATAGAATATTAATGTCCAGACATTGCGTGATACAAAAGGTAACTGACTGCCGACTGCCTAATTTGTAATTATGTATTTTTGACACCACTGCAATTACACTTACTCGAAAATAAATTCAATCATACAAATATTATCGGTTATTTATTAGCCACTATAATACAGATTAACTAAAATATTAAATTGTGGAATCGGTGAAGCCAAAATAGAAAACAAGTGGAACAGCATAATCATAAAAATTAGAAAACGGGAAGGATAAAATCAGATACTGTGAGCAACGTCTCAAGCTATTAAAGTGACTTTCTTTATTTGTTATTTTTGGAATTCGGTTGTTTAGTGTTAACTAAATCAGCGGCCCACTTCCAGAGTTCAAATTTACTGATTGATGTAAATGCTTGTATATGATGTACAGTTATTTATCATTATGGTTGGTCTTGTCGCTTCATTTCATCTATAAAGTTTGATAATAGAAAGACAACTTGATCATACACAATATACAATCACTTACATTCTTAAAGCAAGAGAGATGGGATTGCCAAAACTTTAAATTTAGCCGAACTCCGAGGTGAATTATTTTCCACATTTAACTGAAACCCTCACGAAAAATTTCAAAAATTTTCCACTTAGTAACTAACTCTGTGTGTTGGCACTTTCCAAACGAATTAAATAAAGCGGTTTTTTGAAGCATTATTGGCATTTTAAAAACGGAGAATTTCTACTCGATATAAGATTAAACCTTGCTGCATGCATCTACAAAACAGCATTTTGAACATATGTCATAAATAACTAACATTTTGTGTTTAGATGATAAATAAGTCAACGAAAGTACTAAAATATATTTATATGATTTCAATAGGATTAGGAACTAAACTTGACAAACATTATAATTTTATTAATCAGAATCACAAACTAATCCAGACTTTTAGTGTAAAAAGACACAGGTAACCAAACATTCAAATGCGTTTCAATACAAACCTTTCATGAAAACTTAATTTCGTTATTTCATACGTTTATTTTATTCTTTCATATAACAAAATTAAGCAAAATATTTTCACACTTTGTTAAGGTGGGTCGAACAAAATGAGCGTTTAGATTAGGGTGAGAAAAGCTCATAATATGCTTATAAAATCTTAAAATTTATTCAGTTTATAGCATCTCTAAAATGTGAACTTCATATTTTATTTTGTATTTCCTAATTTGATGGATGAAAATTTCCATTTCTATAAAATTAACAGGAAAAATTTTTGATATGTTTGTCTCGTCTTATCTAAAGCAGTGCAGTAGTGCTCCATAGCGAATTTACAAATAGCAATTTAAAAATGTAACAGGGAGAATAAATAATACATAAATATTTCGATTAAAATAAAGAGCTTATGAATTGTTTTATTAAGTGATGAATATTTGACCGTTATGTTTATTTAAGTTTCTAAACTCACTTAATAAATAAAATGAAACTTGAAATTTTTCCACTGCAATGAGAAATTTGCATAATATGTGTACTAATTCTAGAAATAATATGTAGTTCGTTTATTTTCATAAAAAATAATAATCGTTCGAGATTATTAATTATAACGGTTTTTTAATCGACACTTTCTATTCCGTCAGTTGCTTCTATTGTTGCTCATGGCGGGAAAAATCTTTGAGAAGTTAGTACTTTATAAATTGCATGGAAAATAGAACTGCAATGGAATGTGATAAAGCATGAGAAAAAAAATGCTGAGGATAAATATACAATTAAAATGCGTATCACGAATCTTGCTACGATTATAATGTCTGCTTTCTCTGGAAGATTATAAGCTCACTTTACAATGACCTACTACTTGGTCCTCACAATTTGACTTCTAGGACCATGGATAAGATTACATCGAAGATACTCGTTTCTAGTTGATCGATTTATTTTAACTCGCGGTCATTTGCATTAACCGCAATTTAACTGCATTCTTTTACAATACAAAGCACGTAGACGAAAATGAATAGATTTTTAAGTTAACAGAAGTCAATTTTCATATATCACGCTTTTAAGTTTCATTTCAGAAGGGATTTCAGTGCAATTTAACAACTGCTCAAGCATTTTATTTTTACATGTAATTAAGATTGTCTTTTTAATAACAACCATTTAATGATATCTTTTATGTGGAGTTATTAAAAATTTTTTAGATCCAACAAAACAATATTTAGCAAAAGCTGAATTATTGCTCTTTGAAAATATTTTTAAATATCTTACATTTTCGACACTGTAAAAGTAAATTCATCTTAAAGCCAAACAAGAAGCAGACTATTTTATTGCTGTTTGTGGATTTTTATGTCACTGAATGAATAGAATATTAGCTAATGGAGGTGGTTTCTGATATCACGTAATAAGGCAAAATCCGATTATAAAAAGCGTCAATTTTTGAAACTGATTGAAATTTTACAAAAGGGGCAACCAATATAGTACTTATAAGCAAAATATCTTTATGTTTTAAGCTTGTTAGTTTCTCAAAATGGCGACAGATCACGCAACTTAATAATGACACGGAATTACATTAATGGTGTACTATACTCCAAAATTATGTAAAGCAACGTCGCTACAGAGTAGCACATTTTGACAACCATGGAACTTTTATGTATGGTTGACAATAACTCACTAAGTTCATTTTTCTTTCATTATTCATTTTTATTAACGATTTTTATCTAACACTTTACATCAGTTTTCTCACAAATACTAAAAGTTATTCAACGTGAAAGGAAATAACTTAACCGGTTTACGAAATGAATGTAAATAAAAATAAATAGTGTATATTACAAATAAAATAATAAATAATGAAATATACCATAAGATAAAAGATATTCACATATTTAATAACTGAAATCCATGCCGACGAAATGCGTCATCTACAAATACTGATCTCAAAGATTAGGAATACGGTAATTTGACAGTCGAGATATTGGCCGCTTAAAATTATAAATAGAATTAAGAGGAACATCTATGATAATTCAATTTATTATTGCATTTAGCATTGTGAGAATTTTACATTTTTCAAAATATTAAAGCAAAATAATTGAACTTTGCCAAAATTTGTAAAAATTTTTTTTCGCATAATTATAAGCGGTGATTGTAGCACATCTTTTTAACTTTCAAGGCAACATTAATGTTGCCTATTTACGAACATAATTTAAAAACTAGAATGTAACAGAATTGCAGTTTTATAAATTCTGTGCAAGAACTTTTTAGTTTCAAATTTTAATTGGAGGCAAGCAATTTAACAAAAAGTAGAATTGGAGAGCAATTTTATTTCTTACATTTTTTGTGAAAATTTAACAGCTAGCGTTTAGTGCCGTTTTGCGATAAAAATTATTGCAGACAATTTTATTACAAATTCTTTAAATTTTAGTGGCTAAATAATATGTATGAATATTTATTCCTTTCCTCTGATTTTACAATAATTGTTAGTATATTTGGAGAAGTTTCCAGAACAAGGGACTGATTGTTTTTATCAATTTTGCATTATCAGTGCCGATCGTGTTGTTTGCTATAAATTTGGCTCGAATTATATTTGACGCACCTAATCCTATATTAAAGCTTTTTAATTTTAATTAATATACTTTAATTAATTTTTTATATATTTATTTTAGAAAAAAAGAGTAGATGTTGAATATATTCTTGGAAACAAACTGCTTAAATATTTCCTTGTACAATTATGTTCATTCTATCCCAAATATAAAGTTTAAATTATTGTAATAGTAAGTTTTATTATAAGAGAAAATTATTAACCAAGGTTTTAAGAGAAAAATAAAAGGCTTTGTATTCTCACCTTTTTTAAATATACATTAAGCGTTATTTTAGATTCTTTGTTTTCAAAAAAGATAACGATTTGCAAATGTCTTCGGCATTTTTTATGACGCTTTCACGGATGTCCCAATGAAAAAGTGACAATTACGCTTCTACAAAGGAGAATGAGAAAAAAATTATTATTTCTGCAGTAATAAAAAAAACCTAAATCTAAATTCTCCATCCTCAGATATATGCTAAGTCATGTGTCTCTAAGACTAAATCCGTACATATGTTAAATATTCAATAGTACAACTGTTATATCACTAGAATCATTTGATCAGCAAGGGCAATTAATTAATAATAGATATGAAAATGCAATTTACACAAAAAGATGTAAGGTTCCAAGTTTTACGGTAAATTAGGAAGATTTATTTGGTGACGTTTAAAGATGCATATTCAGCGCCGTTGTTTATAAAATCTTAATAATATTTAGTGAGTTTATTTCTGGTGAAAAATAGTATTTGAAACAATTAAATCGAAATTCGATGCCCCAATTTTTGTAATAAATGTTTGAATTTCCTTCCATTTTCATGATTACATAGTCCATATTTCAGGTCTAATTATTTTGAAGTCAAAAGGAAGACAACTTTATGTAATTATGGTGATTTGACGTAGGGTGGTTGCAACACTCCCATTTTTAGTTCTCTGGAATGTTTGGTTGGCAACATCCTAGATATTTGAATTACCGTTAGGATAACTTTAACTTTTACGTAATAAACGAAATGCATTTATTCATGGATCTCATTAATGATTCGGATTAAGCAAAAGAAGAAATAAATTTTAGGAACTTGTAGATTAGTTGAAAGAGATTCTAAAACTCAGTCATTGTCTCTCCTTCATTTTAATCTTCCCATATTTAGACCCACTTTCTTTTATAAAAAATTTTATTTTAGTGTTCCTTTTTGAGGGAAACACATTCTTATTAGCATTTTAAGAACATTTATTTTTTATTCAGCAAGGCACAGAATCATGAGAAAGCCCGTATTTGGTTGAAGACTGCTAGCATGGCCAATTTTACATTCACAATGCTTGTTACATTGAATAGAATTTAATTCTGTTTGTCATTTTTGAGGAAAATACCACTTCAAACCAAATATATCTATATCAAAAATCAATTTTTTTAATTTTTGGAATGAATATGACATTAAAATTATTTCTTTCCATGTAAATTAGTCAATCTGAAATATTTAATTAAATTTAAGCAAACTTCAATATACGTTTCTTTAAAAATAAAAAGTTAACTCAAATAAACCATTAAGCCTACAATTTAAAACCACAAAAACAGTGTGCTTAAAAATTGCAGACAGTTTGAATTTATTAAATGAAATGATGAAGAACTGAAATGAATTTAAAAAAGACTAACGTTGCTTTCAATATTTTCATGTCAAATACATTTATTTTCAAATGCAGCGAAGAAACTTAATTAAGTCTCTCATGAAATTTACTAATGTATGTTTCTTACCCTTTTTGTTTGACATTTTAGTATTCACTTTTCATTCGCTCGAGTATATTTGTCCATTCAGTTTTATTATTTAAAATCATCAAAATTACAATAAAATGAAATGCAATAATACTCACAAATTCAACTTCGTAATAAAGATAACAATATGATTATCATAATTCTCAATAACGCAACGATCTGACTTTTTTAAATTGTGAAAATGACATACAACAAATAATAAAGGAAAGTTAATCAATTAGATGCTGGGAGCAGCTTCGAGGTATTAAAGAGCCTTTATTCTGTTCCATTTTATCCTCGATTTGTATGATATATATTAATTGAGTAATCCACGTTTCAAAATTCGAATTCATGATTGATCTCCTGTGTTGTATCAAAAACATTTTTGTATCAAATTAATAACTAGCTTTTATCAATCTTGCCAAATATTTCTATCTTCTCCCTTAAATAGCTAAAGAGAAAAAGTGATATTACAAGATATTCAGCAGCTTACGGTCTTGACATGACATGGATGAGGTGGCTTCACAATTACAATTTTCACTTAGTTGTCATTATTTACTATGAAATAATCTGATAAAAGATATTTTTACTTTTTACGTGAATATATACGGTCATGACTTCAATGGTTGTAACGTCTAAATATTCAGTCTAGCCAGGCGGTCACTTGAGGCTCTAGTCAATAACCTGGTATCACGTATTTCTGAAACAAGATATGTATATATTCATAAAGTAGTTGATATGATGATACAGCAATATCGACTATTATTACGAATCGGTTATTAAATATTCAGTAAAAGTGCTCCTTGTTTGCCTGAAAACAGTTCATATTATTATCAATTAATTGTATGGTTAATTCGACACCCCTAAAAATTTTTATAAAGATTTTCTTTACATTTGATGGGACAATTTTGCATGTTAAAAAATTCTTTTTAAGTCAAAATGGTTTTAATATAAAGCAGCTTTTTTATTGCCTTTGCCAAACTGACTATCTTTCGTAAATAAATGTAACTTTAGAATATTAGAAAAACTCACAATTTTATTATAAAACCTTTTCGAATAAATAGGAAGAATATTATAAACCGGTTGGAGTCTTTTATACAATAACAAAAAGAGAGGAATCTAAGTCTGACCTTTAGATTCAGGCCGATTATACCGATGTACTATTAATGTCTGGAAAATAGGAAAAATTTTTTGAGAAAGATAAATGGAATAATACGTAAAAAATACTTCTTATACTGTCATAATTGTAAAAATTTATAGAAATGGAACAAAATCGTTAGCTTTAAAGAAAGGCACATTCTATCAATGATAATATTAGTCAATAAGAAATATTTATATCTAAATGTCGAGAAACACATTTTTGTAAATTTTTATTCTATAAATGATGCGGTTGACACTCACTGCTAGCGATATAAGATGTTAAAGCTTTTACAATTAGAGATTCATTTACTTAACCACTAACCATCGGCCGAAGTAGCACTTACCTCTAAAAGATGAGACAGATCAGCGTAATTAGACTTGGAAAATCTATGAATTTTATAACAGAATCTAATATCAACAAATATGCATAATTAAATTGTTTATCCCTAGCCTTCATAAAGTAAAAATCAATAATAAAGTAAATGATAAGTTCCAATTTATATATTTTATTAGCTAGAAATTTATTTTATTCTTCTTATATCCGTTATCAAATTACAAAAAACGATAAAAATCCACTGATTACAATTAGATACATTTGCGTTCTACAAATTTATGGCCGTGTAGAATATAAACTACTCTAATTTGGTATCTTTTTCAGCTACCTAATATTCTAGTACAGTAATTTATTAAAAACTATTTACATTCCCCTTAAGTTGAAATGAATTACTGCTACCTAACAAAAATTATTCCACTTCCGTTGAAATGATTTATAGTTAAAAATTTCCATCTTGACATTTAAGTATTTAATATGTTCTTGTTTGCATTTATTAACTAAGTCTGTATTTACATTTAAGGCAGACTTTTATTTAATGTATGGGGTTTTGAAAATAATTTATGTTTATAAGCATTATTGCCATTGATACTAAAGACAAAATTCTAAAGTATACAATTTTAACTGTATGAAGCAGCTGAAAGAGGTAAACAAGAAGTACGAAAAAGGATAAGTAAAAGGGGGACGAAAAGGTATTAAAAACAATGTCAAGATAGCACGAAGTTTTACAAAATTTGATTTTTTGATCTTGGGTTGGACAATTCTTAAAAAAAAATGATTTTGTATTCCTATATTTAAATTGTATTGTTCGCCTATGATTTTCAAGTGCTAAACTACAATTTTTAGTGCCTGTGGATCGGTTCTTATTCATGATGGTCGATCCCGTTACTTCACATTTTCCTTTTTTTCTATGTTTGAGATGACAGTGATGTTACATGACATCAGGTAACTTACGGTTTCACCATGGCAGAGATGAGATAAGCAGCATAACTAATTAATTTTTATGTTATTTTAACGAAATTGCTCTGCTTTTTTTAAATTTAAATTCCTGCCAGATTTTTGGACTACGCACTATGTATTATGTACATAAGACAAATCCCAAACTAGAGCAGTGCTTTGTTTCAATATTAAAGTATTCATAGTAATTTATACTATTTAAGTTTACTGGCATTGTATTGAGAACAGAATGGATGAAATGGATCCAGTAGGTCTCAGAAATTTGCTCTTAGGTATGGTCTGTATTATCAAGAGTGGTTTGAATCTTAACTCGATTTAAGGTTAATCTTGGAGGCATGAGATATTTAAATATAAATCCGAAAAAAATGAAGTTTTTTCTAACTAATTTTACTTATGTAGATGGTAATTGAACAGGAGAAAAACCATTGCTTGCTTCATTCATAAAATATGTGTTTATTTTGCATTTTGTATTACGGATCTACCTGGATGATATCATAACAACTAAGAATATGAGCGCCTATTAATAAAGATGATACACAAAATATTAATTGAACAAGCAGATACGTAACCGTAGCAGAAGTTTTTTCGGATAAAGGGAAGAGAAATTTATTCGATGGGATTCGGGAAAATTCATTCTTCTCTTTCAAACCGAAGAACATATTCTGCTGCTTTTAAACGTCTTTCCAAAAGGTTTGCTCTGATTTCAAAGTAAACGCAGAGGTATGTCGTTTCAGCCATTCTTGTCTTTAAGATAAGAAATCCGAAAATGAAAGCCTTTTTTGACTTATTGGCCACAGGGAACAGCGATTTATTTTAATAGTACTTCCCTCTCACCAAACATTAGCATACCGTCAGCATCTTCTCACCCCACTGTTTTTGCCCAAATTTCATTAACACAAAGACTTTTACTACTGACACTGATAGCTATTTTATCCACAACGACACAATCAAACCGAAGTCTTCCTTAGCGTCCAGATAGATTTGCTGTGGCCATGACCTTGTGGAATCTTTATTTTTCACTTTTCCCTGAAATCTATCAAATTTAAGGGCGTAGGGGATCTGGGAAGACTTTCATAGCACTTCAAGGACAATATCTTTATTTTTAGAAGCTTGGCCGGCTTTTTATATTGCTTGACTCTGCAAAAGTGTTATACTAAGATCAGCGTTTCAGCTGCATTGAGGAAAGTCTCTAGTCTGAAATTATCAGATACCCTTAGTATTATTGCTGAAAGGCCTTGGTAGAGGAATGGTTCTACAAAGATTTCGATAAGCATTTTTCATTAAAAAACTAAGTGATGTTTTACAAAAATGCATAATCGCATTTATAACTTGAAATAAAATTTTTTAAGGTCACTAAACAAACTTTAAATTAGGATTTAATTTATTGATTTTATTTTTGGTCATATGTTCTTAAAACAGTACAAGATTGACTATATTGACCCAAACAAATTTCAATCTGCTCTGCGAATGGTTAATTCGTAGATAAACTTTGTATGTAATAGGCGCCTACGTTAAAATATGTAACAACCGTCTGATCTTAGTTTATTTTAGAATAATCTTTTGCAAATACTTTCTAACTGCTACTTATTGGAGGCAAATCGAAACAAAGCAAATGCACAATTAATATTCTAAATATACATGTTTACTTTCATATTAAATAATTCTTTTACAAAAGGTTTTTTAATCCTTTAAACAAAATCCCTAAAATACATTGCTTAATGTTTTAAAAATTTAAAAAGCTTGACCTTTACTTCTCTATTCTGTTTATGTTTCTCCTCTCAATATTAAGACTATATAGTTAGATACAATCACGTAAAGGCTCATTTTCTTCGTATCACAAAGGTTCCACTAACGTGATCCCCGATGCATCATGATTTTTTGAGCTCATGTATGGTAGAAATGTGACACCTCTATTGGGAGTAAAGGTCATTTTATTTAACCAGTCAGTTAGTCCTAAAAATTTTTAATGTCCTATTGCTTTCAAATTGAATTAAAAGAACATTTTAAGGTTGCATCCAACCATTAGGCATTGTATTTGTGCTAGAAGTATAGGAAATTAAAAAAAATGCCACTGCAAATTATTTGTCTTGCCGATACGCAAAAGTTAAATTTCCACTTTTGTTTGTTTTTTAGGATTTCAACGAAGTAAGAAAACTAGTAAAGAAAAATTTTTTCTAAAAACAGAAATAGTTCAAAGCAGTGTGCAAAACACATTCATTGTGTTTTACATTAGCTATACTAATAGATAAATAAATGAAGGTTATTAAAAGTTCAATTTTTAAAAATCGATAGTTATTAATATCTATTTTTAATCTTAATTTTAAATTCATTGTAAAATTTCGGCAATGGCTGCCTTATCTACGGTAAAAAACACTATCCACCAAAATTAAGGATATATTTAAAAATGTGTAACCCGATTTAAATTATATGATATAACGCTGAATTACCAAACAGGTTTTTTGCATATTTGTTAATATTGATTAAGTTTTTTAAATAATAAAGTAAAGTGCCGTTTAACTTTCAAGCCACATGAATAAAATATTTTACGACATCTCAAACATAGTTTCGGTTAGCTGGTACAGAGGCGTTCAGTCTGGTACGTTTAACAATGAGATTTCTTTATTAGACAATTTATACTAACTTTCCTGAGTTCAAAAAATAATCCAAGGTGCCTACCATAAAAGCAGTTTGTTTGGTCGTGTCTGATGCAGCAGATATAGGTTTTGTTTCAATCAAGTCTCACAATGATAACGGATATCCGATATGGAGCTATCTTTGCGTTTCGTAAGTATACTCATAATTTCTTATAATAAACACCTGCTGGAGATTTACGTAACTTTTATTCTCCATCTAAGATATACATTAATTTTGTGAAAACTGAAATTATCAAGATCAGTATAAACACTTTTTCTCTCTGGGTAATAAATTTACACTTTTGCCTCTTTTATGGATTAATACCTCCGGAACCAATTGATTTGGATTTTGGAATGCATCTGAAACTGGTAAAAGCAATTTTAATGATGTGAGATTTAAAACGCAGAACAGCAGAATAAACTCTGAAGTAATATTTGAACCACTCAATAACGATTTTATTAATTTATTGAGTCATAGCAAATTTTGCTTTTCTTGCCACAAATAAGTTAAGGGTTTTATATTTGTTCTTGACTTATACCAGCCAATTTTGTATGAATATGACTGTTCTACTTAATCAAAATTGCTTTTTTTCTTCTGTCTTAATCTTAAATTGATTTTTACCTATCCCTCTACTTAGGCACCACTAAAGCATCATGTTGAAACAAATAAATCTCTAGCAATTATACTCAGTATAAATATTTAAAATCTTTTACGATAAAGCGTTACTATCGGTTACGTTATTTCGCTTCCTTTTTTTATTAACTATTAATTCAGTATATTTTATATTATTTTTTTAATTAAACAGACCAACTCTCCACAGATATAAGAAGAGGTACCAGAGGTATCATTCGCTGAGTCACTGTAATCCAACGGAGCAAACTACGAACTTCAAATTTTCCGCATCTTATAATTGCCAAGCATAACCGTCTCATCTTTTAAAAGACAAATTCGATATCAACTCCAAGAAAATTATTTCACTCACAATAACATTTTATTTCACACGCAGTCAAGCTTTCTCACCGATACATCTTTAAGCTGCCGTTATCCACTAAATAGTCCATTAACATTTTCTTCTACTGGCTCCTATTTTTAGTGCAAAGAATTGTGAACTTTTCTAGCCATGATCATAATTTTAATCTCAGCCGTGATGGGAGAATATAAAGTAAAAATACATTGATATTCATTAAAATCTACACAATATTTATTAAAATATTTTGCCTACACATAAATTTAAAAATAACCATTATTAAATTTTAAAAAAAACAAAGAAGACATTTTCCCTATAACAAACGTCTACATTTTATGACAATTTCTTTCCAAAAGTCTTTATTGTAAAACCTCATTTCAAGCTCAATTTCGCTTGAAGTCCTCTGATTATTCCAATATTCCTCCCACGTTAATTATTCATTAATTATTGTTATGTTATGCAGATTGCTTCAGCTGACGTTGGTTTATTCCAATTATCAATTCAGATAGAGTCTTTCCGACAAGCCTTAAGTGGGCAGTTGTCCAGAATTTCACAGCAATATTTTTTCATCGGTTCCGACAGTACTACTTCCCCGTTTATATTTAGCAGATCATTATTCTTGGGTGCTACGCCCAAAACAGAACGTGGCACTCACCTTTGGGTAGAGGTAAGATTCCTAGTTGCTGTATTCCCGATTGCATTATTTTTTATTCTTATTTCCATCCAGTGATCATTGAAGAATAATTTCAGGATACTTCTTCCATTTTTACCCTATTTCCGTACAATACTGACAATTTTGTAGAAATTTTTCTTGGTATTTTGGTTCTGTATCCGATTTTTCATTGCATGGTTAGTTATTTCTCACGCCTGATTGACCATTGGTCTTAATCCGTTTGGCTGAACTTATCAAAAATAAATTGCCCCTTAGGTTTGTGTAAATAAATTTCTGACCATCGCAAGTGCTTAATATGCTTCAGACAAAGCAAAAAATCTCATTAACTGCAGTAGTTTGCAGGCATCTTATTATTGTCTTTGTTTACTTGCAAGAATTTGCCCTTGGGAAAGAAAATGAATAAAAGAGAATTAAACGAATATGGAGGTTGCATAAATTGAGTTCTAACTATAGTATAACCTCTTGGGTGAACACTATGCTACTGAGTAGAAGAAACAAAATTGTTGCCAAATAAAACCAAAGCATTGATATTTCTTATAAGACATTTTTTCACTTATTTACCTGAAGTTATTTATTTCATGAATTTTTATTACAATCTTGCCAGGCATGTGACATTTGCATATGAGCCGTGCTATGCAAAGGAGCTCAAATACTTAATATGGTCTTTAGATTAGAGACCAGACTGTTTATTCATCATTACCATGGCATATTTTAATAATATTACTATTCACGCCTGTAAAATTTTGAACATGTTCTATCAAATATGTAATAATTTCAAAATTATCCACATATGCTAAATGTTTTAATAACCACTCACATTCTGGGGAACTCAAGGGTCTCTTTTTCATATCCACACAGGTGCCTTAGACTTTTACTACAGTGAGTTTGACTATTGTTCGAAAGAACAGAGGATACTTGCCTGATGTCCCTCTACATAGAAAATGCTTCACTTGAGTCTTTTCTGTTACCTTTTGAGATATCTAGGAATCGATTTCTGCATTTGGCAGCTTTAATTCATTTAATCTTGATAAATTGTAGGATGAAAATTAAGTCAATGGCTTTCCTTAAATAATGGGCATTTCAGTGTAAAAATAATTTTAAGTCTTATTTTTATATATCTGAATCAAATTAGGAATGCTATATTAAATGTACAAACATATGTTCAGAATTAATACGACTTGTTTAATTTTTACCTTTTTAAAATGTTTGCCTCTTATTACCGCTTCTCTTTAACAGAGCTTTAATATACCAAATTTAAAATTTTAATAATTATAAAATAGCTTATTTAAAAATTTGATCAATGATTACTGGACAAAATCAATAAAACGAAATTGCAAATTATAAGCAAACTATTGAAAAATCATATTTAAAATTATTAATCAACTTTCTTTCTAGTGTACTTCAACTAAAATTAATCTACATTGGAAATCACTAATTAAACTGAAACATTATAGCAATTTTTGCAGCGTAATCTTTTTATTTTCTGAACTATTTTTAAATAAATGTCAGTGGAAATTTGCATAAAGCTAATCTTATGAAATTGTGAAAATTTCCTAATATAAAGCACAGACAAAAAGATAAAATAAATCTGATTTTTGGATAGTGATTGCTACACGTTGTCAAGTATTTCAGTTTAATGGTTAATTTAATTTTACTAGGCACGAAAGCGAAACTGAGGTACAATTTTTATAAAACGGGTGACTGGTAAAATTGTTGTGAGGTGAAATTTATATAAAGGGCTATTTTCGCTATCTTTTGCAAAATTTGTACACTATATTTAAACTATTTTATAACATTATTTTCTTGAAATCCAAACATAAAAATGTAATATTTTGATAATTTTAAATGAAGACAGAATTTCTTCCGCTAATTTAAATCCCGTTAATTTGTCTTTTAATTTATGAATGCTTGAAAAAATAAGACATTACAAAATACTTTTAAAATTAAAATTTTTATTAGAATGCATGAAACAAAAATTATTTATTGAACATTTATTTTTGTTAAAACGTCTTGTTCATATTCCGATTTATTTATAAACATTAATGAAATTGTTTCCATTTTAAATATTCTTTTAGATTTCCGAAATATGCCTGCTTACAGTATATGAAACATTACTAAGTTGTGATTTTCCCTATGTTGCGAATCAAGGTTAAATGAATGTCTGGCTGATTCTTCTAAGTCTGCCATTCAATCCTTTTTTATCATTGGACAGTGTAAATCCTCATTCTGATTTTTCCATTTTAGAAAAGAAAAATGCCTGAATGATTTTAAAATCAGACACATCAGTGTAGATTATATAAAGTTAAATGAATGCCTTTTGAAACGCGGATAAAATATATATAAGGCAAATTGGCTAATAAATAAATGAAGTGTATTAAAATTGGCTCTATAATAGTCCGAATTTTAAAAAATCCTCGTTTCAATCTATGTATATCCCGTCACGCAATAAAGAATTTGATTTTCCATAAAAATTTAAGCAAAAACGATGTCAATGAAGAATTGAGTAAAATTTAATATTTACCATAAAGAATTGTAAAGATTATGTATGTAGATTAATAGATAACTCTCTTACTAATTTTTTAAAAATTGTGTCGTAAATATTAATGCAAAAAATGATATTTTAATTTAATCTCTATTTTAATGGTGAATTATTAAACATCATAAATAAAATTACTCCGATCGAATAAATACAGCCCAATTTCAATTAAAATTTGTAAAATCTCTACTGTTGCCACATGTGTTTCAACTTTTAATATTTTTATATCCCGAGTGTTACGAATAAATAACCCTTGTCTTTACATAGATTATTCAATTATACATTAAGGACGAGGAAAAATCGATCCGGATTTTGATTTAGAACGTCCGCGCATTTTCGGTTTGCATTTGCACAATACGTCTAATTTCTATTTTTAGCTAATTAAATATGAAAATTTGTACCTTCTCAAGGCAAAGGACATATATATTTGTATTTATTTAGTCAGTATAATATAAACTGTATACGACTTAATATAAATGGAATATATTTAGTTAACTTAAGTCAAACGCAAAATAAGCCTATTGTGAATTTAATCAGTATGCTAAAATAATTTTGATTTTTTATTGCAGTGTTCCATTTACTCACCAGAAGAATAAATTTTTATAATGAAAATAAATTGCAGAGTTATTGAATTAGAGTTTCATTGTAATTTCTCTAACTCGTGAATAATTAAACCAAAAAACATGGGTTATATAAAAGTTTTTTTAAATTATTATTTCATCAAATCACCCTCAGTGGCTTTGAATATGCTGAAAATTAATTTTTGCAGCTAAAATATCTGCTGTCGTAGTGTTTTTTCATGCTGATAAAAGTCCCAATAGTGACCACCTAAAAGGATATCAAGCAAGCGGTACTTAAATAGGTTAATAATTCTTCATTGCTAAATTGGATCTTTTCCGGTTAATGGGTATCAAAATATAATGCCTTCAAAATGAAATATTGTTCTTCAATGAGGATTTGAGTTAAGTTTAATGTTTACAGGTACATGATTCTAAATTTTGCCCAATTGTGTAATATTTAAGAGTTGGTATTTTATTTAAATAATACAAACTATATTTAACCAATTTCAGTTTTATCTTTTATAAATACACATGATGAAAAAGGATTTCCATTTATTTAGAAAAATAACATAATTTACAGTTACACAAAAAGTGGATGCATTTAATATTCATCTAACATCACAGGCTCAACTTAAGTGGACAATCAAATAAAGTGCAACAGTACCACACTCAATGTTTTAAGCATATTCACCCACTTTGACAATAAACCTAGAAATGCGATTAATAAATGGATAGTTATTTGGTATTTTCTAAAAAAGAAATGAAAGATACGAATTATTTACGATAATTTGTTTAATTAATCAAAAAGCGTTAATCTAAATTGTGAAGAGTTTTGTTTCAATTAATTACATCTCATTAGAAATGTCCTCTTTTGCTTTATTGACTGAATTAAAATTAAAAGATTTCTTGTTTATCAATGGGCACCTTGTACGTGAAATGATCAAGCGCATTGGTTAGCTTGGTAGTGAAGTAGTGAAATCAGATTTTTTCACCAGGAGCATTCAAGAATGCTACTCTTCCGCCTAAAATTATTGTTAAACTATGTTTTACGAGTAGAATATGGAAGTTATAATTATGCTCTTCTCAATAATGACTCAAATGCTACCTAATCAGTGCGCAAACTTGATAATCTTGTGTGACAAAAGTTATTTTTTATTCTTATAAATAATAATTAAAAAAAGTATCAAAACGAGTTCAATTTTGGTTTGTATCCATTAGGGCATTTTAAAAGGCTGGAAGATATTACCAAATTAAAAGTGTTTTTTGTTTTATTTTTTTAATATTTGCTGGTAAGCGGTTTTCCATCATCATCGTTAATAGTTGGTAATTTTGTGTAATACAGCTTTATCTTGAACAAGACAATTAAAAATACATTAAACTTACTTCAATTTTTTCTCTCCTTTAAACCCTATCTTACATTTTAATAAATTAAGATGGGTATTTAAATAGCCTAGAAATGAATGCAAAAATAATTTTGCCATGTGTTGACATTTCAGATAATTCATTATGGAAATGCTTTAAAATGATTCAATAAGTAGAACCTTTAAAAATCGCATTACTCAATTGTGTCATATTGCATATTTAGCTTCAAAATATAAAACACCCTGGAGTAAATTTTAAGTAGATGAATAACGGAAAGTTCATAAAAAATGATGTTAATTGGCATATTGTATTAAGCTGTGAATATAAACTCCTTTGTCAAAATTTTGCCTTATATTCTGATTCTATTTCGACTCGTTCTTATTTAGGAAAGTGTAAGCGCTTCCACACTTACGGAGGAAATTAATTGATGCGAAGTATTCAAGTGAATCAGTTGGCTAGAAAGAATTTTTGTTAAAGGAACGCACCTAGAATTACGTAAATTATGAAATTCGATCTTTAAACGCATGCAGAAGATAGCACAATACTTCCAAAATTCAATTAAATAGTAATTGTTTAAAAATAGTTCTTCACCTCCTCTTCTGTAGTTACCGGTCAATTTTACTCTCTTGATTTATTTATTTTATTTATTTTAGATAGTATGAAACAGCATACGAATTCATACATTTGAATTAACGTTATAAAATTGTATTGTCAGGCAATAGCTTTTGAAGTGCACCCCCCTCCACCCCATCAAACGAGGACAAGAAGCCATCTAAAGAGATTATTTTCGTCTTCATTTCAATGCTTTCAGACGTAATAAAATACCAGTAAATTCCAAAATTACAACTAACATCAAATTTTTATTCTGATTTTGTAATTAAGCATTTCAAATAAATTAAAGTGGTAAAATAAAATCCAGTTGGCTTAAGGCCATTTGATGAATATTTGTAAAGATAAAAATTTTCCAATATGAAAAAATAATTAATTTTGTAATACATATGTTTAATATAATATGTTTACGTCATATTTCATGCTTTTAAATCTACCTCAACCTTCTAAAAACTTAAAAAGGCACAAATTAATATTATGAAATAACCTTAAAACGTTATATAAATATTTTGATTGATGTCTGTACTGGAAGCGATTTTTTGTAAATACTACATCAAGGGTATACTTCACAATGGTAGCTGTGTTCGTGATACACTAATATAATATTTGCACAGTAATTACTTGCGCCAGATTTGATATAAAATGACTTGAATAGCACCACCTTAAAATTTTGCTCTACTTTATTGCCGATGTCATCAAAAATTCTTTATTATTACTAGCACATGTCTTTAAAATAAAACATTTACACATTACTTCACTTACTTTTCCCACATGTGCATTATCTCTAATTGCGATTCATTTATCGATTTTATATAATTTATTTACAGATGAGGATTTCACTAGTTCCCAACACTTTAATGGTTTGTCGAGTTCCTTCATTTTTAGCTTTATACCCCACCACTTCTAAGTCATGCTGGTTAAATGTCTAGTGCCTTCGATCCCCTTCCAACGCATATAAATTTCAGTCATTATTTTGCGGCTGTTCACTCAGTTCATTTATGGAAAATCAAGGCTCAGTTCATTTCATCACTACTGCAGTTATCTCTACAGAGTGCATGCGTTATCTGAGGCCACTTATATTTTTATAACTTAAACTAACTCGATAATAATTAGTGTATTTTTACATCAAAAGATCTCATGAAAGATGCCACTATAACTAGTGAAATGAAAAGACACACTGTAGTATCGTCCATAAAAGCGAAACACAGCAATTTAGAAATTGAAAGATCTCCAAAAGTCGCTACATTTTTTGTTTACAAAGTTAGAAAGGAGATGAATGAAATCAATGGAAATGGATTGGCAGCCACGAGGAAGGGAAAACAGCATTGTCAACGCTCTGCTGACTCACTCGGAACACCCAAGTTTGTCAGAAGAGTGCATGCCATGATGGACGAAAATCCTGGGGAGTTAATGCGCGACATCTTGCCAAACATCTTCAAGTGTCTGAAGGAACAACAATGTATAAGGAATGTTGTTCATCGACATCTCGGATACAAATCTCATACGTTCTTAGACGAGGTCAGTTCACGTGGACAAAAACAACTCAAGAGAATCGTTTAATGCGCGCACAACTCCTCTTAAACAAATTGAGGCACCTAGAAGAACAGGAGTGTCTTTGATTTTTCTCCCACGAAAGTCAGTAGAAGAAATGATAAGTGGCTATATGCTGGCGGATCCCACTGGAGTCCCAACTGTTATGCATGCGCGCACGAAGTTTCCAGCAACGGCGACGGTTTTCGGTGTTGTGAAAGACACATCATGACTCCTCCATTTTTCCACAGGACTTTAGAGTCAAGCAGATGCCTGTGTGGAGACTCGTCAAAGCATTGTTGTTAATCCTTGGATAGACAGCGTAGCCAATGGAGAAGGACCCTAACTCTCCTGACACGGTTCGGCTCCATCCCATAAAGCTCTCAAAATTTGATAGATAGCCGAGAATTTTCATTATCATGTCCCACCAAACTTATGGCCGCCTCCTAACTCACCGCATCTTAATTGTTTGCATTATTACGTGTGGGGTGGGGCGTGGTTGAAAAGGAAATTAATAAGCATCCCATAACACCTACTCCACCTCTCTGATGGATGTAATAGTCCGAGGAATGGTAGACTTAAATAAAGACTATCTGATGAGAGCTTGTAGTTGCTCTCGAGCTTGATTTGATTCGGTAATAGAAGCCGAAGGGAGATACATATAAGAGAAGTTAGGTCAACATTAAGTTTATTTGTTTTGTTATAAGAAATTGTAAGCCTCAATCACTAACAGTTTAATTTTCTGTCTTCCTATAAGTGCATAAGGTGACCTAAGATACCTCATGAACACTGCATTTGCGCTATGGTCTCTACTTTAATGTATTATAAATAAACTTAATGAAAAATATCGAAAGAATTAATAGATTTTATTTAAAATAATGTTTAAACGAATCTTGGACCCGATCATTTCATTATGGAGAAAAGATAAAGTTTTAAACTTATTTTGGATACAGGTACGAATAATATAATAACGATAAAGGTTACACGTTTTCTACGGAATGATTAGATAACTACTAAATCAGATGAGATTTTTCTCATCAATTTCACAGCACAATAAAATACGATGAATTATTATGGAGAAGTTTGCACTTTCCATAATGTAGATTTGTTAAAATTATAAGTAATATTATTAATAGTTCACTATGAGTGAGCTGTATCAGTTACAGATCTCTTTACCATTAACTTGGTCTAACATAATGCAACTAAATAGCGTGATACAGCCAATTATGGATACATAATTAAATTACCCACGAGTTCTGAATATAAAGAAATTAATCTAACCTATTAATCTGGGAGTCAAATAATAGAGATTGAACATCACGACTACGCGTTGTAAATTCTTCCTTTTTTTAAATACAGACAGCTAATTGCCACCGAATTCAAATATGATATATGATGTTCTGGCTTCATTGCCCACCCATTTGTTTTCCCACAACTCCTTTTATACATTATTGCACTTTTCTGTTTTTCTCATTACTTAGGCTCTTTCTAAAAAATAAATCTTATATGTGTTTATTGCTGTGCCCTGGGCAATAATATTACTATCCTTATTAAATTATTTATTCAAGAGCATATTATCAAAAGGCAGTGAAGCAAAACATGCAGTTAAGACTAGATTCTCGTCAGTTTGCTTTGGACTTAGGTTTGAGAAAAGTAAAAATATTGCCTCAATTATTCAAAACTAACATTTATTCCAAAATGTTTATTTGTTATTTTTAATAAAAATTTGAATTAAAATATTGAACAAAAAATATTTCAGAAAAATGATCAGAAGTAATGTTTTATGTGATAAGTTATACTGTTCTAGATCTTCGCAGTACTTTAAAATTTGTAATTTGGTCTTTAAAACGATGCCACCAAGAGAACATGTATATTTTTTATCTCATCAAAATCTTTGGCCGTTATTTTTCTCTAATATCTTTAAATAATATAAATTAACATTCATGTAAATGGAAAGAAAAGATGCCATTTTCATAAAATCACTTTTTTGAATTTTCTGCCATCGTCTAATGCAGAATTTTTCATATTTCAATGTGGAAACATTAGGGAGCAAAAAATGTAATAAAAGCGTTTTGAAATACCGTTAACTGTTCAAGAAGCAGTTTAAAAACAGTAAGTTTATAAGTTAATTTTGTATTACAATGCATCTATTGTCTATTTTAAACAGCCTACCTCAAGATTATAAGATCAATAACGATTAAATTAGAGAATCAAATACTCAGTACGCTTTGGTCAGTAGTTCAATACCAGAAGTCTTAATAAACTCTAAACTATACTCCGACATTGTCTCTTTCTACTCAACCACTCTTCTTTTTTGATGTTACTCAACACTTGAGACATTGCTGGCCACCAACCTTTCTTAATGCCCTCTTTTCATTTCAAATAATAATAGCGACCTCTCTTAATCATCAACGTCTTATCTTTCTCACGGATATTTAATTTCATATCACCTTTGATATCATTTACATTTTATGACCACTTGCCACTGGATACCTGCTCTTCATCTGCAACTGGTTTAGGAGTAATACTAAAACTAGCTGTGGATTCTGCTTAACTTCATTCCTATTTTCAAACGGACTTCAATTCTCTCCACTTATTGAAACCATGTCCGACTCACAATACGTATACTTAACGACAACGGTCAATCAAACTAATATTCTCCACTATAAAATGCGCTCGGCTTAAAGTACCTTATATTTTATCTAATAGCACCGAATTCTCATGGTATTACTCTTTACGCAAGTACGATGTCGATATTTCTGTTTTACATTTACTCTTATGAATTACAGTTATATCTTTTCCACAAATTTTCAATCTGAATGCAGACCCTTTGAATGAAACCTATTTTTTCATGAAGTGACAATTTAAGCCTTTTGAGTTCGTCATTCTTTTCCATCTAGGTAAAATTCTAAATGTTCTACTCTTTTCACATGTGGTTTTGATGACACTGCCCAAAATTTAGAACGTCTGGAAAATCTTTACTTTAGTCGTTTAAAAATTCTTCCATCTGGGTGAGAGATGTTGACGATCTCGATCAACTGCGTCCTTTTTAACCATCGGAAGCTTCTCAACGCTTACAAATTCTAAATTTTATTCCGTCGTCAATTTTGGACCTCAATCTAGGTCACATAGGTGTAAAATTCTTTGTCACAGACAAACTTTCTAAACAATGCCCTTTAGTACACTAATTAAACACGTATTCTATTACTGCCAGTCACCTGACTTTGGACACTATGTGGCTTGCTATACAGCCATAGATACTCTGTCACTCCGGCTTTGATAGTTAGCAGAAACGGTGACAGCCATAATCTAGTGCTGCGAAAATTCATAATTTTTTGTAGCGCAGATGTTCCTAAATTTTATGTTTCTAAAAAATTACTCTTTCACACATGACATCTTATTGAAATGATTAGCGAAGTGAAAAAAACAATAATTATATAAAATAACAATATATTCTATAAAATTTTGGAAATATTGAATAATTTTCAGAATGTCATCAATCAGTTATCTTTTTGAAAATGATTTTGACAGGAAAATAAAAAAGTTTTGAATCACCATGTCATTGAAAACTGAAAAACAAAATTAAGTAATTTAAAGAACGAATAATTTTTAAATTAATTTTTAAGATTTATCCAACGTTAACCAAGGTATAGTGCCGAGAAAATAATTTCAAAACTAAAAAAGTTTTAGCCCATTTTATAAACGTCAACTTATGTTAATGCATTAATTCATACTCAAAAGTGAAAATTATTCAATATTCTCTCAAATCATTTCGCACTTTACATTTAAGTAAAAATATTTTACGCGAACTCATTTTGTGGATAAAATAAACCAAAATAAAACCAAAATCAAAACCAAAAATTAATAATAAATATATCAATAAACATTTATTTAGAAACTTTCAAATGATTTATGAAGGAGTTAATTATAAGTAATATTGGAAAAATTAAACGGAACAGGCAGTTAATTCAATCTGCCACGATATAAATGGTTGTAGATACAAATATGAGTGCATGTTTGTTTATCTACATCAAGAGGGATAATTTACTTATGAAAAGAGGCATTTATAAATATTGCACTTTAAATAACTTGAAACTTCAATTGCAGATTTTATTTAGTTAAGAAAAAATCAGTAGTCAGTCGATTTGTGGCTATGTCTGCAAAAAAGGGTAAATTTTTCAAAGCTTGGAACATTACTACTCTAAATATTGAATGATAAATTACATAAACCTGGATGTGGCTTCAAGATTATACTGACAATGAAATCATTTGAATTTTGGTTTTAAAATAGCATAAATAAAATTGACAACGCCATATGAGGTCAATAAAAGACGAAATTTTGTTCTTACATTGCGCTAAAAGACCATTCTGTGACCAATTTGTAGGGCTTGTTAGACTGCCCGATAAAAGAAACTTACTTTCTAATATTTGACACTAATTGTAAAAATATTAAATACTGACATTTAAATACCGAATGAAAGCCGCCCATAAAAGGAATAGGCGGAAGGAATTATCTACTCACAATGTTTTAAAATGTAAATTATTAGTACAGAATCTTCTATATGGATTACTAAATGTTAAAATTATGAAGCAACGGGTTATATTAACTGATTCCTAAGTTACCTTTGTCTGGAAAGTGAAAGGAATATTAAATATGACAAATTCCTCATCATAACAGTAGCTATTATTATTGTCCTAGTAATATTAACAATTTTTCAATTTCTCTTTGTAGTAAGCGACTGAAATCGGTAACAAAAAGTTCTAAAAATGATAAAAGGGGGAGATCAAAAGGATGTCAGGGTATAAGTGAGTCTAATAATTTTTTATTTTTAGGATTGGTGCTAAAGAATATTTTCCAATTTGATAGGTACCTTTGCAAACATCAAACTTCATGATTCTTCCCTTGGATTGCAGTAAATGCCTGTTTTCTATGTCCAGCACTTATTGACCGGTTATTTAATTATGGCGGTTGTTCTTGCCGACGAAATTAAATTTTGTTTTCTTCCAATGATTGAGGAAGCAAATTAGTCTCAAATGACATTCAGCAACTTACATTCCTGAAACAGTAGAAGTGTGATGGCTAAAAATGACTTAAAACGCTCATTGGTAATCAATGTTTTAATGTATCTAATACGTCACTAATTAGTTCATTAGTTAATTAGTTTAAGCTCAACGTACATAATAACTGGAACATTTCTCACAACTTAAATGCTGTCAAAAACTATAATTTTCTGACCATTTTATTCTAAATTTGACAAGGTTCTGTACATCATTATATAGTTAGAGAAAATAATATATCTCGATATATTTCTCAATGGATTTCATGAATGAAAGATTCCAATTATTATTTTTTGAAAGTATACCTACTACATCTTACTTTATACTAGATTAATTTAATTTCTTATTAAAACGTACATTTTCAAATTCCTTCATTAAGGTTATTATAAATATTCTCCAGACTCTCCCAGTACGTATTGTTAAGTCAAGCTTTGAATGAATAACTGTAGATAAACTGTGCCTTACAACTGCGCACAGGTTTGCATAAGCTAAATCTCGAATGTAATTTTTTGAATGAATAATATATTACTCTGTCATTGGCACAGAAACTAAAAACAGCAACACTTTTATCATAACATGAAAATTACTTACATGTGGAATCAATATTAATTAATGTCGAAAAGGCGAAAAGAGCAGAGGTGCGGCTGATTTTTTGATGTTCAACATGAAATTATCAAAACCACTTTAGGAGAGAAAAATAGAAAACTTTTGGTAAACTTTGAGAGTAAATAACCAGAAATTTGATTTCATGAATATTCAAGTGTACTTTACTAGTTAAAAAAAATCTTGATTGTGGATAGATATGACAAATGAAAGAACTTATGACAGTACATGACAAACGTTTTGAAGCAAAACTATTACTAATGATATTAAACAATCCTAGTCAAATTTAAATATATTAATGCCGAACATGATCCGAGGCAAGAACCTAGAAACCTTAGAAACCGCGCCCAATTTTGTGCACCCTCTATATAAGCCAGCCTTAACCAGTGTTACTGATCATTCCGCTCAATGGGTGTACACCGACGGAAATCGAATCCGTGAACTCAAATATGATAGACAAGCATGGTGATCAATGCGCCACCGACTCACAATGCTTGCTGTTAAGTAAATTTTTAATGAGCAATCAAGTTTACAAAATATCTAGTCAAAAGACATTATATTTAAATATCCCCCTTAAGAAATTTAAAGGTTACAGAGTTAGCTTGAGCTGCATTTGAATTGCAACATTAATACCTGAAGAAAGTCATCGGAGTCGAAGAACTTATATTGATGTAAAGGATATACCATTTTCAGCAAGTCCCATTTCAATAGTGGGTTCTCAGTAGAAATGGATTAATTCTCATTTTTGAGGACACACACTGCCCTTTCCGTAAATAGTGAGTGATTCAGAACGCAACTTGAGCTACTTTGATTAATTAAACATAAGATTCGATGCATTAAAGATAATGGAAATAAATGTCTGAGTATCATGAAAGAGAATTGTTAGATTTTTATTTTTTAAATAGAATTTAATACAAATTTGTGATATAAAAGCATAACTCTATAAAAATCTGCTGCAATTCGGAAATTAAATTCACAATAATCAAAATTACCAACAATAGCACTGGTTTTTTTCTTATCCACCAAAATCACCTTCTCTTAATTCTCCACTTTCAATAAATAGCTTCATGTTCTACAAACAACTGAGAATGGCAAAACAGTATACTGTAAAAGCCTGTTTATATAAGTAATATTTGCTTTAAACATTCATTTCATTTAAACTTGAAAGCTATATTATATATTGTATCCAAAAAGTGCATAACACAGCGTTTATAAGTTAAAACAAGTGTATTTTAGTTAACACATATTATCCTTAGTATGTATATTAAGTTTTTAATCCGTGATATTTAATTCGCTAGGAGATGCATTAGTCTTTAACGAAAAAGGCGAGAGCCATGCATCATTCATGAAGCTCTAAGTCGCGCTCAAATTGAAACAAAGTGAACTTTTGCAGAAACAGCATATTCTTTTGCATAATGCCGTTGCAAGATTAATAATAAAGTGAACCAGAAGTTGCAATTAAAAAGGAAAAGGGAAGTAATTTCCCATTTTTCTCTTCTAAATTTGTTTTACTTTATAAATTAAAGGACAATATCATCTTATCATGCCCTACCTTGGGTACTAAAAGTAAAATGAATCTCAAATAATTGACTAGGCATTTCAATAAATCTACTCGGCACTATGCTCTAGGTTTCGTTAATGTAAAGTTACTCAAAATTAGGGGCCAAGCTCTGAAATTTAAATCTTGATACACTGAAATGTTAAGCCATAAGTTAACTGTCGAAAAGGTTATGAATATTATAATATTCAATTCCGGCTAGCGTTCAAATGAAAACGCTTGATATGTATATCTTTTATAACCCTATGCAATATCTTTAGTTTTTATTGGCATTTCTAGTTGTGGATTAAAATGTAGATGACTTTCCCATTCTTTTTGTGGAAAAAAGCTTTCATTAACTTTCTTTCGAGAATAGCATACCTTTAGCAGGCCTCCCCTGACAGTTTATTATCTCATGATTAATGTCTGTAACGATTGTCTATTGTTATGTACTATTAGTAAAACGCTCTAAATTTGACTTGAAACTATGGCAGGCAGTAGTCCATGTTTCAAATGCTTACCTTGAGATTTCTTGCGACAGTTGATAGACTAACTCTAACATGCGACTTAAGCATCCATTATCAGTCAGTATTGATTTCCGATATATTTTTCCGTAATAACGTTTCAACAAAGTCAGTATACATATATATATCGATATCGATATTTTTCTAAATCTAACCCCTGATTTAAATTCCTATTTGAGGTTGCTCTCTTGCAGTTAAGTAGCAGAAGTATGAACATTCTTCCTACTCCTATCAACAGATTTGTAAGCAGCGTCTGAAGGAAGTTTGGTTTTCAAAAGCAAATTGTTTTCTACCATTCATAGTATTGATCGAAACTTCTAGTGTCATTGACCCCTCACCATGCGCTAATCAGATTTAATTCAGCAGATATGCTTATTAAATTAAGTGCTACACTATATAAATACTATTTTCCTTATATCATAGATATTTTTTGCACACTTTAGCATTTGTTTTAAATCATGTAGTTTCTTTAAGTTTGTATAATTAGCAATCAGTTAGCCTTCCAAATAAATGTAAGAAATCTGTAGTTATAATCAATTAAACTTACAAATTTGTTCTTTGTGGTACAAAGGAATAGAACTGCGGGAAGTACAGGTATTAATAAAATAATACATTTGTGGAAAAAAATTCAAAATTTTTGATAAGTTTTAAATTGATGTATTTATATGATGGGATTTTACTAGATCAGGTACTTTTTATAAGGGGCTTCGAATTAGGACAAGAGAAAAACCCCCAACAACATCAATAAAGACATGAAAAAATAAATCCAAATTTATTTGTCAATCAGCATTTTACGAGTAAATTCAATCAAGCCTCGGTACATGCACTAATGACAATGATTCCATTTACTTAAGGATCGTATCGATAAATAGGAAGAGGACATCAGGAAACACTACGTTCTAATTCTATTTCATTAGAGAAACGCACTATAAAACTTTATGACTAGCTCTTCTGCGGTTTTACACTATTTCCATTTTTTAATTGTGAAATTTGGTTCTAACGGTTATATTCACAAAGAGCAGTTTTCTTTATGTCATTGAGCAGGTTGGAATAATTATATGAAGTTACATATCCGGCAGCGCAAAAATGAAAAGAGTGACTGCATAGCCAATTTTTTCTTTTTATCGACGAAAAGACGATACATACAATAACAAAAATAATACCTACCTTCAGTCGGTAAACAAAGTTTCGATCACAAGTCAAACTGCAGTTCTTTTATTGCTGATGTGATGTTTTAGAGCAGTGCGTGAATCAAACTTGGAAATAATGGTTTTTGTGCAAGTTTAGTTTGCAAAGAACTTCAGTATTACATAGTATAAAAAACTATATATTACATTTGTTTGGCAAATTTCATTATCTTGTTGGATTCTAAGGCAGCTGAACGAAGTAATAGTGGAGATAGAAAGACTGAGTTCAACAAATTGGTTTTGTATCATGTGACCATTTAGCTAGACTCCGGCAGTGTAACTGAAAAAGCATCACCACTGAGTATAAAGAGAAAAAAGATCTGCTTTCAAGAAGCAGTAGACAGAAAAATTTTCTTTTACTGGGGTTGATAATAGTAGATGTAAAGAAGATAAATTTTGTCAAACGTACTGTGCACAAAATGTTTTCAAGTCACTGCCGTGAAAAAATTCTAGATCTTAATCGCTAAATTGCTAAGTACTTATTCTTAACATAAGTTAAATTCATTTGAGTGGACCTCTTTTATGCCTACATAGCGCATCCATTGTACGAGTTCTGCAATTAGCCATCTTTATTTTTAGAAGCATTTTCATGAATATGATAAAAACATTTGTAATAACACTGTGATATAATTAAAAAGATCAGCTTAAAATATTTGTTTTAAAATATGTGCAAACACATATCCTCTGTATCTGAATAAAATATAATATGTAAGTTGACTTACACAAAGCGTAATTTATAACAAATAATAATATTTGAAATAGTCTGAACGGAATTTATTATCCGTTTGTTTTGCATAAATCAAATTAGAGCGCTTAATTGAAAAAAAATAAAACATACTTAGAAATCTTCAAGGCTCCTATTAGCTAATCTACTGCTTAGATGTTAACGTCTGAAAGCGGCAACAATTGATGTCTAAATCATTATTAAAATATGTAAACATTCTTTTTAAAATATATTTTATGAAAAAACGACAAATTAATGCAAATATGTGTAATTAGAAAACAAGTCACAATTTACTTTAAATATCCATCTTCACTAAATAATAATTTAAATTCAATTGATTAATGATATAAATCATTCACTAGAATTGTTTAAAAATAATATCAGTATATCGAATCTACAAAAATTATCCTGTCCCTCCCCCAAAGAATCCAATATTTTAAATATGCGTTTAACTGCTCACCCGTATTTTAGTTCCCAAGTGAAATATAAAGTGAAATGGAGTAAGTAATTTAATATATGCATGAGACATTTACTTTGTTCTTGTAAATTTCATAATTTAATTTATAAGTAAAGTTAAAATTGTTAAGCTTCATCTTGTGTGATCTGGGCTCAGTCGGCTGCACCTTGATCCAAAACCAATTACAATCACACTGCTTTTGGGCACTGACAAAAATATTTTGAGGTGGTGTTACATGTAGAGAAATGATATTCCTTCCAAAAATAATTCTTATGTGCAAGATTCTCTAATTTTCACCTATTGATCGCCAATTCTCTCAATTCTTTTTTATGATTGAACGAATTTATTTATATTAAGGTTAGAAATGGCATATAATACGAACCGATCTACCACTTCAAAAACGTGCTTTTTTATTTTGATCTGACAATCTAAGTCACTTTTATTTTGGCGTTTTTGAATTGTGTTTGCAACTAGTTTAGCTTCTTAGGGAATCTTGGAGTTGGCTATGGTATCCTATAGAGGAGAGCAGATTATAGCGGGTGGCTTGGCCGACCATCTTAAACAAACGCCGATCAATAAGCACTGAAGCTTGTGGATAAGTATTGATTAATAATTCAGTGGAAAATTCTAAAATCTTAATTTCGTAGTGCAAAACTGTATCCAACTCAGTAAAGGAAAATGCGCAAGTTAAATCTGAATACGCTCGTTTTTGATGCTCTTCCATTAGCACTTATTAAAATTCGCTTATCTGATTTAATTTGCCCTCCCGCTATGAAAACTCGTAAAATTTTATCTGCATTGCCGTGAGTTATACTAATATGTTATTTGATGAATAAATACTGCTGCAAAATCCAAGCTGTTTTTATTATTAAGGTCAGCTAACGTGCATTCATTTAAAATTTCTTCTGTTTCTGCGACCTCACTAACGCTATTTTTTATAAATACGAAAGGGAAAATTGTATGAAAAATTATACACTTTTATCTCACTCATTTCAGATGGTGATAAATCTGTAGAAAATTGAGAAACTGAAAAATTAGACCCAATTAATAATAAATGGTAATTTAAATTTTATGATTTTTCTAAAATCCAGCATTTTAAAATCAGCTTGTGTAGCACTTCAAAGTGTATGAAATCAAGCTAAATTTTATGAAAATTTAAAATTGCCATATTTTTAAAAATATAAACTTTTGGGCATCTTCCGGTAACGGATAATTATGATAATATAGAATAAATAACGCATTTTACAAGCAAAGTGAATTTGTAAATAATTATTTATATAACCTTGCGTTATTGGTGACGTATTTTAAAGCTAGAACATTTACGTGAAGCACCGCCATTTTCAATCATCTTGTACAAGATATGATAAAATAAACAAAGCCAGGAAAACTCAGAAAAAGAACTGAAAAGTAACTGGCCGGAAAATTTAGAAAAAAATACTTTTTGAGTAAATTACCTGATTTAACTTAAAAGTTATTGCTTGGCTAAAAATAATTTATTCACGTATTTTATACCCGATATTTTTAACACCAAAAACGTATCTGAAGGGAAAAATCCCTTCGATTATTTTTTAAATAGTTAAGTTTCAGATTTTTCAAAACTAAATGTTATATGTCCATTCTTAACTGTTCTTCATTAAAGTGTCAGTTAGGATTCTTAAATTTAAATATATTTGATCTCAACAGATCATGCAATCTGGACAGTATTTTTTACCAAAACTAATAGTTATTCTAGAAAGACCTCATTCTTTCTAATTAGCTTTCAATGTTTGTTATCGTTACCACCTCGCAAAAAGCACTTGATGAATACTTTGTCTCGTAATTGAAAATTTATAGTATTTTATTCCTTATTTTCAATTTCTTCGAACATCAGTTTTTTCCTATTTATTCTTAGGAGCTAATAATTTAAAGTTTTAGCACACTCAATAAATTAATTTAGTCAAGGCAAACAAAAAACACACGGTATTACATTTTTCACCAATATTTTTGCAGCATTATAATGATTCCGTAATTCTGTTAATCAAAACAGCCCAGTTCGGAAATGCTTATTCCTAAAAATAGATTCAATGATTACTTCAAGAATGTAGTCATCAACCAACTTCATGTATATTAAATGATTGTGATATAGTGACGAAAAAGGATGAATCTACATATTTGCAAGTCGATGTTTTGGACGTAGGATCTGACTATTTTTTTCTTTAAAGTTAGGATCAGGTAAACATTAATGTAAATGTCATCAATTATATCTTAAATCACTCAAATGATTACCTATGTAGCTACACTGGGCCGCTAATAGTCATTTAAACAACATATGCAATAAAAGAAAAGCAACACGTGGGCTGAAGTTTGATCACATGGATCACATGAACCTATAAGGTCCAAATAATAAAATCTAAAAGCCGAATTATGTTGTATGTTTTACGAACTACATTTGAAAGAATGTAATATCATTGTATTTTATACACGTATTAAAAAGAAAGCATGTAACAGTTGCATTATTTAAATGCGAAACGTAATTGAGAAAATTATAATAAGTCTAAATACTTCAACATTGCATTAATTAATTTTAACAGAATGGAAAAATGTACTGTTTATAACGAAAGATTGTTCAACTAATAAATTTCTTGATTAATTGTATGCAATAATAGTAAATTATTCATTTGCTTAGTTAGTTCTCTTTATCGAGAGTAAAAATAAACTCTAAAATCGTTAAATAAAAGAGCATTTATATTTGTTTTTAATTCAAAATTTATTCGAATTTTGGCGTTAGACTGTCACCTTTTACCATTACAGATGGAATTCAAGCAATCATAATCACAAACAAAGGTAATATAACCGAGCCTAAGCAGACTTAAAATACACATGCCTCTGGAGATATAAATGAGTATTTTTATATAGTACCGAATAACCTTGATATATCGCATCATGATTTCTGCAAAATTGAACAAAATGGACGCACATAAATGAATAAGGTTATGAGTTGTAAACTCATTATTAATAGTATTGTAACGATATATATGGTCATTTTATGTAAAGGTCGTGTCGATAATACGATTTCAACAATAGAATGAATAGCTTTCGTATTCAATTATATTAAAGAAAGAGTTCTCCAAATCTTTGTGACTACTTTTCTGCATTTTGGAATTTATTCCATTTTAAAATAGTAATGTGTGGTTCTAATAATTATATTCATGAAAACATCTTCTTTTAATTTCGCTGAGTCTTTCATTGGGAATAAATCTATGAAAGTACGCATTCTGCAGCGCAAAATATCAAAAGATTGGTTGCCTGGCCAATTTTGCTTTTACTTGCTTATTGCATCCGACAAAAATTTTTACTATTCATCAGTCAGTACTATTCGATATTTGTTACCCACTTTTTTCAGTCTTACATTTTCTAGAAAAAGATACATTATGCGCAAAAATCTGTGTTAATTTTAGCACCTATTGCTTAAAAATATATTTTAAACTAAGTATAATACAAGAACTTTGTAGCGTGATTGATCTACGTGCTCTTTTAAATGGAGAATTGGTCTTCTTAATCCTTGTAAGTGGCTATTTCATATTTCCTAATCATAGCTAATTTTACCCCCGCCAGAACTTTTCCTTCAGACTTTCCGATTTTTGTTGCAAATATTACTGCTATTCCTACCTACAGTGATTATTCACTTAATGAAAGTGATAAATAATGGAGTTCCAGAATATGGCATCCTCATCAGAGGAGAGCCATCTATTCAATCCTGGCACCGAAATAACATTCTCCAAATCTCTTTTGCAAATTACAGGTGTTTATGATTAGAAAGCACATCTCTCTAAAAATTCAAACTTTCTTAAATAGTTCGTTTATTTACTACTCTTTAAAAAGTTATGAATTATCCTAGGGAAAGCAAATGAACATCTACTGAAATCTCTCAATCTGTGCAATACAAGTATTTTGTAATGCCTAATTTTTTAACTAGATCTCTCAATGAATATCAACTGTCCACTAAAACTGAAAACGTTATAATCAAAAGTGGTGATTTACTTACGGAGTTTAAAATTTCCACGTTGTAAAAAGATGAACAAATATGCAAATACGACAGGCAAATTTATTAAGCTGCTAAAACGGAAGATAACAAAATGTGAGAAAATTTCCAGAATTCCTATTTACAAATATAAATGGTATTAAAATTAAGTATGTAAACACTCATTAAAGCGACTTAAATGCAAATGCTATTAACATCGACTAACATATAAATTTAACATTTAATAGTGTTAAAAGTTGACAGATTTACAGATAAAAGGAACAATATACTCTTCTAAATTATGAATCATACATGCTCTAACTACTTAAAATTGAAATTCTTTGACAATTTTAATTATAAAATCAATCCAACAGTGTACATCTTATTTACCGCAGAAGGGAAATGCAAGGAGTCATCAATGTAATAGTAATCTTATAATGGGCGTTTTTTATTTGCAAACAAAAAAATATCCTATAATGTATGCCTCTTTGGAGGAACAAATAAAAGGAGTAAAAGTTAGAAAGGAATAAGGATATTTCTTCTCTGGGGTCAGGGGAACGTAATTCTTTACTTTTCACGTCAAAATAATGTTTTTGCCTCTTCAAAATATCTTTAAAGGGACCCACATTGTGGATTGCATATTGATATATGGCGTTTCAAGCACCCTTGTCTTGCATAAGTCTTAAAACAATCGCAAATCAGACACCGATAGTACTGGTTTATATTTGCGCCTGAGTAATCGCGACCCTGTTGGCAGAGGGAAAAAGCATTCAAGCTTAATTTTTGCTCAAATTTGTCGGATATGGAGATTTAAGAATTTAGATGAGAAAATGGATTTTGTTAGCTGTTTAAACTATGAAAACCGAATGTAAACTAGATGATCCCTGGTGTCTTATTGACAAACCTTAGCCATGCTGTCGTGTAAGTTTCATTCTAGTTTCCTTTGGTATTTCAGAAGAAGTGACTGAGAGAAAATTCAAGTTTATGAGAATTGGGAGACTTTCCGTAGCAACCTAAATGCAAAGTCTTTTCCGTTAAAGCTTCAATAAATCCGCAAAATGTTTATGCTTTAAAGAATTACTTTTAGCGAAATATTAAAGAGTAAATTTAAGAAATATATATGGTTGTACAATAAAACATATTTATTTAAATACAGTTATCTCTATTTCAGAAATACCATTTGAATGTATCTTTACCTTGAAATAAAAATAAGGATGCTATATGATTAATTAAGATCCTCCAAATAGCGACCTGTGGATATTTTCAAAAAATAAAATTGTCCAACTTATAAATCAAACAAAACTCTGTTTTTAAATCACGAAGCTCCACAGTTACCTTCTCTACTTAGAACAAATTCATTCCATTCCACTCAACAATATGAAAATGCAAAATTGATTTTAAATTTTTTGAAATATCATAAATTTAATTTATTCTTCAGTATTATGTTAAATATTAAGTTAACACTGAGTATGATCAAATTAGTCTAAATTAATTTCATTACAAATTTACAATTCTGGGCGAAAATTATAACAATCGCAATCAAATAGCAAAAATAGACACTATCTGCATATTTATAAAAGGCGGGGTAGCAGAAAAATTTAAAAGTGTGTGTAAATTAAATCTCGGGCACGATAAATTGCAAAAACTTTTTAAAGTGACGTTGTGATTACTTAATAATAAATCATTTCACCGTTCGAATCTATAAATGAACATTTGTACCCATTACCCATATTAACAGCATTAATAAAAGTAAGTTGACTTCGTATAATTACTTAACATAGTTTTCTGTGTAAAGTTATAATTTTTACTATTTTATCAAATTATCCATAAAAAATGACAAACTTTTACATTAAGTCGGTAATCAACTTTTTAAAAAATTGAAATTATTTACTGTGAAAATGTAATTAAACATGAAAAATTTTTATAGTCAAACCATTATTGTGAAGAAAATATGAAAAAAAATAAATAAAATGTTAGAAATTTAAGGCTGTTTGATATTTCTTATAAAATTAGATTGATGCGACAAGAATTTCCAAATTAATCTCATGGAATTAAAATATTATTATTAAAATCTACTTATGTTTGATAAAATTTTTTTCTAAATTGCCTCCATTAATATTTATCCGATTTTATCATATCTGGTTAAGGGAAGAACGTAAAAACAAGCATCAAATAAGTACATTTTAAATGTATTGCATTTTATTTTCAACAGAAAAATTAAAATATTAAAGATTATTTACGTTTTTTCTTCACTAGATCAGAAAATATGTTTTGCTAACTATTTTTATCGCAAAATGGATGCATTTAATATGAATGTCAAAATAAAATTTCTTACAGAATCATCAGAAAGGGATGCGGCACAAATATCTATGGGCCGCCTTTGCTTACTTGAACGTTTTATTGTTAGTACATCTTGTCCTAACTTGATAAGATCAATATTATAGAGTAAAGTAATTTATTTCTCTACTGTAAGTTTTGGATAAAGGACTTTATTCAGAAAAAGCCAAAATAAAATGAAACAAAATCTTAGAAAACGCAAGTGCTCTGAGCTCCAAAATTTTGATAGATTTCCAACTTGAAATGGTGACAAAATTTTTGCAACGTGGATGGCTTCGTTTGAGCTTGATAATGTTTTGTTAAATAGTTCCTTTAATTGTGAATTCATCGGATGGATTTGAGCATTATTGTCCAAGCTGAAGTCTTCATATATTCAGGATATTTTTTACTACCTTCAACAATTTTACAATGTGTTAGTAAATTCCTTCCATGGCAGCTGTGGTTGATTATCATTTTAGATCATTTTAGATTATAAAGAAGATGTTTTCTCAAATCAAAAATTTATAAGCAGAGAAAAATTTTTAACTAGACTTCTGGCAGTAGACTGATTGATGTGCAATTTTCAAGGTATGCATTACGAAATTCGTTTCATATTGAAAAATATTAAACTATCCATCCCTTGACATGATCAGAAATTTTATCATCTTTTGAGTATTTAAATAGGCATTCAGGCAAGTAATTAATCTTGCTAATCATATTTTTAAAGATATACGCTTGTTGTATTAATTTTTTGAAATATATGAGAAAATTTAACCCAATTTTAACAATTCGCTCATTTTCAAGTATGGACTGTCTTAATAGTATTCAATATTTTGATCATAATTTGAATTTTGATCACAAATATGAAAAAAATTTAACATTTTTTTCACTGCAGGAAAGTAACCGAAATTGAGTAAGTCAAATTCACTAAGTTCAAAATAGGCTAAAAAGGAGAGCATCAAAACAGTTGCGTCATATGATTTTCGGATTCAGGTTGCTTTGCTTTAAGTCTCAAAATTCATGATTTGTAACGTGGATTTCAGCAAAGACTTGTCTTTTATGCCCGATTCTTACTGACCGGTTTTCTAATTACAATGGTTGGCCGCTACTTCAATCTATTATTTCTTCCAATAGTTAAGATAACAAAATGGTCTTACATGAATTTCAGCAACTTATTTCTTGACACGGCAGAAATGAGACAGCTGGAATTTTTATGTTAGCAAACCTGCGTAATTTGTTTTTACTTAAAGTGAATCAACATGCTTTCAGATTTAATATTTTTAAATTTGTAGCGGCATTGTATTATAGAACCCAAAATTATGCTTGAGATTTATTGGCACATTTAAGGCAATCATTAGTTCGAAGGAAATTAATGTTACATGCATGGAGGTTTCAGTTGCATAAACATTCATTAACAAACAGTCGTTTCTTAGAATTAAATGTACATATATGTTTAATGCCCTACATCAAATACATATATATATATATATAATCTAAATTAGGTCAGTAAGATAATAACTTTTTCTCATATGTAAAATAATACTGGGATTCTGCTTAAGATTTTTGTCCAAAAGCCATGGTTATTTATCTCAACAACTTATCAAGTGGTGTAGTTAGTTATTAGAAAATATCCTCCCATAGGTCATCAATAACTCCGAGTGACTGACAAAAGGATTTTGATACCACGCTTAGGCGTTCTTTGCGGTGTGCGACAGTTATTGACAACCATCGCTTTTTATATGATTGAGGATTGTGTATCCGGGGCCTCATTTTCAGATTTCATAATAAACTCTTCTTGGGATATGGCTAATCGAGTATGATTGACCTCCTGCCTTCGACGTGCGTTTCTCGTATGCTTATCCAAATATTTCTGATGGAGATAATATAACTAAGCTGTGATCAAGTAGAAAAGTGTTCCTTTCTGAAATCTTTGTATTTGGTTTTCATCATTTTACTGATTTCATTTGTTTCACACCAACTTTTACTTGCCTATCAAAAGCTAAACTATGATTCACATGGCTTTAATACAAGTACAAAATACGTCCCATTTGTTTTTTAAGTCAAATGTAACCAACATTGATAAATGACTATGTTGAAGTGCTCAAAATTTTATAGTAATCGCTGATTCCTCGAACTTTACAGAACCAAAATTTTTGAATGCATAGGAAAGAGCATCCGAATTTATTCCAGAGAGACTCGAAATGAGTATAGCTGTTCATTGTATGCAGACATTAGCGGAAAATAAGAGATGCTCTTGCACCATAAAACGAATCACTGTTTCTCGGGCGCAATAGTTAAAATGGATTTTTATTTTCCAAATTTCTATTCAAGTGACAAGGATGGTCGAAACAATGCATCCCAAAAGGTCATCCTTAGTGCTGATGTCGGATTCAGTGCAAGCGTTATAAAAGTACCTTTAAAAAGCAGCGGAATTTGTTTTTCAGACTAAGGGGAGAGATAACTATTCCAAATTTTAATGACCAAACCTCCCTAACATACTCACAAACTATTTTCTCTATGCCTTCCTTGCTCAAATACTAAATTTTATTCCATTTTTATTAACCATCGGACATGTATAAAGAATTCGCACACTTTGATTTGAGGATCTCAATAAATTGCTTACCCTACAACCTTACCTTTCCAAAATGTAGGGAATTAATGCTTTATGGCTTGCTATTTACAGCAAGCCATAAATAGCAATAGCATAAATTGTGAAAATAGAAGTATATCTCACAAACATTAAATCAAAAACGTAGTGTAAGGAAAAAATGTTATTTGTTCTATTTAACAAATTACTGTTTAATCTTTTGTCTAAAATGAATCCATAGAAATTTTTAATGGATTGCCAGTGCGGATATTTAAACTCAATTCTTTTATAGCATCGCTATCACCTATAGGTTTGCATATATTCCCGTTTAATTCATTCGGTCATATTACGATTTGCTCTGCTAAGCATTTATCCTGCATGCACCACATGTGTATGTGTTAATTTCTTTTTTGTGATCGATTCATCTTTATTTTGAGTGGCTGTAATTGCTCTACCTTCCCGCTCGCTTGCGGTTCTCTTCATCGTTTTAAATTCCCTGACAAGCTTGACAGTAGAAAGTAGCGTTCATTCATCCCGTGCTTAAATCCATTATACAATATACTCCCCTACTTATTAATGTTTCCAGTATAAGGTGGCTTCTGATTCAGCATACGCAATTCCAAATACTATATTTGACATTACGAATTGAAAATTCATAACAATAAAGAGAATACGAGTAAGGCTAAAGGTTTGAATATTAATTACAAGTAAATTACATTTAATAACATTCTAATGAATATATTGCAAGAAAGTGAACTTATTTCTTGCTGCCTTGACATTTGAGTTTCATTTATCATAGTCAGATTATGAATCTTTTTTATTATTTACAAAGACCATAACTCACTGCTACATAGATAAGCTGAGATAAAGGATCTTTAAGATCATGGGTTTTAATAATTATTAGCTATAAAAAGATGCACCCTCAAATCACGCGTAGGAAACTAAACATTTATGACAGATGAAATGAATTGGTAAGGCAAATTTACAACGCTCTTGTATATGCTCCATACCGCGATATTCAGCTTCGTAATGGTTAGAAATAGAATAATATGTCAGACTCCAAAGCATAAAACGGGATTCTGGATCCAAAATTCTTATTAAAGTGTGATTTATGACTGTTTTTGACGTACAATATGAGTGCGAAACCTTAATCTTTAGCTGAAGGTTATCACTATTTGTATCTAAATTTACAATAATTTATCAGTAAATGTGAACGATGAAAATGGGAAAAAAATCACCTCCAGTGCCACTACTGGAGGTATCCGTCCCTAAAAGTCATTATTTACACAGAAGAAATAGAAAGTGTTTACATTTTAAAAAGCAGTAATTTTGCCAAAAATGGTCAACTTAGAGGAGAAAAATGAGGCTGCTTCATAGAGTATTAGTTGAAAAAATGCTATTATCAAAACTAAGTATAAATATAAAGGCTAGAGGAAAATGATATTACGAATTTGCTGGTTGTCATCACCATAATATGAATAAAAGATTGTTCGGAGGGCTTCAAATTAGATATGCCAGCGCTGTTATTTGAAATTTGACTCGTCTTCAAAAATATTAAAAGTTCATGGGACTGAGATTTATTCAGATTATAAAATGGCAACCCTCGTTTGCTATTTATGGAGACACAATTTTGTTATTATAGGTCCAAAATATTCAATTTAAATTACAAAAATATATATTATTAGAATTCAAAGTAATAGAAAAATTGGAAATTCTAATTTCTGAAGGCAACTGAAATTGGTTAACGAAGATAAATTAATGATAAAGGAGGGGGGATCAAAAAGAGGCTGAGAGGAACGTCAAGGTATCAAAGAGTCTTACTTCATTTGATGTTTACGTTCAGGTTCTACAGTATTTACTAAATGGGCGTCTCAAGCTCAAAAATTCTAATATCAAGATTCATTCCTTGGATTGCAGTAAATGCTTGACTACAATGTTTAACGCTTATTAAAAGATATAATTTGATGAAGTTCATCATCAGTTTATTTTTCTCTTCCAATGGCTGAGAAGGTAAATGATCTTGTATTAAATTCTGTAATTTACAACTTAGGTATAGCAAAGATGAGATAAAGAGAGAGATAGATTAAGTAATGCTCTGTAACGCAATCCGTTGACAGGTACAGGGAATTTTAAAAAATCTTGTAACTTATGTCGATATAAACTCAACCCCTCAAAAATACTTTGTTAACATGAAGCTAAATATGTCATGTTACATGTAGCATAACTGATCACCGTGATAATAGATTACTGAGATGATGATTAGATGTTATTTGACTCTGATTTGATTTATATCATTTGAAAATCAGAAACTAGGCAGATATTACATACTTATATTCAAATACTATTACGTTGTTTTATCTCCAAGACAATTCATATGAGTGTATTAATGTCTTCGATTACGTATAAACAGGAGTCAATTTTTCTATGAATGAATCATGCGAGAATTCTGGAACATTTGACATTATGACGCAGCTCTTTAATATTTCTATAAGTGAGACAAAAATGGTGGTATTAGGCGCATATGCAAGCTATGGAATCGTCGTCACACTGAACTATACGACAGCCGTCTACCATCATGATTTTATCTTTAGAAGACAATTAAATCTTAAAATTCAATTGTATTCATTTGTGATCTTATATAATTGCTCAAAGCCAATTTGTTAAAATTAATTTTCATCTTTAAAAAGGACGTAGGCGTCTTAATAATCTATATATCAAGCCTTCATTATTGACCTTGATAACTACGTTCTGTCATGGAATAAACAAATCTCTCAATCCCCTCCCTAACGTTCTTCACTCTTTGAATCAATGTATAATTTAATGGCCCTCTATTGACTCAAGAAGTTATTTTTGGCTCTTAAGTTATTAAAAATCTTGTTGATCGGCTAAAATATTCAAGCAGTCATGATGGAATGAACTTGTAGAAATCCGTTTAACTCTGTCAGGTAAAAGTTTCCATTATTTTATTAAATAAAAATAAAATACATTTTATTTCAACACCACGGTACTTAGTCAGAGAGCTAATTACTGCAGTTTTAACAGCATTCAAAATAAAAAAGCACATTTATATATGATAATTGTTACATTTCATGGAAAGAGATGGAAAACTTACAGGAGAAAAATTAGACTAATACGGGTTGTAATAATGCATTAGGAAAAAATCGATTTTTTTAAGATTAATGTGAATGGAAACTAAGTTCATGAAAATTATGTAACATAACTGAAGGCATTTGGGGCATAGTAGAAATTACATTATCTGATACTAGTGAAAATGGATTAAAGGAGATTTGTGAACTCAGGGAAAGCGAATTCAGTTGGCTAGTGTGATTGAAACGAGATTAAATGTATTATGAACTCTAAGCTTTATCGTTTAAACCAAGACGTCATCCTGACCAGTTGCAAAAGAATCTACTTTTAAAGATATACAACAAATTGAATGGCCGTTTAGAACTTTCTTGAAACGGTGAAGAAAAAGGAAGATCAAAAGATCTGCTGGCCATAATGGAATAGAATGAATGGTGCCAGGCGAACTTAAAATATAAATGAAAGATAAATTGATAACGGATTGGGAATAAAAAACAACTAATCGTATTATCAATACAGTGACCAAAATGTCCAATCCTAATAAATATTTTGTCGCATTTTGATGGAAAAATAATTTCAGTTGCGTTGAAAAGATTGCGATTGAATAATTGTGTTTGTTTAATTTGGTGTAATAATTTAACGAAAGTGAACAGGATCAATAGTTTTTTCCTTACTCATTTATTTTTTTGTAAATAACTACTTAAATCTTAAACATAATTCAATAATTTGTTGTCGTTATTATCCTTCTTTAAAGTTAAATTGATTATTGATTATCAATTGTTATAGTACTATAAATGTTAGCATTTTTAGTAATAAACCACATGTTATTTCTGCCGAAATTAATCAGAATTTTGCATATATCGAATAACTCAAAGTATCTCAAAACCAAGTTTTGAAAGTTATTTGCATTGATATTAAAAAAATTTCCTAATATGTGCTGATAAAATTTATCAACCTTACGCAATTGCCTTTTGTAATACCTTTCAAACAATACGAAAAGTAAGCTACTTATTTATTAAATTCTCAATTTTAAAGACGTTAACTTCTTTGTGAAGGTGTCAGAAAGGGGATAAATATATTGCGATTCATTAAATAACAATTTTAATACAGTTTGCCTCACAATGCAAAAGTAATAGTTCACAATTTTTGCAGAAAATTGTTACACGCTCATTAATGTAGCATTGCACTGTAAGCGGAGATTATTCGTAAAGTTCAAACACTAGGAATCCCAATACGGGAGAAATAAGTTTGGAGAAAGATATGATTGTTAGTGTCGATTTTTTTTCTAATTCAGATACAAAAAAATTAAAACATAATAAAAGTTCTGCTACCACTTTAAAATTCTTTTTATATCCATTTCTTTATTAATTATTGACTACTGGAGGACAGTTATGTGAAGACGCTATCAAGATAGACTTGACTGTCCTATTTATGATACGTAGGAAAATAAATAATCTCTACTGGTATTGTAACGTGAGTGAGGCCGAATCGGCTTTTAAATCTAATCTAACATCATTTAAAAACGGAAACTCAGTGTTTAATCTGCGGTAAGGCCCATGAGCATATGCTCATAGTTATTATGGCGAATCCGGACAACTGATCCTTATAGTGAAGTAGGGAATATATAGCATTCGATTGAAAGATTTTCCACAAAGGTTTTCGCAATTATTTATTCAACAACACGTTAATCTAAAACATTTTTATACAAAATTGTGTATTTTTTACTTAATATTTGCTTAAATGCAAATTGCCTGCCACTGTTGCATTTTACTGATAACCAAAATTGAGGAATTTAAACCGAAAAAATTTATTGCTGACAGACCATGAGCTTTATAGGTTTGTTCAGCTGTATTGTTTTCCAGTCAAGAAAAGGCCATAAAGAGTGTCAAAAGTATTTTGTCTGCGCATAAGAAAACTATAAATATTAAAGAAAACTTCTACGGTACGTAGAAAAAAGTGATAAGTTAAAGCTACATGTCTTTACTTAGCCAAATGATTTCTCCGTAGGATTGCATTTTAATAAGACAAAGTCAATATTTCGGAAGAAGCAACAAGCGAATGAAATTTAAATAAAAGTACTGCCTTTTGGAGCAGTAAAATAGATATTTTACAGGGTAAAAAAGACAGTGTTGTCAGTCTTGCAATGCGTCATTTAATTCGTTAAAGTTGAGCTCTTTAGTAATATAGGAAATCGACTACGAATCACCACCAAGAGTAAATAGTATGCTTATTGTTAATCCTATAAATATTCATTTAATTCTGTTAATTGTAACTTAACTTGTGTATGCCTTATTATATATCTCTTTAGTAATTAGAAAACAAAATTTAAATATCTTACTTCAGATGATAAAATTAGTTCCTGTTTTAACATAAATTACATTATATTTTCAAAGTATAGCCGTTCAGTTCAGAAATCAAGGGAACCGAAGACCAAACAAAATAACTGAATTTGTTTATAACTAAAAATTTATATTCAAAAGGAATTTGTGATTTTAATAGTATGGAGATTATTAAGACTATTTTTGCTTTCGACAAAGGTCAAAAGCAAGTGGCGATAGAAATAAAGACGATGTACGTCGAGTAAGAATTTTTTACAATCACATGTGGGTCTGTTAAAGTTTATTTTCTGTTTTCTTGTCAAAACAGTTCATTAATTTCTCTGCATAAGTTTATTTTGAGTCGCTCAACTAGTTATTATTTGAAGTAGAAAGGGGTTTGACTTAAATTTTCTTTGTGAAAACATCATTCTAATGTCATAAAAAAATGAAGTACTGTATTCGTAGAGGATGTACTGTGAAAAACACAAATATCAAAGGCTATGTGCAATGTAACAAAACGGAATAGAATTTCAAATATATATATCATAATATTGGTCATGGTCTTTTATAAGGTACGAATAATCCATGTGCAACTTGGAGCGCAAATTGGATAGAAGGCAAGTAAATACTGGATAACTAACGGATATTTTGAATCTTTTATAGAAATGGAACATAGAAAATGTTTTAACAAAATACTACTTATATCCTCCTTAAATAATATCGAACATCATAAAAAGAAAAATAGCGTATGTAAGCAAGTAGACTAAACATTATAGTTGACGGTTTTATTATTGATAGGAATGATAAAGCATGATAAATACAAATCACATCAAAACAAATTGATTTTTTTCTATTCAACTATTTGTAGCTACCATTCTTCATAACGAAGGAAGCCTGATCTAAATAAGTATTTATTGAACGCATCATATAAAAATGACAGATAAGCTTGGAAGGGCATAAAGTATACATGATGCATAAAAGATGGAAATTAGAATCAAGAATCACACAAATTAAAAAGGTGAGAGGAAGCAACCATCCTTCCTCGATGATTATGACCCCCGTATTTGAGTATTACGTTGATATGTCCAATAGCTTCTGTCCATATTAGGTCATTCTCCACTCAGGCGTGCGGGCTTCTTCCTAGTCCAGTAAGCTTTCGCTTGTGGCGTTATCAATTAGTTGATTTTTATGTCTGACAATATACGGAAAACAAATTTTTAGACGAACATTTTAAATATGTGCTCAATTAAACGGCCTATCTAGTTCTTATCTCTTGCTTCCTCATTCAGATTTATGGAAATTTAGATTAAACACCCTTGATAGACTTTAAAAATCCACAGACCGTGATTCTGCTCTTGAATAAATAACAAATTCATTAATTATACTTGACTTGCACTACTCTAAATCACAATGCTAAACAAGGTACGAAAACTGTTATTTATCTTTGCCTTCTGATAATATGACATCACCTGGTCTATTTCAATTTTAGATGGTATCTCAACATCAGTTTTAACATTAGAAAATGCGATTAAATCGGTTTGTGACTGATAAAAAGAAAATACGACTATCAAGCTTCCTTTCTTCTTACGCAATCTTCTATTTTTCATCCGATTAAAAGTAAAAAACCCTGATAAAATTTAGTATGATTTGAATTTTTTATTAAAATGTCCAGAAACAAAGATTATCAGCCAGCAAAGCTATGCTCTTTATTTTTGACTTTTGATATTAAATAAGAGAAATATTGAAATGTTTTCTTTTCAAGTTGAGAGTTAAGAACATTAAAATTTTCATAGAGTTTTATTTTTTAATTTAAAAATTAAATAGAAATTGAGATCTCAGCTGCAAGCTATAAAAATTACAGTTCTAATTAAAATTTGATAATGGATAATGTAAAATTTATGAATTTTATGGTATTTTTTTCTTTCTTTTAATATAGGGTAGGTATTTTCAAAGCAAAGTAACCTTTAACCTGCGGTAAATTGTCAAAAGAAATGATAGGATTTTTTAAAGATATAAAAATATGCAAAATAATAGAAGAGATACTGATGTAACCAGATTATATGATTTTTCTAAAGCAAGCATTAACTAAAAACAACAATGAAGGAATGTTTATTATCCGTCTAACAGGAATCCAATATTTTAAAACCACTAAGGTTAATATTTACAAACCATGTGTGATTGAATGGAAAATTTTGCGTACCAACTGTTATTGATTTCTTTCATTCTCTCATCTCTTTGTTCTAATTATTCAGTTGCTCTAACATCGACCTTTTCCACTCTTCTACACGCAACTTGGTAGTTATTGGTTGATTAATCAACCGAAATGGTCTTACTTTGTTGGTGTTTTTGTCCATGCTAACGCAGAATAAACTTTTGTTAATTTTAATCATGGGAGGAGGTCTGAAAAGGGAAATTGGCAAACGAGTATAACAAGGCATATAACGGGTAATTAGATAATAACAAGTTAGTAAAGGAGTTATGACATCAAGAGTTTTAATTAATCTGATTTACCAGGACACTGAGTTATCCATATAATTATGGTTCACACTCTGAATATTTATATTTAAAGTTTTGACTATCAGATTCAGGAGTGACTACGTTTATAATATTTTAACTCTGCTAATCGGCTGGTGCCATTCCGCAGTCGGTAATATCCTTCCGATTGCCATGTATTTTCTCAACTTTATATTTAATAAGATAGAACTAACTAGAATTCATTCAAGATGCACCCAATCAAACAAAGTAGTGATTATTTAGATACAACGATAGTTCAGAGAAGGATATAAGTGTTAAAACTCCTCTGAAAGATCATAAAATTTTGGTTTAGTGGGGGAATTGAACAATAACTGCAAGCAAATGACAACTCTGATGATTGCAATAATTGAGTCGTTTTAATGATGCAGTAGGGCATTAAAATCGAATCAGAAGTTATTTTATTGTACAGAACTTGCTCCATTTTTTGAGACCATCACATGAATTTATATTAAATCAAGAAGGCCTATAAGCAAGCACTTAAAGTTCTTCGATTCTTTAAAGAGCAAGGTAAGTGTAGTAAAGCAACTTATTCATAATTATTCTCTTTAAAATAAAGAAAATGATAAAACTAAACTGGATGATGAATTGTGTATCATGAGAACTCGATCAAGCCACAATCTAAAAACAGAAATAATTAAACTGATTGACAAAATCAATTTTAAAAGTGACGTTTAAGCGTTTACAGAAATAAAATATTATAAAAATTACCGTTTGTCCATCAAAAGTGTAAGGCATCATGACATAGAGAATCAATTGCCCTTTCTGTAAGAATTTTGTAATAATTTTATATGTCTGTAACAAATAAACTTACCGCTATTTTCGTAAAAAGTAGTTCATAATTCTTGCCGACTTTGAATTTAGATGATAAAGTGTATGAAAACCCTTCAAAAGGTAGTTTTCTGTCATCACTATTTACTAGCAAAATTTCCCATGATATTGCATTAACTTACGGTTAATCTTCATCAAATGGCACCACATTCTGAACAGTTCTCATAAGAATGTGAACAATTTTAGAAACTACCAAATGTGTAATATAGTGTGGTGCATTGATTAATTTTAAAATTTTAGGCATAATATCATAGTATTATATTTATTAAACTATATCATCACAGTAAACACACAAAAACTCAATTTAAAGAAGTATTTTTTGAGCATTTTACTGTCCTTTAAGAGCCAAAATTTATAATCGAAAAATAAAAGTGCATTTTATTAACGATGGTCATAAAAATCATGCGTGCTATTTCAATATTATTATTTTTAACTAACGTAAAAACTTTAAGCGGCTCTTTTGGACCAGATCTCTATGAACTTACGTGTTTTTATTAAGCACTTCATCTTAAAGCGTCGTCAGCCTCTATTTATCAAACTTACTGCCTATTAAGATATAGTTTTTCATGATCCTTGCAATTTTAATGCGATTTTTCAAAACCAAAATCATTAATGACACAAACTTTATCGATTTATTAATCGGTTGCAACCATCTAGGTCTGGGGAGGAAGTTGTAAGAGCAGTGATTATTCGGACCATATCTGCAAAAGTAACGTAGTCTCCTACGAAATTTAAAGGATTTCTTGGCAATAAAAGAGGAAGAGCCTATTGATTTATTTATACTTAATGGAAATATTATAGATTTAACATGTCTTTCTTAGTATCCTTTGGAAGCTTGCCCATTCATGTACTCTCAGAAATAAATATGCGTCTTTTAAACATGTATTTTTGGCTGTTTAATTGTTATGTAAATTGAATTAATTCTATATAACGAGTCATAAGCTCCCAAATATTACCCTCCCGAATCCGTATAGGTTTCTTCAGTAACTGGAGGTTTTGTGGAATAATTTATGTTAGGTTACTTTTTTAATTGCATAAAAGCAAATTGTGATACTTTTCGTTGTGATGGATGTGAAAGTAATGGAAATCTGTTCAATAATGAAAAGGTTTGTGTTAAAGAATGCATGACAGACAGATCTGCACCAGCTTAATTTCAAGTCAGTTTCTGTTATTAGTTTTTTTCTTTTGTTTAATCATTAAGTGAAAAGTATGTATTGATTTTAAAAATTTATTCAAAATATAATGGTACGCCGAGAAAAAAGATGCTAGGTTTCAATTTTAGCAACCACGTTCATTGTACCTTTCTCTAATTAAAATTTTCTCTGTCTCTCTTCATCATTTACCTCGGAGAACCACAGTATTAATTTTTTGTCTAGACGTTATCTGACGTACAGTCTCTTGATTTTGAGAGTCGCTTCAAACCTCAATCAAATACAGCTGTGCAAACGACTCCAAACTAAGTAAAGTAATATCTCTCTCTGGATAAAACCCCTTTGAGCAATCTCCACCAAAAAAATAAAAGTCCCTATCGCTCCTCGAGTTTCCCGTTGGTACTCAATAAATCTCCGCAACTCAATTTCTCCACGATGAAGATCGTAAGATAGAAGATATAGCCTAAAGGACAGGTAGTGTAAGATAAGGTACCCCAGTTGCAAGTTAAGCTTCTGTATAATATCGTTCATTATCTATAATCTATAAATACATTCTCTTTATTATTACAGAAAATGGAATCTATTAAAAATAAGCATAAATAATCGTGAGAAATAAACGTGAAAAAACCTTGAAAAATTTAAAGTTTGATCAGCAATATATATTGTGCACACTGCAACTTTCCAAAATTGTACCCTCCTCCCTTGTTTACAATAAATTTTTAATAAAGGTGCTTGAAAGCGATTTGAATTAGCAAATTTTTTCCAGTGGATTATATTTTGCCCGCGTTTTTTTAATTACCTTGACATTAACACCTGAAACCTGTAGCTAACAATTCAAAACGATTGGCCATGGCTTAGCGAGATCAGATAAATGTAAATAGAAAGTTAAAGCATTTTTTACTCCTATGAATGGGCGATAATATAGGAAATTGAATTTAATTCTAAAAATGTGTCCTTTTACACTTTACAACTACTCATGTGCGTTTAGTAATTCAAAGTATGCAACAATAAAGTCAGTGATTTCGATCATTTTCATGAATGTTCATTTTAAGGTTGAACGGTAGGCGTTAAAAAATTTAATAGTGAAAATTAACGGGAAAGATATTCACAATTTTCTGGATTCCAAAAAGGACTACATTCAAGTCAATAAAAGTAACTTATAATAATGATTGTAATAAATATTTAAAGATTTTCGATGGATAAATCAATTCGGGGTTCATTAAATTGAATAAGTTCAATTAATCCTTTTCGGAAGATAACTATTTCGACTGAAGGGTAAGGTAATAATTAGAGAAAACCTCTGATGAAAAATGGAGCAAAAGTGATTTTTAAACAGATACTTTGTAAATAGTTAGTGAAAAAATTCGATTTTTTGCTACATCTAAAATCTCACACTAATTAGGGTAATTTATCTTTGCTTAAATCCAATAATATTTTCACAAAGTCGTTTCTTTATTAAATAAAATTTAATTTTCGTAAAGAGTAATTCTTTAAAGAGAAAGCAAAAAAATTCTTTGATTAAAGGCATAAGGGTCAGATAGATTGTATTATTATTGTCTTTATTATTACCCAAAATAATACCAAAAAGTTTCACAATTTTTTTTATTTTAAGAAACGATTAAAGTTGGTTAGCAGAAAATTCAAAAAATGATAAGTAAGAGGGGATCTAAAAAAATGCTGAGAGCAATTTCAAGGTATCAAAGAGTCTTACTTCATTCGATGTTAGGGTTCAGGTTGTAGAAGACTTACTAAATGGGTATCTCACCTTCTAAAGTCCAAATTTTATGATTCATTCCCTAGATTGCAGTTAATGGCTGAATGCGATGTTCAATGATTATTTACCAGTTTGTTTAATTAAGAAGGGTGGGTCCTGCCGCTACATTTTCGACTTCTGCCCTATGGTTGACAAGGTAAAATACTCTTATATTGCATTTAGCGGCTTACGGTCCTAATATAGCAAAGATGAGATAGATAGAAATTTTAAATCTGCAGAGTTATGTGCATTCATGGAGAGTTAATTGGTCTAGTAGTTTTTCTCTATCCTTACAATACAAAATTCTAGGTGCTTCAGTTATATAGAGATAATAACAGTAATAGTTAAAACGATTAACATAGTAATGGCTGGCTGAAAAATAAGGTATCAATATACTCGTCCTTGTGTAAGCATTTCACTCTAAATATTAATTACCTACTTTCCAAATCCAAATTGAAAATTTAATTCAAATAATAATGATCGAATCGTTACGTGGAATTCAGCCTATCCTCAAATCATTTATTATCATTAGCCAACATTATTTCCATATTCTATTCTAAATTTAGGACACAAAACACATCCTGGAGGCTCCCTCTCCTTTTGTTAATGATCTGTCTGCTAAACAATATCTGAAACCGATCCTCTAAGCACAAATCATTTCAGTATTATCCCAATAAGATGTATTCACATTTTCTTACAAGATCATTTTTTCCCCTAATATTTTTAATGCCATTTCTTTCTCGCAGGCAACTCACAAGTGGTAATAAAATGTGTCTACAAGAATGTCAAGTCACCACCACCAATTCTCCCCAGTCCACAAAGCTGTTTCGAGTCTGTGACTCATTGTATAATCTAGGGTGTCTCTTTCAGCTTTTGTGGTCATTGCCGTTTTCAATAAAATTTCCCGCTTAGCGACTAAAATATTAAACCAAGATTACTATTCATATGTAAAAATCCTTGCAAATATTTTTGTCTTTTCTTTTTATTTTGAGTGCTTTTAATTAAATAAATGATTAAAATCATTTATTTATTTATAAAATCATAAGTAAATCATATTCAAATACTTTCACGATATAAAGGTTATATGTTTATAAGTTGGGCAACTTAACCTTACAGTAGACAAAATTTATTAATTAGACCCCAACCGAATTAAATCAACTATGCAATGCACGAAAATGTTCATAGAATATAAAGTAATCTCAAAGGTAAGGGGAGATATATATTGCATTGAGTAACGTATAAAGTGAAATCACTAATCGTATTTTTCGTTTTCTAAAGGAATGTTTCATTATAATTCATATAAACATGGTAACTTTTAATTATTGATTTAATTTGCAAAATAACTGCTATGATTTTATAATAAATTATGATATCATATTTATATTATATTATATTTTGTTAGATAAAAAACAAAATCATTTATTATACACATTAATTTTTCCCACATGATATTTTGAAATTTTTCGAAGTAACTTGGGGCTCGTCATTGCAGTTTTGATTGGAATGTTTTTGAGACATCTGTGAAACTGCTGAATACCAGTATTGTTGAAATTGAACCGCCATTCATTTATCATTGATACAGACCTATGGGAAATAGGATTACTGGGAAATAATTCCGAACATGCATAATGACTTGCATAATTAAGATATATTTGGCCGAATAGGCCAACATTATATCACATATGGAAATCACTTCTGTAATATAAATGTGCACTTTTATGCAGTATACGTCAAATATTTATTTTGCTAATTCGCTTTCCAGCATGGTAATTTCAACATTATTTAATAATCAACTCGTCCATTCGTAGAAAAATTTTTTATTTATATACAATTTTTCAAATGGGAAATTGATTTTATTTAGTACCACCACACTGACTCATATACCTGGTCAGTCTCTCGATATAATGCGCGTCTACAATTGTTAAACAATGCAAAATCGGTCAATTGCCTCATCGTACTTTATTTCACCGCTCATCACAATCCGGATTGTCCGCTCTCAATCCTGAGGCTTCCATCTTTCCACTTAATTTCTCCTTTTACTTCTCTCTCTTTCCCTTATCATTCATTCCCAATTGTTCAATACGCATTTTTCCAAACCAACTCTTGATTTTCTTACCCGAAAAACTTTTGTGCTCAATTAGTAATAGGAAGATCATTAGTTTTATGAGGGGATATTTAGTCTAATTTGATCTGCTTCCTAAAGTTGCTTTATTGGAGATCATGTTTAGAACAGAATTATTTTAGAATACACTTAGACTCCTGTCGTAGAGAAACAAACTCAAAAATAGAAAAATATCATTTTGAATAAAAAACAGCTATTTTAAATGCTTGACCCTTGGATTGAAGACAAAGTTGATTGTTTGAATGTAAAATTTAAATTTATTTTTCGTTCTAAAATGAACGAATTTTTGTTGGAGACAAATTTATCCTATTTTCTTTTTACAAATCTTTATAAGGCTCACTCGTGATGCTAGCTTTACAGAAGTTTATGGATATGGAAATTTAAAAATTTCCAGGGTAGATTTATTTGAGATAATATTTCAATTTCTATATGAAATTCGGTCTATCGCTCTAGTGCTGGCTAAGTATTCCGAAAAGTGAAATCACAGTATTCTTAAATATTTCTGAATATGGAGAACGTTCTTTTATTGATGTGAAGGTTAAAAGAGTAGAACAATTTAATTTAACCACCGATAATAGACTTAAGACCGATGCAATTTTTAAAGCTCTATTACCAATTTTGGTCCGCCGACTGTTCCTAATAAATTTTGTTCTTTAACATGTTTTGAAAGTAAATGTCAGAGAATATTAATGATGTACTGATTGTGAAATGATTTAAGAAATCCAGAAACTTTGCGTGATTTTAACAGTATCCCTTGTAAAGTAGTTTACAAATATCCTTTTAATATCTATTCAATATCCATAAATATGACATTTTTATGAAACTACTTGATATGCTGCACTTTTAAAGAATTAACGTCTAACGCAAAATTAAGTTGAACTTTATAATACCATTTCTTTGTACAGTTAAATAATTTTAAAGTAGATAATCCCTGATAATTTATTTTTTACTTAAGTACTCTTTCTGCTCTTCAGTAATTAGACGTTAGTATAATCATTTGAGATTGCAATAGGTAAATATAAAATCGTGTTCATGACTCATCCCAACTAGACATGTGTATTTATTTTTATTCTATTATGCATTATATTTTCAGTCACATTTCGAAAAAGCGAGGACGTTTTCTGTCATTGCCTGCCCTAAGATGATGCATTTGGATGCAGGTGCAAGTACTCGACGAGGGTAAGCGTAATTTCCGAAGACTGCTTTCAGAGAATTGTTAAAACACTAGATTTCTTTCTTGCGCATGTAATCTCATAATATTACTGTTATTAATTGCAACGACAGTCTAAAGTCCTATTCTTGCTCAAACAGTTTATCGACCTTGAAGAATTTGCAAAATCTAAAATTAACTTTCTAGAGATTCGTTTTACTAATCTCACGATTAAATACATTTCCTTTCCAAATGGGCGGAAGCATAAGGTCTACTAACGAGTAGTTGCTAATTAAGCTGGATCATTAAGAGCTTTATAATAAGTCAAAAATGCTCCTACTTTTCATAGGAAAGTATCTGGACTCGGGGAATGATCCAGCAGTTAACGAAGGAGAGTGGATAGAGTAAAGGCGAAAACATAGTCCGTGCATCAAAAGTATACATGACTTTTGGATTCGAGTTTTACAGTTTACCTTATTTGTCGTTCTTCCAGTAATTAGTCATCCGCCCTCCACATGGTCCCTAAGAAATCTAGCGATTGGCGTCCTTATAGTAACTACCGGGCACTCAAATTGATCACAGTCCCGGACAATTACCCTATACCCAATATACAAGACTTCTCATTCAATCTTCGGAATAAGAAGATCTTCTCCAAAATCGATCTTGTCCGTGCTATTGCCACTCCATTTGGTTTGTTTGAATTCCTTCGAATGGCATTTATTTTATGCAACGCAGTCCAAACCTTCTAACCTTCTATTGATGAAATGTTGCATGGTCTCGATTTTGTTTTTGCCTATAACGATGACATCCTGGTGGCCAGCGAAAATGAAAAGTACATAAGAAACATTTGAGGGTTGTTTTTGAACGGCTAAATTTTCATGGACTCATCATAAATCTCTCTAAAAGCGAAATCGGGCAAAATACTCTACCCTTTCTTGTCATACTCCAGCTGTCAAAAGTTTCCGGCCAACTGACGAAAAGTAAAACAGATCCGACGGTTCCCGCTACTGAAATCCTTTAACCAACTCTGTCGGTTCTTGGGCGTGATAAATTTCTACCGCCGTTTTCTTCCTGCTTCTGCAGCAGGGATTTTTCCTCATACAGAATTACTAAAGTCCACTTGCTAAGCGTGCAGCTATCGAAAGTTGATGAACACAATAAAACCTCACTAGGGGCATTTTCACTATCAGATTTCAGACTTGACCACGTTCATATTGATATAGTTGGTCCTAGCCCATTCTCTAATGGTTTTTCCCTTCTCCCAGCTACTATTGACCATTTCTCTTGATGAAAAAATGCTTTTCCTGTATTTGACTTGGCTGCCGAGACCGTCAGTAGAACTTTCATATGGAGATGGATCGCTATATTTGGCGTGCCTTATACCATGACTACAGATCGCGAAACACAATTTGAGTCTCAGCTCTTTTCTAAACTAACTAATCTGCTTGGTACAAATCAGATCCACACAACTGCGTATTATCTACAAGTTAACGGCTTGGTGGAGTGTTTTTACCGTCAACTAAAGGCAGCTCTTACTTCCCATTGTACACTCGAAAGATGGACAGAAGCCCTTCCTTTGGTCCTCCTTGGTATTTGAACAGCAGTGAGAGATCTTGATTGCTCCGCTGCAGAAATGGTTTTTGGAGTCCCCCCTCAAACTCTCTGACCAGTTTCTATCTTCTTCTAACGATTCCCTTTGGTCAAACCTTGTGACTAATGTTGAACGTCTGCATTCCTATATGCAAAATCTACAAGCCCTCCCGACTCGCCCTGTCTCCAACCACACTTTCATTTTCACTGATCTAAAATCTTGTTTACACATTTTTCACGACATGATGATGTCCATAAGCCCTGGCCTTTCCCGGTCCTTTGAAGAGGCGGAAAGACTCTCACTATCCTTCAAAACGTCAAAGAATCTGTTATTTCTATGAATCGCGTAAAACCTGACCATCTTGACTACATCACACTACATCAATGTTTCCTCCAAACCCTCCGATCAAGGAAACGGAAAACCAATGCCACTTACTCGTAGTGGAAAGCATGTACGTCTCCCGGATAGTTATGACTTGAAAATAGTTATCCACAATGCTTCCCTTCAAATTCATATGTATTCCGTTCACTCTTAATTTCCTGTTCTTCACAATTTTTGTGATAAACCCTTCTCTTTCAATTCCCGTAGATTCCGTCTTCTATTGGTTGCTTGTTATTCATGACATTTCGATTAACTATCCAGCGTTCTCCGTCTCAATTCATTTTTCTGTTTACCATTCTTACAATATTTTATTCTACCTTCATATGCAGGCTTCGGTTTCCTCATCTAATTCCTATGGCCTCCCGAAGGGTAAGGCGTCTGCCTTGAACAGGACAACTACACTTGGACCAATTCGCAGCCAAAAATTTGTCGCCTTTACGTACCTCAAGGCTGGGAGGAGGCTGAATGATGACTCTATAAATTTCCAGAATTACTCTTTATTCGTATTTTCTAACATAATACTTCGATTTTTCGTCCACGAAGCCGCAGTGACGCCTTTTTTTGTCCGTGACATGACCCCTATCTGTCATGTCTAAACGCGTCTATCGATTCCCTCCTTTCCATAACCACCTCATTTCACTTAAAATTACATCTGCGCTTATGTTCTCGCGCGTCTTTACCCAAGTGACTCATACAAACTGACATACGCTTGTCAGTTACCGACTCCTATGCTTTCCTCTCATCTCCTCTGTTACTCAGCTCTCTCCCTTTTATTCATTTCAATCCTCATTGCGGCTTGATTAATACATTTTGGCAAAAGCAGCTCCAGGTCTCCCGCCCAAGAGGTGGTGTCAGCCATTAGTTGTTAATCTTAACCCTAACAACCTAATAGATAATTCACTTCTCCATGTTCCAAAACTGAGCGTTCACGATTGGTCCCCTAGATTACTGAGTAACTTTATATCCACAATGTCCATTGATTATTGATCGGTTAATAAATTTGGAGAGCTGGCCATGCCATTTCAGTGCACTCTATTCGTCTAATGACCAGGATAATAGGATGACAGTAGCTACAACCGTTCTCTTATTGCAGGTCTATTAATTATTACGACAAACTAGAAAAAAAGATCTTATCATACCCTCCTAACCCCAGGATTAACAGCCAAATGCACCAAGTTATTAACATATCAATCATGTTACAGCCTGAATACCTGAAGTTAGACACAGGCTAAAGGAGCACTTCAAACCGGAGCCTATCGGTACATTATGTAAAATTTTTCATCATACAGCATAGGTAAAATCATCTTATCTAGGGTTGACATAATGTAGACAGGGTCTTGGATTAAATAAGAACTCAGTAATCAGATATATCCGTATCACCGCAATGAGCGAAATATACAACACTGAGATAGGATTACTTTCATTAGTGACAATGAATAATAGTTCAAAATTTCAAACGCAATAACTCACTTGCAACATGAAGAAGTCGTTTACTTGTACGTCACTATCTTACTCCTAAACTCCAAATATTACAGTGAAGCACATAAGTAAAAGAGGAAAAAGGGGAGAAAAAAATAAGTCGCCATACATGCAAATACACATATGGTGACCGAGTTGTAAAAGAGGTGACATTTTTAGAATATGGAAATGAAAAGAAGTACAACAGATTTTGTGGTCGTGACAGCTCCACAATTTCACAATTTCTTGGCACGAACACGTCCAAGTAAAAGGAAGAGCAAGCGATCCACTGACCATGCCGCGATAAAGTCGAAAATCATTGCTTGGAAGAAGGTCAGACGCAGCTGAAATGAAAGAAGGGCAGTAAAAGTACCAGTAATCAACGTGAGAGGAAGCTAAATAGACTACCCTAATATCTTTAATGACTGACTAATAATCAAATTATTTAACTTTAAAATGGAATATTACTTCTCAATCACCCTGCTTAACAAAATGATGAAATCATACCGCAGAATCAGCTTCCCAATAAAAAATCATATTGCGTACTTTTAGCACGCTTCCCACTCTGCAACGTAATAACCCTATGCATTTTATATTCATAGAGAAATAAATTGTGAAATATGTATGTTCGCATATGATCCAGCTTATTACCCCTTCGGGTAGAGAGAAAATCAGGCGTTTTCGAGGCCCTGAGCGGATTTCACCAGTGTGGACGGGGTTCGTCACTTGAGTGCTCGGTTTCCTGATTACTACACGATAAACCTATACCTGGGAATAGAATCTTCTTACTGAGGTATTACTAGCTAACTAATGAACCAATAACAGAAATAGAGTATTTTATTAATAGTAAAAGATTACGAAGAGAAGCCTTCTTTGGGTCTTAACTGGAGTAGGACATAGGGGACGGGCTAGATCATATAAGTAACGTCATATCAGTAGTAGCACAGGTGCGTATGTTAGCTTTATATTCCTTTCAACCAGTTCCTTACTGTTAGAACAAACAGACAATGTATGGTGAGAGAAAAAATAATTTGTCCTCATAGATCCCCATTGCAATTCATTACACAAAAAAACTGAGGGGCCTATCACATTGAAGTAACTAAATAAGATTGGATTAATGAACACGTAAAAAATTAAACTAAGTCAGACTGACGAAATTTGTACATAAAGGACGGGGAGATTTTAATTTGGCTTACATGATGATCCATGAGAACCAATTCAAGAACGTCATTAAGAAAACCAAAGGCAAAGGCTATAGTTCCGGCGGTAGCAAAGATAAGGCTATTAAAGAGCGGACGATTCTCCAACAGTGATTCCCTGAATGGATGGCCCTCGTAGTTTACAGCTATTGTGGAAATCTATAGGGGGGAAAAATAACAGCAATAGAATCCAAGCTTATTATTACAACTAACATTTGAATTTACCACCTGGGTCACTTACTTGCAATGCTGTTGAGATGAGATATACCGCTGTATTGAATACTGTGGGTTTGAAATCCGCATGGATATCGATAAATTCACCTTCGGGCCTAAAAGAAATATGAAATCGCGTAGGTCAGCAAGTCACATCTTTTTTGCTTATTAGATGCGAAAATCGATACGATTGAAAGCTCAACTATTCGTGGATCCAGGTTAAAGTTTTAGTAAAGAGATCAATTCTACCTTATTGCTCTAATATTCATTTAAATTTAAAATATAGTGTATAAAAGCTGTCTCACGTTAATATACTTTATAACCTAAACAACACAATGATTTCAACTGTATTCAAATGACCATCTTCCTTAGAAAGAGGAGAAATTAGGCTGATCTTAATCTTAACCTTTTCAAAATCAACACTCATTTATTACTTACTCCGACCATTCATAATACTCGACAATATTCGTGAAGCTATCTATGATCTCTATAGTGCGGCAATGGCGCAGCGGTTAAAATACTAGCAAGTCCAGAGATCACAAATATGATGATTATCAGTGCACGTCCAGTGAGTGGAATGGTCAATACCACCACCAGTTAAATCAGATTAATAAAGCGGTGATGGAATTCGGATATCTCACCCGGAAGATTCTCTTAATACTATTGCTCAACCCAAGATAAGCGTTAGTAAAGGCTTCCCTAAATGGGCTTGGGCAAATACTGTTATTGTCCTTACAGCCAATTCATTACAAATAAAACGTATTTTTTTAAACATTCCTTATAGGTCCTTCAAGGACACAAAGTCCTTGAAAACCCCCTTCCCTTTGCTTACGAGATGTGTGGTAAAACTATATGAAAGCCCCAAAGACAGTCCCTTTCTGTACCATTTCATTAAGACGCATTCAATTACCTTCCTATCTTCTAACATTTCAAAGATTGGAACTAGGAATTTGGCGACTCTGGGATGTACGCTTAGCAGTCCCAGATTTTAAGGCTAGTGGCTTAATACTATGGAAATCCCAGTTAGCAATAAGAGTGCCAGTCGTGTACCGCAAAAATGTAAAACGATATTTAATTGTAAAGAAATCTATCATAAATGGAACAATTACAAAGAGCAAAACTTACAGTGGTGGCATCTGAGCTTCTGCTGCATTCATGAGTCCGTAAAGAGCTGTGAAGTGCACTGCGAATTGACCTCCAACAGTAAGAAGTGTGTAGAGATTGAAGACATTCGGCAAGGGTCTTTGTTTCGATAACTTCTCCAGTGGCTGTTAAAATTGAAAATCGGAGGTAAAACTATCCATCTCTTAATTTGTTCACTATCGATGTTTAATTAACTAGTGCACTTTTAGCTCGCAAAAAATCAAGACCACTGAAAAAGAAAAAATAAAAAGATGCCAATGTGAAATAGTAACTAAGAGAACTTCTGAAAGCGAAGAGATGGGATAAATATATTAAACAAAAGATATATTATCGCTTCTTCTATGTGCAAACCATTTCAGTCATTATAAGAATATTTAAAACTGAGGGAAATGGGCAAATAACTGTCACGAAATTTCGTTACTCTTCCTCGAATTAACGTTGGATGAGGCATTCAGGGGCAAATATCACCCTTATTAACTAAACTATTTTGAGTTTTAATACACGGTGCATCATTTGATAGTTTATAAAACCTGGAAACCGATTCAAAAGTAGTGGAGCTATTCAAGAAAAAGCAATATTAGAATTCTAAATTTATCAAGCGATGAAAATCTATCTTCCCACAGGTACTACAGAGTGCGTGAGTTATCTGAGGCCACTTATATTTTTATAACTTAAACTAACCCGATAATAATTAGTGTATTTTTACATCAAAAGATCTCATGAAAGATGCCACTATAACTAGTGAAATGAAAAGACACACTGTAGTATCGTCCATAAAAGCGAAACACAGCAATTTAGAAATTGAAAGATCTCCAAAAGTCGCTACATTTTTTGTTTACAAAGTTAGAAAGGAGATGAATGAAATCAATGGAAATGGATTGGCAGCCACGAGGAAGGGAAAACAGCATTGTCAACGCTCTGCTGACTCACTCGGAACACCCAAGTTTGTCAGAAGAGTGCATGCCATGATGGACGAAAATCCTGGGGAGTTAATGCGCGACATCTTGCCAAACATCTTCAAGTGTCTGAAGGAACAACAATGTATAAGGAATGTTGTTCATCGACATCTCGGATACAAATCTCATACGTTCTTAGACGAGGTCAGTTCACGTGGACAAAAACAACTCAAGAGAATCGTTTAATGCGCGCACAACTCCTCTTAAACAAATTGAGGCACCTAGAAGAACAGGAGTGTCTTTGATTTTTCTCCCACGAAAGTCAGTAGAAGAAATGATAAGTGGCTATATGCTGGCGGATCCCACTGGAGTCCCAACTGTTATGCATGCGCGCACGAAGTTTCCAGCAACGGCGACGGTTTTCGGTGTTGTGAAAGACACATCATGACTCCTCCATTTTTCCACAGGACTTTAGAGTCAAGCAGATGCCTGTGTGGAGACTCGTCAAAGCATTGTTGTTAATCCTTGGATAGACAGCGTAGCCAATGGAGAAGGACCCTAACTCTCCTGACACGGTTCGGCTCCATCCCATAAAGCTCTCAAAATTTGATAGATAGCCGAGAATTTTCATTATCATGTCCCACCAAACTTATGGCCGCCTCCTAACTCACCGCATCTTAATTGTTTGCATTATTACGTGTGGGGTGGGGCGTGGTTGAAAAGGAAATTAATAAGCATCCCATAACACCTACTCCACCTCTCTGATGGATGTAATAGTCCGAGGAATGGTAGACTTAAATAAAGACTATCTGATGAGAGCTTGTAGTTGCTCTCGAGCTTGATTTGATTCGGTAATAGAAGCCGAAGGGAGATACATATAAGAGAAGTTAGGTCAACATTAAGTTTATTTGTTTTGTTATAAGAAATTGTAAGCCTCAATCACTAACGGTTTCATTTTCTATTTTTCTAAAAGTGCGTAGTGTCCTCAGATGCCTAACACACCCTGTATATCTTGTGTTGACATTTTCGACAAGCTTAACTAAATTACGCATAAAAAGCAAAAAATAATGGGAAAAAAGTTGGACATACCTCGCCTGTGAACGCTACGAAAGCAGCTACCTTCCAGATAATGCTATTCTTCCTATAAATTTTTACCTGACATTTAAATCTATTTCTCCTATCCATTGTGTCACATTCTGATTGTCTTTCGAATAAGATGTACTTGGCGCATTATGCCTGTTCCTTCATAAAATAGTTGTATTAATACCAATCGCTCGTTATCGATGCCAATTCAGGAGTGTCTAGCATCTAAGAAATTGTACAATGCTACCAAGCGGAGGGTAATTCCAGATAAGTACCACAAGAATAATCCCAATTTGTGATAAATCAGCAGTAAAGTCATGTTCAAAACAATGAAATCTTACTTGAGAACGTGAGATGAAGAGAAAGCAACCAGTCATTAGAAGTGCCTGAATAGTAGCCTGTCCATCAGATATTTTGATTCCCTTGAGGAATAGGACAGAGAGGGAGTACGCGGAGATGAGACAGTTGATAGCAAGGATCTTGAACATCTGCAGAGTAGTCACCAGTGTACTTCTGCCCTGACGAATAATGTGGCACACTATGAAATGGGAAAAAGGAAATATAAAGTGAAAAAAATCAATTATCAAAAGAAATACAATGACGCTACCGTTGGTAGTAGCGGTTATTTGTTGATTTAAAACAGCATAGTTTATAAAATAATACATATTCACTGCGTATTGTATAACTCCCCCATGAATTCTACTTTTAAGGCTGGAAGGCTGGACTGAGATCGTCATTATATATCACATCTACCGGCTTAAATCTTAAATTATGTTGTGAGACATATTCAATATTGTATTCAATCTATACCTTTTCTCTCCTTGAACTTCTGATTAAAAGACACTGGTCAAATTAGTCACTAAACATTCGTTTGATATCCGAAAACGCTATTCCAATGCCGCTGAAATTAGTAAGACACTCCGGCCCCTAAACAATTTAAAGGCCGAAAACTTAAATAAAATACCCTAATTTTATTTTTGCTGGACTGGAGATCACTTGGTCTAATTAATAAGTATCGCTTTACTATCTATCGGTCTATAATCAATAGAAAAGAGTCTTTGAATTTTCACTAGATTTAGCAGAGAAGAGAGTTCATTTATGAAATAAAAGTTTTTTATGAGATCAGATCCTTACATTTTATAAATAGTTTCAGCTGTTAAAATTTAATTAAACAAAATTTAATTGATTTGACGATAAAAACGCCGTTACTACTACAGCGTAGGTTAATTAGAAAATTTTAAATATTAATTTTTTATATTTTTCAAAATTAAGGAAATGGGAAAACGTTCCCGCGTTTTATTCAATTATTATAAAGTATCAAAATAGTTACTTTCAAGATATGGGGCAAGAAAAAGATCATTCTGAGATATTAATTTACTAATCGATGAAAATACTTAATTCCACCTCAATTATATTCTATCGGAATGAGGTAAAGAATTATGAAATTCAGATATCTCTCTTTGAAATACGAGGATTATTAAAAGTGCTCCATTCTCCGGTATAATGTGAACAGCTTAATCTCCAAATTCTTAAGATGGATTAAATCTAGATCACTTCAATCCCAAAGCCTAAATATTCATAGTTATTTACGCCTAATGGGTTTAACTCAGTCAGATTGATCAAAGAACAATTAGCACTACATATGCTCAGAATTAACTTAGGATATTTATCACAATTTATTGACCTCAATGTCATCTGATGGTACCGCTAAGCAAGAATTTATATGGTTTGAAAACAATTTTCTATCAAACGTAAAGTATTATAATGTAACTCCAGAGACAAGAAGGTTCAATGAAAAGCAAAAAAGAACATCTATTCTATATTCCCTTATCTACAGAGTGATTGAAACGTAACTCTGTGTAGATCGCTTGAAGCATAAATGCTCAAGAAAGTGACAAGTTATTAACATACATCGAAGATATTCGAATGGATGGAGATAGGCCACCACAGACGTACGTATTAAAATCGATGCAAGGGCATGTCATATAAAATCAATGCGGTTTAAGAAAGTGAGAACCATAAAATGTCATGTACGGTCTTTTAGTGCTCCCTTTTTGTAAAGATGGATTAATAATCGTATTATTATCATAGACAATTAATTGCTTCTCAATCATCCTATATATTTTAGATAAGCTAAAATACCTTCAAACAGGAAATCACCTAACTACCTAGCAAAACGCTTCAGATTCATTGACATTAAGCTATTCCAATACCAGAATATGCATTATATGATAATTATATGTCGCTATCCATTCGCTGTCATATGTTTGAAATAGCAATGCCCACCTCCAATAGCTGATGACATCTTAGCGGTGAACGGAGCAGCGATACTGGCATCTCCCAATCGGACGACAGGGACCTCATCTTCAGTAGAAGCTGTTGTGAGCTCTAGTGGCTGATTGCCTCGTCTTCCCAATAGTGGTAACTGAGGATTCGTGGGTCTTGGAATTGGTGGAGTTGAGTTCAGTCCATTCTGAGGAGGAAGGATCAATGGAGCCTGATTCAAGAGGGCGACACCTGTAAAGAAAAATATCAAAATTAGAAATACTACTGTAACGGCGATTACCTAGTCTGAAACACTCATCTGTCTCCTGCTGTATAATCCTAACTTCATTCTTCAAGCAATGTTCTGAGCAGCCTTTAATCTATTATCATCCTCCTTACGATAGACAACTGTAGATAAACCGTACAGGACTGATTCTATAAATATTTCCAGTACCCTTTTAATTGATAGCTCTTTCGATCTTAGAATAGGTCTAAATTTCACTAGCTGCCGTTTGGCCCTTACGATATTTAGTTTTACAGCATCATCAATTTAGACTCTTATAACTCACTAAAGAATCAAGGTAGGTAAAAGGGCTCACTAGACAGATCTTGTAACAATTTATTTGGAGAGATTATTGATCCAGATATGCACTGATCTAGACTTTTTCATTATATGCCACTTCCATCGTATATTTACCAAGGATTGTTTTAAGCCTTTGAAGGAATTGTTAAGCTTGTTCAATCGATGGAGTGATAGGACACAGGTCATCTAAATATTCAAGATATTCCAACGAACATTTGAGTTCCGAAATTTTCAATAGTCTGACTTTCGAATCATCCCATGTTGTATATACTTCATCTAATATTAACTAAAATACTGTACCGAGGAGTAGTGGACCTTCTTTGGGTCCATGTATAATGCTTTTCTCTATAATAAATGTTTCATCTGATATGGATATTAAAGAATTTTCCAATGCATTTAATTATATTCAAGGATAGCTTAAGTTCACATGGCTTTGATATGACTGCTCAAGTTGGAAGCGATTCAGCTACCAGACAGCGAGGATAGGGGATTCAGATTGAATATGAATCCCAAATTTCTTTCAATACCTAACTGAATACTTGTCTAACTACATTTTCTGTCCAAACTGAACAAGAAACATTAATAACTCACACATAATGAGGTTGAAGTTGAGATAAAACAAAGACTATACCAAATAATCGCGTAGGATAAGACCTACAGCCAACTCATTTACCTTCATTAAGTGATAGGTAACTATTCAATTAACAATAGGAATAAAATGGCTCATGGCACATGGCTCATTTTAAGACTGGAATCACACTTTACAACACTTGAATTACACATGCCAGCGATTCAAAATCAAAGTTATTAACCACGATCGAACGCCTAAGATACTTTTACTCAGTTACTGATACTACTTCATAGAGATATTCCACTTACCAACATGAGCCTGCTTCAAAGCACCAACATCATTAGTACCATCTCCACACATGAGTGTAGTGTATCCCAGTCCACGAAGACTTGCGAGCACGAACTCCTTTTGGGAAGGCGCAACACGAGAAAGGATTTTGGTTTTGGGTAATATGCAGGCGAGAAGAGCACGACATTCACCGTCAGGATTTCTGCGACGCAATTCCTCAATACCATCACCGGTGAGACAGAACTCGTACTTCTGAGCCAATTCGCGGGTTGAGGACTCGTTTTCAAGTGGGACCAAGATTTTATCGTCAACGGATTGCCAATGCCATTTCTCATCTGGAAAGAGTACGATTTTGACGTTAAGTAGTTTGCAGGGAATTTGAAGCATAACCATTGTTAACCCTTCCTAACTTTAAATTCGCATATTTTGTACTACATTCACTACTCCTCCGTTCCAACCAGAACTAAACCCTCTATCCGCACGTTTTAAGCTCATCTAAAATTTTTTCCTTCTACTCTGCGATTCACTGATTAATTTTATGGGTCTATTAAAAATAGGCTACGACTTAAGAGTCAACGTCGGTTAGAGTAAGCTTCCACGCTTTTGCGAAATTCAAGATAAATAGGAGGCAATGACTTTTTCCGACTAAGTTAAAAGTGCATGGATGGAACAGAGTAAGACTCATTACGATGGAAGTAGAAAATTGAGATAAATTGAAAAGCTATTTATGCGGATTCTAGTCTTTTAGCTATGATGTATTCAGATTGGGTAAACCGCTCAAGATCATGCCATTTTTCTATCCTCCGAAAGAAAAAATGATTTGGAGTGACAAGACCGACCATCATATATTAATAACCGGTCAAAAAACGCTGTAGATTGTGGATAAGAATTCGGTCAGTAATTCATGTGAAGACTTATGAATTTTGGAAATTGAAACAGCGAAATGCCAATTAGATGAATATCATATAAACCGATTCCAAAACTCAATCGAAGTAACACTTCTGACACTCTTTATTCGATTCCCTCCCCTTATTCCTTATTAAAATGAAAAATTTACATTTCTTTTGCATTGTTATGGATTGTTATGATAATAATAATAAGAGAGTAGTTAACCAGATCCCTATTTTGATAGTTGCAATGATCCATGAAAGAATTGAGAAGCCAATAATTAATATGATTTAAACTAATTAGTATAAGAACCTCCAAAAGAACGGCCCTCAAATAGATGTACATTAATATCCGTACATACGGGCTATCCGGTATTTTAGATGAGAAGGACCATGAGATTTAATAAACAATGGAGATACTAAGTTGGAGACTGAGGGATTGCACCTTAAATGTTTCTCTAATTATTTTTGAAAGTACATGTTAAGTTAAACAATTTCATGGAAAATAATTTTATATTTGAACGCTTATCTAAGCTAAGTGCGAAAACTCCATTTTACCTCCTCCCCCTCTTATTGTTTATCAATTTTCACTCACCTCTTTCGTGGTGGCTCGACGATTTTGATTCAGTATCCTTCACAAACCCGTTTAAAGATAAGCAGTTCAAACATTTGTCTCTCGCGCTCTCTGCGTTGTTCTTGGTTCTCCCTCTTCTTCTCCCTCTTTCATTCTACGGATCTATGTTAACTTTTCTCTTTCTCACTCGAGTTTCAACTGCTTTTTACAATACAACTTAATCTATTCGCAATTCTTGACATGATGATTTGGAAACTGCTGCTGTCTGCTGTTAGTGCTAGCCTTAATACTAGCCTCTACAAGACCATATCGTAATTCTGATCAAATACAAGCAAATTAATGATAAAATTATATTTCAAGAAAATAATTCATTCTGACCAAATTTTGAGAGGGATCCTGAAGCGGAATGACAGTAACAAATGCCTTTTAGCTGTGTTTGAATTCGTAGTATTCATTTTCATTCCCTTTTCTTTCGAAAAGGGCACTGATTTAAACTTCAAACTGAATTTAAAGACCACAGCACATTTGAAAGGGAAATAAAAGGGCAATACTTTTTACTGAAGAAAATAAATAGCTCAGTCGCCAAATGGATTGATTTTGAGGTTTTAAGGTTCCTTGCATAAAAATGATTGATTCTACTACAGAGAGGACATCATAAAAAGTGTGCGTTATAATAAGAGAAATTATATGACAACATTCGTACTGTCGTACTTTAAGCCAGATGGCTTTTATATCCATATGATTTCAGATGATAAGGTCAATATATACGTATTTTGAAATGTTGCACAAAGGGATACACTGACGTGGCACTTTTAAGGGAGTTTACTAACACCTATTTATTCAAATCAGACAACTCTGCAACAACCATAAATAAAATCGGTTAGTGCGTTTCTTTATTAATTACACAAAAAAATTCACAAAGGCAGAATTTTGACAGTTTATAGCTTTCCATATAACATTTACGGAGTAAAAGAAAATGGATTGTGATATTTGGAGATCGTGGTCCTGAAATAAAGGATCTCTACATAATATAAATCGTCATCGACGTCACTTTGCGCTTATAGGGCCTTCCTGACTTGAGTATTTGGAGGGTACTATCCAGTTAGAGATCAGGTATAAGGACGCCTAGGTGGGAGGTATAGATATCGGTTGTTAAGAACAAAGATTTGTATTTATCAGCATCTTACAAGCCGTTTCACATTCCTCTGATATTTGAAGAAGGAATAAACACGGAGTTTACTATTTCTTTAAAGATTGGGTGGTGGCGCTACTGCCAACTGTTGAGTTTCAGAGCTCTTCATTGATTCTAAGAAAATTTTGATAAGACTCGCTTCTCCTTTTACTAAAGTGCGTGGATTTTTTTAAATTATGCGTCCCTCTGCATTTCATTTAATAACGACTAAGCTCTACCTTAGAACGTACCAATATAGGATAGAGCCTAAGATATTGAATTCCAAACTTAGCAAACTACGCTACAAGATAGACAGAAGCTGTGGTTGAATACTTAATATTAAGCCTTATCCCAACTAACATAATGGTACCTAGCGCTTATGTAATCTAGGCTGTTCAATGGTGTATATCATGGCTATAGTAGGTTGGACTCAGAAGAAGGAGTATAACGGAGGCCTCCTCAAAAAATAAGGAAAATATTTGGGAACAGAAACAGATTTGATATCTGATCAGTCAGTGAAAGGCTAGTGAAGATACTTTGTTCCCATATACGAACATGCGGAAATAGCAATTGCAAGATCGAGTAACTGGGAAACGAACTGCTTTCACAGCATAATCTCCAATAATCTCTATTCAGGCAATGGGAAATATTCGATTCTACTTCCTATCAGTGGCAGAGTATTAATCAAATAGGGATTTGATAACTGGGAAAAATCCACAAACATCTAACAGACCAAAACGCAGTAAATAAAACTGAATCAAACACTCTTTCATCTCCATTATTTGTACAAATACTTAATCAGTCTCTTGATCATCTCAATCTTCAAATATTCATTAACCAACTAACGCATTTTTACTTCGTACCTCTCACTTTTATCCCCTTCAGTCATTACTAGTACTGAAAGAGTAGTGGCAAAGAAAGAGTGGGAAAAGAATGAGACCTGAGAGTGAGGGATAGAGAGAGGTATAAAACACACCAAAACCATAAACTATTGGAAGGAAAATTCTCGGCAGAGAATGAGGGAACAATGGAAAACCCTTAATGGGTAATTTATTATCAATTCCAGAGGACTCCAGCACACCATAAACGTGATTGCAGAAAGCGGTAGAGATTCAAGCAAGTATATGGCCAAGTTATTATTCTTTTTTTCCATTTCAGCATTTCACGATGCTGGAAATTAAGTAATAAAAAGGAAAATATTCCTCATAAATCTGTACGAATTTATTCGAACGTGTAGTGGAAAATGTGAATACCCACAAAGAAGCCATAGAAATTTAGATTTATTATTCTGTAATAGAGTGCAAGTTGGCCCTACTGGACGCATAACTAGAAAGGTGCAATAAGGATTATTCAAGTGGATTAAATTGACAACCGCACTTTGAATGGACATAGCTAACGGAGCTCTGTTAATCCAAAATTTTTTAGCTATCTCATTCCTGCTATCTTAAGACAAAGCTGCTGAATTTCATCTAAGATCATTTTGCCCTCTCAAGCTTTGGAAGAGGAAAAATTAATTGAAGTGGTAGGACCGAATATCATAAATAAAAATCGATTTATATGCAAAGAACATCATAGACTAGCATTTGCTGCAATCCACAGAACAGCTCACGAAATTTGAATTTTAGAACCCATCAAGTAAACATTGTACAATTCACCCAAAAATCAATTCAAGCAGGATTCTTTGATACTTTGATGGTACTCTCGGCACCTTTAGAACCTCTTCCCTTTCATTACTTCTTAGGCTTATCTTTAACCAACTTATGCTGCTCTCCATAATTTAAATTTTTAATTTTTATCACTGCGGATAATAACAATAATGGCCGCGAGTATTGTTAGACAGATTTGAGCTTCCCTTTCTAAAATATCCCCCTAAACATATGTGGAATCATTTTTTTAAAAAATAACAATGAAAAAGGCCTACCTAGTTCATTCGGAGGTGTGAAGACCAACACAGGAGTATCCTTCCTTATAATTCCCAACAAATCACTGACATGGCACGCAGTAAGTGGATTGTCGCCTGTAACCATAGTGATATGATGTGAAGAGTTAATGAGCATTTGGATAACTTGTAGGGAATCCGGTTTCAATGGGCAGGAAATCACTACAAAACCTGCGAACTTGAGATCGCACTCGCAATTATCCCGTTTCAGTTCACGAACCTGTGTATGATGAAATAAAACGCCGTTAGCACATTTTCAGTTATGAATGCATCTAAGAAAGATCTTAAGCCTACTTGTTGATGACTAAGTCGACCAAGCTCTTTATATCCCAGAACAAGCACACGAGCTCCTCTGCGGGCCATTTGTAGATAGGCATCGTCATAGTCTAGTGGTGCATCAATAAACATTGATTTGAGGACTTCAGGAGAACCCTTAACACAAACCATGTAGCTCAAATCGACATCGGTGGTCCCCTGATAGCCCACCACTGTAGACATGCGTCTCAGTTGACTGGTGAATCGGAATCTATAAGATCAGAAATTGTTAAATTGATGTCTACTTATAAATATTCAGTAGAGCTGACACTTTACTCACCGTTGATAGATGCGAAGTGGAGGTGAGCGGGGGACAGATTTGCCAAATACAACTCCTTCAGCATTAAGATTCCAACCAACTGCCTTCAGCATAGCCTTCTCCAGCGGATCGCCAAGAAGTCCGTTATCGGAGTGAACAAGGGAGTGAGCAGAAGCTAGGACCTGAACGGTAGGTAGAGGGCACTTGCGAACAGGGACAATTCTCTCGGCCAATTCACCACTGAAAATTATCAATAGTTAAGGATATTGCATGTATAAAGAGACAGCATAAAATTCTAATGGCAAAAGGCTTACTTTAAGCCAGTAACGCCTTCAACAACGACCTCATCTTCGGTGAGTGTGCCAGTCTTGTCAAAACAGCAGATATCCACTCGACCGGCCAAAGGAATACGGAATGGTTCAGTGCAGTAGATAACTAGAAGAAAAAATGTAAACAGCACACTATTTCCATCCAAATAAACAGCAGCGAAAGTACTAATCTATCGTTCAATCTAGACCTTTAGAGGGATTAAAATTAAATTTGATGAAATTAACAAACCCGAATCTAATTTAGACGTGTTAAACTTATTTGAGATTATTCTTTAACTTCAATTATTAAATATTCATGAATTTCATCAATATGTTTCAATAAGATTCATTTATATTTACTGTACGAAATCATTAATTTATTTCAAAACTAAAGCACCAAGCTTGGTTAGCTTAAACAATGTACATTTTTAAAAATGAAAGCTCTTCGAAACAAATGTATTCGTATACACTACCTAAGAGGGGCCTACCTTCTGCCAATTTCTAATAATGCATCTAATGAAAGCATTCATTGAAATTACTTCTCGGTATTCCTGTGACAGGCATAACAAGGTAGAGTTTGTCTGTCATTTTATTGTTACTTTCTGCAAATTGTTGATTTAAAGAGTGGATGGAATACAATAGGTACCCTATATCTTACTTTTAGAAATGTTCTTTGTAAGAAGCCTTGTGTATCATTGTACTTCGAACTGATCAACTGAACGCTCAATGTATTCCACCATAACTGCTCAAGCAAAGCCCATTTGAAAATGTTCAAAACACACTGACTTGTTTATACTCTAGTCTTCCAACAATTTTCCATGACATTTATAAAGGTAACGTCAAAAAGATCCAAATGGCCACTAAATCACCAGGAATACGATTTCCATTCATTCATCCTTCGCTTGGTCTTTTGCCTTTCCACCAACAATCAGTCCCTGAATTCAACATAAATCGTCAAATTTACTTAACAAAGACCTTGATTTAGCATGTAATGAGCAGGAATGATCAATTGGCATACGTGAACAAAAATTATGAAGGGAGGCAGAGTTATTATTTATGAGAAACTCATAGCAGGAAAAAACATACAGACGTATCAGATGAGCTTAGTTATAAAACATTCAAAAGTGCATGTTTTGTATGCAATGGTTTTAATAATCATCACTTATTCAAAGCAGATTATTTTATCACAATCTAAACTAAATGAAACTCAATTTAAATGTATTGTTGCAAGCTGTCCCACTGCCATCAGCTTTGACCGAGTTAATGATATCTTAACATTTTCATACGAATTTCGAAAAATTGAAGGCATTGTGTCTTTTTAGATACCCAAGTTAAGCTTGCAGTTTTACTAATAAGAAATTTTGGCATATTCTATTAATTGTACTTTTCAAACAGCACTGAAAAAAAACACTCTGATGGGTATTATATCTTATAATAGCATAATAAGGCTATGGATGTTTTAATTTATGGATATTTTGTTCACCAATTAACCGAAAAACCAAAAACGAAACTAATCTGCCACGAAAATTTACTATTCGATTAAGTTTACATGGGAATAAGAAATCACCCATTAAGTGACTATAGTAACTTTTCTAAATCAATCCATCGAATATCTATACTATCAACTCGCCACTGGCACTGGAGCGTTGACAGAACAAAGATGCATTCACACAATCGCCTACCAGAATAAAATACGTATGCGTTTACTCGCAAACTGTAAGCGTCACTCCTTCACATAAATTACAATAAAGAGAGCGAAAAAATACTACGGAAATAGCGAGCTCCTGATAAAGATCCCAGATATTCAATTGGCATTCTTAACTCTTCACATTTATCCTATGGATTGCTGACTTAATTACGACAACCTCATCATGCTTTCATCAGACACCGACATTGTAACCAACTCGACAAGCAGACATGAATTTCCAATTTAATCCTTATCCAAATACGCTTTGTCTCCTTTGCTCATTACTCGTTCAGTTAAGGTGTTGAATACGATTCTTAAAAGGATTATTCCATGAAACTTTCAAGGCCACAGGAACTGGACCTTCAACGACTGAATGTCTCAATCGGACCCTAACTATTTACACTGTAATCTCTTAATTACACCTCATTCATCTCTGATAAAGAAAGGATGGCATATGTGGCATTACAACCACGAAGTAATTACAATTTGCCACAAAACCATGCAGTGCAATCATGCATAACACGACATGTTTGTGTAACATGACATAATCTTCCAATTCACCCAGCCACTCATCATACTGAATTCCCTGTGGTCTGGTCTGCGACTAACAGATATGGAGGCGGTGTTTATATAGGGCGACAAGAGGTCACCAGTAGTATATAAATAGTTGAATAACGTCAATCATTAACATGACAGTATCTTTAACATAAAACTATACAGAAGCGAGTCAACTTGCTGAAAATATGTAAGTAATCGTGTTTTTGACCCCCAAAACTACTATAAATAGACCAGTAACGCTACTAAGGTCACAGAGGTATCAACTCCTGGACATGTGAGCTTATTTGATTGGATTAAAATGACACCATTGGACAAAACAAGCAAGTAAAACAAATGCTTTAAAACTCAAGAATAAACGTATTACATTCTTCGGCAGAATAGTCAACTAAACTAGATAGAAAATAAGTAAAATGAAGGACTTACGCATTTTGGACAAGGAGGCAAGCGAGGTATTAACAGCCAAGGAAAGCTCAATGGGCAGTTCCTGTGGAATCACTGAGGTAATAATTAGTGTACACTCAAGGAAGAGCTTGTAACGGTTTCTACGAGGATCAGCGGTGCCTGAAATGGATAGGAAGTAAAATAGTAGGGATAAAATAGGAATTTAGTGAGAAAAAGTAAAAGGCTGATCGTTATTGACTTTCTTCTTTAAGAACCTAGCTTTAATTATCACGCAACTGGGATTGAAGATCAAGAAGTGTGGATTTAAAAACGATGTCTAATAACAATGAAAACTGAATTTTTCGCAAGCTAAAATAAACGATAACCAAGACTAACTCGGTAAAAATTTAGAACACGCATAAAATGAGGCTTTGTAATAGGACTGATTGTTTATTTCCCATATAATAATTTTATTACGGCAGTCTCTAATGATTAACCAATGGTGAAAATTTTGAATTACTACTGTTAAAGATAAGGGTGATATATATATAAATTTGTATATATATATCAATTTGTAAGATCATTCCCTCATATCCAAGGTGACAGCTGTAAAAACTTACTCCAAGCATCTGATTAAATCTCATTTTCTAGAAGGAAAAATATACTTAAGCAAAGGAATTAAATCCTATACTAACAGAATATAATACGCAGTCCTAGAATGAGTGCCTACAAACGAAATAGGAATGACAAGGTCTATATTTTAATTAAACGACAGAAAAAAATTATTAGAAAGGTCCATAATAAACTAGTGTTTCAGTAAATTCATAAAGAAACGGGGGAAAATTCCAAATCATGAAAAAATAAGCATTTTAGACAAACAGGATTTGAAAGAAAGCTTCCTTACTCTTTGATGTTAATAGAATTGGGAAAAAAATTGTTTTCTGAAAAATTAAAAATAACTTAAGACACTCGAGTTATTTTCTATCAGATGACGTAAGGTATGTGAATTTTGTCCATTTCACCTTTCGGGTAAAGTTTATAATATCAATCAGTAAGCATCCGATTTCGAATCCTTCATACATTTCAATTTTTCATTTCCGAAAAAGCCACTTTTTGTTAGCCCATTTCACTAAAATTAGCAAAAAAATATTTTAAGGCAGAGATATGAAAATGCATTACATCCAACATCGGGAATTAACCGTACAAGTTGCTATGGTTATAAGATATGACGCATTTACATAACATTCAATAACGAAAAGTAGCGATAAAACCTCTTGTTCTCAATCAGTGGTATAGCATGTGCATGTACTAAAACGACCATAAGATGCCATGTCAATAACCAGAGCAAAGTGTGCTTCTTTAATAATGACACATGTCTCGAATACAATGGTACATCTGAATTCCTAAGTTAGACCGTTTGGCATACTAACTAGCGATTAAGCAGAAACGGAGATATGCCTTCACTAAATGAATGAAATAGTCTAATATTAATCAAACATTAACTCACCTACAATCCAGACGTAAGCAGAAGCAGCCAATGCAAATATCAGTAGGAAACCAATGAAGGCCAATGTCTCAAGATTATTAGCAGTGACAGCCTTCACAGAGAACATAATGGTTTTGAGTAGGCGACCCTGACAGGTGCTCAGTCCAGTACGCAGTACAAAGCAAGGACACCCGCTGTCCGGAGCTATAAGGCGACAAAAGGTAGAGATCAGGTAGTGTTGAGGTTATTAGGAACAAGGAATATAAGGAAAAATCCACACACACACACACACACCTTTAGGAATACCGCCCTGCTTGGTTGGGGGAGTCATTTGGACAATCTTCGTGCCTCCGAATAGAACGTACATTTTGTCATCCTCACTGAAATCTATGGGTTTCAAAGAGTCCAGGCCTTCCACTGGCTCCTATAACACAAAGGATCTCAAACAATTAGAACAATAGTTACCTAATCCTATATAATTCTTCTTTGACCAAGGGCAAAAGTAAACACTTCCACTGGACAAGCTTTCAATTAGATACGGCTATATAAACTGGTATTAATTCAATTGATTATTTAATTCGGACACTAGAATTCTTCAAAACGGTAACTCACTTGCATAAGCATGTAATCTGACTATTATCCCTCAATTTACTGTTTACCAGTAAGTCCATTTTCTATTGATCTCGTACATAAGATAACACAGCACTACCGGCAATTGAATTGATAAATTCTGTGTCAACATGGGTATTCTAATAAAAAGCATTTCGTACCTTTTCTTCTTTTTTCTTGATTATATTTCGATAAGAGCTGATGATGCAACTTACGTCTCTCACCAGAGGTCACAGTTTCGATATACTATGGTGATCGGAATAACCAACCGTTTTAATTAATGCTATCAGAAGGCGAATTCCATAATTAGTGGTATACCAAGATGTCTCTTCGTCACTCATGATGAATCTAGGACGACAGTTAGTTTTGGTGGGTTTACAAACAAAAAGAACAATGACACTGAAGGATGCATCTCTATGATTTTTCCAAAATTACTCTCTAGTCATATTATGAAAAAACGTTGATTTTTCGTTTTTATGTCCCTACAACTCAAATTTTTATTTGTCATGTCTAGATGAGTTTATCAATTTCCCCTTTTTTTTAACTGCACCGTTACATTTAAAAGTATATCTGCACCCATACCCCACGCGCGTCCTTGCCCAAGCGACTCGTACGAACTGTCACTGTAGTCCGCACATTTGTCACTTATCTGCTCATACGCTTCTCTCTCATCTCTCTTACTTTCCCTAATCTTCATCGGGGTTCAATCGCTACATTTTGGCCTATTCGACTCTGTTCTACTTTATGGAACCGTTGTTTGCTGTTCTTAGATGCTAGCTATAGCCTTGACGGATATGGTTCTGGTTCATTAGTTCCTACAATTTAGTAACTCCTAAATTGATGACCTCAGCTTCTGTTACCCCAACTCCGACAAACTGGTGACCCTGTAAAAAATTACGAATTTCTGACCAACAATAGCTATTACTCCAACAAAGCTTTGACATTTTTAATTATTTCAATGTGCTTAAGGGCTTAAGAATTAAAATGGATCGTCCAAATAGTGAGAAATACATACGAAATTATAAATTGAAAAAGAGAAGTATTATGGCGCGTAATCCTACATACAAAATCTAAGTTATTAAATTAAATAATGACAAAGTTAAAATATTTCGAAACTTGCAATGTTATAAGCCACATGCGTTTAATTAACTAAGAACTGTCATGTACAGTCAAAGTGCACATGTGAAATCAATTTTGAAGGCGTACCTTAGTAACGGGAATTGATTCACCAGTAAGCATCGATTCATCAACAATGCAAGTACCCCGAAGAAGCAGTAAATCGCATGGAATGAGTTTCTCATGAACTGACTGCGTAACCGACACAATATCCCCAGCCACAATCTGTTCACTCGAAAGAAGTGTCCACTTCTTATTTCGATAGACATTAATTTTGTAGGGTTGGGCACTCATAGATCGAATTTCTCTCAAGTTCTTGAGCTGTTGCATGACTAACCCACTTTCAAACAGGACGAGAAGACCTAATGTCATCATTGGATAGAGCCAGTATTCATCTAAACACCAGAGGAGCACACTGAAGACTTGGAAAACAAAGAAGGGAGCCGTAGCTCGTTCTAAGAATAGCTCTCTGAATGGAGGCACAGTGAGACGCAAATGATTATCTCCATAAGCTTCCTTTGCTATTTTGACATCATCCTCATTAGAATAGCCGCGCCAGTCCATGTACTCCTTAAGCTTCCAAAATAGGGGAAATCTAACAGCGTGTACACTGTCTTTGTCATTAGAATCAAAGGTATACTTTAGCCGCTGGAAGTAGAAATAATGTGCCATATCCTTAGAAGCAACACTCTAAAACAAGATAGCAATAAACTAATCACCAAACCTCTTTATGAATAATAGGAACGATAGACGTATATCCAGAATTAGCGGGAGGGACAACTTTAGCATAGCTAGCTTGAAATACTTGCTTTTCCTAAAGAACATAAGATAAAGAAAATTGATTTACTTTTCTGAACATGAGAAGACATCGAACTGACACAAACCAATAGCAGAATAATGCAGTTAGTATTTGAAGAACTGCAATAACTGCAAATCCAATAAATCCTAACTCCAGATACTCGGTAAAGCCGAGAGTTTGTGTCCAATAGCCAAACCATATCGCATAAAGTGCAACAAAAGGCCAAATGTATCCATGAAATAAAACTGGTTTCTCTCTATACAATTCAATCGAATCTATATCTGACGTTAATCTTCCTGTTGACATTGCATATGCAACGTTACTGGTTAACCGAGAAGATTCTAATTGGTTAGTGCGGTATTTTCGTAAAATCGCCTTATGAAATGTGAGGTTGCTTCACGTGGAAATTTACGAGACTTATTCCAAAATATCAATAAAAATAAATTAAATATTCCGTTGCTTTTCAAAAATTCTCACATTCAAATTTAACTTTAATGTATTGATTTGGTGCAATATTTTCAGTTTCACTAAAATTTTGACGTTGTGAATAGCAGTTATGAAAATATTTTTTACATTAGTACTAGGAGCCGAAAGAAAAAATATATAAAATTCAATCTAATGACAGTAATCTTACATAAATAATGCCATTACGAAGCCCACGTATTTTTAAATGTTTGTGCTAACTAGATTTCTGTAAAATAGGATTTAAGTTTCATGAGGACAATGTCAGCATCATCAAACGTGTTTTAGAGCAATAAACGTAAAGATGATTTTGGAAATATCATTATTATCTTACGCTTTCGAGAAATTTGTTCCATATTCTAGACTGGTTGAATTAATTTTGCAATATTAACATTCAATTTTTTACTAAGTTGGCGTCCAATTCGATGGAAAAATTAAATTTTAAATTGGCATTTTGCAAATTACACCAGCCATTCAGACCTTTTTTTAGGATTAATTAAATTTGTTGAAGCATTATCGGGAACATATTGGCTCGGCAGTGCCCGATTGAAATTGACCTCAGGACGACGGAGGAATTCAAATAAGATAATTCTAATTCTAGATGATTCAGTCAAAGAGGTTCTAACTGGAATATGTGCAGTAAAGCACAGGTTTTACCACTAGTCGTTATAAGAGATCAAAATTAGAATATCTGCAATGACATCGTCAAATTAGTAATATTTATAAGATAATTTAACACACATAATTCAAAGGAAACAAAATTGCTCGAGTAGAACCCATATTGATTACAAATTTTTAATATTATAGCACGTTTGTTAAAATACTTCAATGCTAAATACCTAATTTAACACCTATTTACTACTTATTCAACCCTTTGTGATAACCGTCAACAGTAGATATGGCGTATGAAGCTCAGAACAAATAGATTAAATAAGCCTTCATAATGGAATTCTGGTTTAATATATTATGTAGATATTGCGTTTCTATCTATTTCTCTATGATGTTGGTGATTTATTGAAAGAAATCCCCCTCTACCAAGAGGTATATGATACGGCGAATTAGTAAGTAGAATTGGTTTATAAAGGGAAAAATGCCCACAAGTATCGTCAATAAGGGGGGATACTCAATGACTGATTTAAAATAAATGGAGAACTGCAATGTAGGAGCGCTTCCAGAGACGACTGGCTAATTCACTGTTCTTGTCTCGCACCCACTATTTTGTATGCATTAAACCCTAGAAATATTCATAAATAACAAACAAATACTTAATATATTAGGTGTATTATTAAAATATTTTCAATCCTGTTAGTTCGTTCTCTAAATCCTAGAATTGTATTAAAGAAAACTACAACATTATCGCTGTTCTAGAAGACTCAATACAAATTTCCAAAAATGAATGTCCAAGAAATTCAAGTGACAATCCACACATTCGGACTAACTCGTCCTGGACTTTTGTATAACTTATACTCGTCTAATTTACCAAACCTCTTAGCATGTAAATTTAGGGTTATGTCATTCTTTTAAGCTGATGTCAATATTGATGACACTTCATTTAGATCCAGTGAATATAGGTTGAATATCTAACATGTAGAACTTATTCTTTTATTTGGGGGATGTTTGGTGAATTAGACGTCCAGACGCCTTTTAATATTTGATCCTATTCTATGTCTATCTGCGTTAGAGTAAATTGTTTAGACATTAAAGTTTTCCATCTAATTACAGAGCATGTTTTGTAATTACCTCCAGACAATTTGGCTTTCGACATCTAATTTAAATTTGTTTTGAAATCATATTTTTAATTTTAGTTAAGTTCAATAAATATGTTTATCACTTATGGCGAAATACCATTTCCATAATGTTCTTGTTACTGGAATGTACAGAAATGTCCCATCCTGGCTAATTGTTTAGCAACCTCCTTACACTACTGCAGGTAAGCAAGTAGTTCATCAGATAAAGTCATTGGCGCATTTGTGAATTGGATAAGAAATAACTCTTCAAAACTTGATGCTTTGAGAAGAGGAGTAGGAGGAATTCTATTAAATTATTCTTAAGCTAACTGCTTTCTCATCAGCTAAGAAAATTATGGACAGGTTTTCCCAGGAGTTTAATTTGAAATCTTTTAAACAGAATATAATCGATAATCTAAGCCGATATATATCTGTACTTAGGCATTCCATAAACTTGTCTGACTATATTTTAAAGTGTTGGAAACATGTACCTACTGTCACGAATATTGAATCCATGATCTTTAACTTGCACATTGGCCGTTGCACCAATAACACACGTACCAAAGGCGAAGATGTTTAGTAAATTGGATGGGGTAAATAAACATTCAATAGGTAAAAAAGTGCGCCAGTCTTCTTTTTGATAAGCGACCTCAGGTTGATGTGCATGTTATCCAGAACGCACTATAATCACATTATTTATTCGAATTTTCTGTTTTTCATCTTAAATGGCAAGAACAATTTACATATAATTATTTAATTTCCTTAAGCTATTTCTCTGGGAAAATTATAGACCCACACAGTTATAAAAGTAATTTTTCCATATTTCTTCCCACATAATATTATTAATATTCAATGCGCAATCTCAGACTGTTTGGCAATTTAAGTACCATTGCATTGTTTTAAATCCCAATTTGTACGTGGGTGGACTCAGACTTATCCGTGTCCTTATTAGTCGGCCAGCACTCTGTTAATTTAAATTGTTTAATTTGTTTATAACTTTTATATTTCAAATAGTGTCATCTAAATTGGTGTATTATTAGGCAAAAGAAAGAGGGTGGCATTTCGGTGAATCTTTTCAGAAATAAAATCCGATAAGGATGGACAAAAATCTACGATCATAACTAAGGCTTTTAAAGTAAAAAATTACCCATTAAGTTTTGCTTCTACTTTTCTTATTAATTTCTAAATAGCATACTATTCCTTCTAACTATTCATTTCATATATATTTCTGATACTTTAGAGTGCCTAAAGTGACAGATTGTATATTCACTGTGACTAATACTCTCATATAGAATACAAACAAATGAAAATTTTATTTGGAGTTGTATTCCTCAGGTTTTCTCTTCTATTGATGGAAATTTTCACTGTACTTCTGTTGTGTGTCTCTCTCAAGTATAAATTTTTTTTCGATGTAATTAGCAAAAGTGGTAAGTTCTGCATAGTAGCCGGCTGTTGTTGCTGAGCAATAGGGTTGATCTGTCAAAGAATCCCACTTTTGAAGTTCTGGTAGGGATTTCGTGCCGGTGACTGTATGATGAAGTGATGGAATAGAATGCTGACTTCTTGAAGTAAAAAATGACGTGATAATAATGCTATAGTGGGTGAGAAGGGTTGATGGAGTCACAATCAGTAGTTTTGTTCAGCCTGTTTTAGTAATAGAGAAAAGGAGGCTGGCTGACGACGTCTGCGCCAGAGATACTACATTAGATGATAAAGATTTCCAGTAAAGAGATTGGCCGTCAGAATCACCACTTTAAGATTAGTACATAGCTATTCTATATGCTAAACCTTCTATCTTCTACGAATCTTTACTACGGCGGCAGAATAGAGGGGGCAAGTTTATTAATAGCAGCCTGCTTGATTAGAGAGGAGACCAGGGGAGATCTGTGGGTGCTGATGAGTACCGTGGGTGCAGCGTAGGCCAGTCGCGTTAGACGTTGCAGATGTTATATGAGTTTAGAGATGGAGATGATGGATGGGAGATAACTGCAGATGGTCAAACTGCACATTAAACTGGTCCAGTGAGTTGACATTATCGATAAAATTCAAGTTGCTTGATCACAGATCTCGAGAATAAAGACATGTCTCGGATGTCAAGTCGAATAGTAAAGTCGAGCTGACCAAAAGTAGGGATTAGTAAGGAGATGTTGATGAGATTTTTCATGAAGAAATGGTATAGGAACTGAAGATCAAAATTTTAATTCGCGCAAAATTAAATCAAGTGGGTCACTGCAATGATCTAAAAATGACCAAATATGATTGGAGCGAATATAAGAATCCGGGGTGTTTAGATCTGCCTTTGCAAAATATAGATGTAAATTATATAAAATACTCATTTGCTCTGACAGGTATATATATATGTATATATATATATATATATATATATATACAGTTACTATGCATACCATTCTTTAATTAAGTACATTTTTGTGGTAGTAATATTGTTTTCAAAACGTGATTAAGAACGTAATAAATGAAATATAGGTAGAGGGTGGACGATTATTCCAGCAGTTTAGAAAATAGGAATGGAAACCGCCGTGGGTAATTTATTCAAATAAACAAGTGAATTTGTTGAATGAAAGCATTCCGCAGAGCAATGTACAGATTTTGCTTTCGGAAAGTATTATTTAAGTGGAAATCATACACTCAGAGTGGCATGCGCTTCTTGCAAGGATGTGCTGATGCAATTGTGAAGGCGCTTGATACTACAAGCGGAGTATGGAATCCGATGCGATGAATGAGTCATCATATTGACCGCTACTGAATATGAGCAAGTGTCCACGCCCATGATGAATACTAATAGTCACGTGATGGGTCAAGTCATTTATTAAATCACCTTGTATTCGAAATTATTGGCCGAAAGCATTTTATACCTATATAAAATGGAACTCAAAAAACTAAACGATATTCAAAAAAATAACGTCATTAAATTACACCCAAAATATTAAGACCTGTTCTACCTACTAAATACATTTGATGAGAAGTAGTATTCAATTCTGAACTTGATTGATAACAGAAAAAATAATCCGGAAATTGCAAGAAACACAACACAATTTTTTTCGATTTGACCTGAAGTACGAGAAAAAGAAAAATCCAATACCACATAGAATAAATTTCTCCTCCTAATTGTAAGACTTTAAAGACTTCCGCTGTCCGATTATTGCAACAAATACCGACAGAACATTATTTTATTATTCCTCATAATCAGAATGAAAGATAATTGGTAGAGTGTTATAAGGAACCACGAATTCAATGGCAGGGAAAGGATCAAATGGCGTCTCTTTTAAATTCGTTAATAAAGCTCTGTTTTCTAGTAATCTTTTTAGTCTTAATGGATTTTATTTAGTAGAAATTTAAATTGAGATAAAGACTAAATGAGTGCAAAAACACAAATTAAAGGATGAAAGTGAAAATTTTGTGGTGAGTTAAAATTTATTAATGAGAGTGTATACATTTTAAAAGTTGGTGGAACTATGATGGAAATGGGAAGAGCAATTAATGAATGTGATTAAAGGAAAAATAATGTAGAATTTGGCGGTAGAACTAAGCCATTAAAAAATTTTTCTTGTTTAAAAGATAAAACGTAAATATGTACACCGACTTTTCTATAATGGATGGCCTTCACTGACTAGAACACTCAAGTCAAGTTCGTAGCGAAGAGGTAAAGTAGCTCTAATCAAATAAGAAGGCTACTTTTAAAGTCTGACCCAACTAGACTGGATACCTCCTCAAAGAGTTAATAATAAGTTAATGATTTTCCAAAGTCTATCCGGGAATAGCGGCCTTCAGGAGGTAAGAAGGCCAAGAGTTAGAATTGACAGATTCTGAATCAATGAGAGGGGAAAGGGAGGAAGAGTATGAAAAGAATTGGAAAAGGGAGTCATCATTACTGAGCGAGGGCAACCACGATTGTGGAGACTAGGTCAAATGCGGTATGATTGACCGAGTTCAAGTTCTTTGTTCATAAACAGACCAAAAGTACGAATCAGTAGGTGCTCAATACATAGAGAGACTGAGTGGATCTATGAGTCAAGAGGCGTAGGTACCAATTGTTGGATGCAGTTGTTGGAGCGGAAATTAAGAGTGTATAATTCGGCGAGTCTGATTCTGAAAGTAAGACTTTCTTGACTATTTAAGTTTTACTGGAGAACAGGCTACTGAAAAACATTTGGCTTTAGATGTCGGCTTTAAGGAGCGGCGAAGTACATTCGCAGACAAATTATTTCTCATTTATTAAACAGCATAAAAATGCTTCGTCTCAAGTTACGCTTGACATGTTTTCACAGTGATATACCAGTCTATTAAACAAGATTTGGTGTAGATGCATATCAAACTAATTTTGTCTAATACCTCATTTCCTTACAAACTTACTATATGTTGGTCAAGAGAAGTTTACCGCCAATGCAACAGCTTTAAGGTGGACTGCTGATACAAAGTGAAAAAAAGAGAAGGAAAGACAATTACTGATTCATGAATAATTATGATGAAGTATATAATTCTCCATTTAAAAATCTTATTATCAGATGTATTCGGTTGACTATTTTCAGTGATTATTTCTATTTTTATTATTAACATTCATTATGTGTTCACCACAAGGAACAATAGTGGAATCTAATATGGGTTAGAAGACTGGACCGAACAGAAGTAGATTTTCAAGTTTGAACATTGAAGATCTTACAAATTAAAATTTTTGGGATCTGGTTGTGTCCATTTTTGCATCCCGCGAACATTCCAATACCCCACGTTCTAATGTTTCAATTTTCAAATTTCAGGATTTATCCTCTGTAATTGATCTTACCGTTCAGAAAACAATGTACTTAAAAATTCGACCGGCCATAAATAAGAAATTCCCAGAGTGAACGTTTACAAATGAAAGAAGTCTATTTTTCCTTGAAGAGCTCAACTGTAAGATTCCTAAATTAGTATGAGAATGTTATTTTGTTAATTTTGTTATTTAAAAAAATTACTATACATGATAGAATGCATATGATGTTATGATAGCTAATAATTACATTGCCAAAAGCATTCCTTTAAATTTGATACTTTTGTATTTACATTTCCTTCAAACAGAACCTTGAAATTAACTGAATCATTGGTTATCGGTCTTTTCTAGCAGATATTGTCTTTTGATGCAAATAATAATAAATACCCAAAAGAAAAGTAGTTTACCCTGCACAACTATATTTCTGAATCGAAAATAGTTTACCAGAAACTGGACTGTAATATCTGATAAAAAAGGTTTATTTTATTAATCAAGATATCAACTTCACAAATCCAACAATCCTACTTGAGCAGTGGCGCAGATAAACTTGGTGCAGAGGAGTTGCAAAATTTTTGTGAGATAAATATGTGTATGTTAGTTTGAAGATAAACGGGTCTTGTAAAAATATGCGAGAGAAAAATGTGAATGCAAAAAATGGTCTGTTGTAAATGTAAGTGCACGATGTGGAACAAATTTCACACTTTGTGTTTTATTCCCTATTGAATACCAATTCCAGTTTTCATCTTGAATGTAGAGGAAAAAAGGTTGTTTGATGACATTTCTATTTCCGTAACACTAAAATTTGACCTAATGTAAATTATTTAACTTTTACGTTGCACATTCTTAGATTATTTCTTAAATTATAATCTCGTACAAAGATTTCATTCCAAAATTTACAGACTAGAGAATTATTAAATTCGTTTATGTTAATTTAAAGTTAGCTCCAGTTAATGTATTTATAAAAGAATGTTATCCAATGCACATGATCTGGAACCAAATATGAAAGAAAATGAATTTTTAACGGATCCGATCATCGACAAATAAAGCTTGAGGCCCCAGAGTGTACAATTTGTCTCAAGATGAGTGATGCTTGCATTTTTCTTATCATTTTACTGGTGTTCACCACTCTTCACAGCTAAATAGTTAGTCTGGACCAAAATTTCGTCAATTTGTAGTTGGTTTGACCTTTGAAGTCAAACGTATGAAGAAGATTAACATTCTTAATAAATGGCAATTGTCAGATTAATGAAATATTTTGAAGTGACTGTTCTATAGTCTTTTCTCCCCTTCCAAGTCTAAGTAATTGTCGTTACAACTATTTCATAATCATTGGGATTTCGTGATGCCTTCATTCTGTCCAAGATGATTGTTTACTTTGATACTCTTAAAGAAATTTAATATTTCCAACAAAAGGCAGCAGTAAGTAGTAAAGTAAATCAATTCTGGTCACAGAAAACAGGTTAAGTAGAATTCGTATAGCAGTATTTATTTACAGGAATGACATGTTTGTGTTGTTTGCACTCCATTATGATTGACTGCGGTGTTACTGCTGTATTCATACGATTTTTTGGAGGTCAATAGCGCCACTGTTTACATAAACCTAAGATTGCATTAACATGAAAGTACAATACATTATGCGATAAACTGTGATTTCGCAGGTAGAAATGCTCTTTGATTCTACAAATTCTCCCTTCTCAATTAGTTTGTGGCCACCAAATAATAACTCATAGGCCTGCTTAGTCTAAACAGCCACAGAATGGCTCACAAAGAGGACAAAACTGTCAGCCTGTCAAAGTGGACTTCATCGAATCTTTAAGCACAGTTCCACTTTCTCTTGCGCAATTTAGACGCACAACCTAGCTCTCTCTCTCACAAAATTCGATCTCACTTTCCTCTCTCCTTCTTCTGCAATCGCCCAATACAGCGTTGGTCTATCTCAACTCTCCTTCTTCTGATTTGGGAAAGGTTACTGCATCCTGTCCGCCTGTGAATGATCATTGTTCAGTGAGGGAATTTCTTAGCCTAATTTGATCAACTCTCAAAGTGGTTTCACTATCGGAATTAATGCCATTTTAAATTCTTTAATTGCGCTGCACTGGGAATTATTTTATTTTCCTAACAAAATTAATCATGTCCCTTAACTGATGTTTGGATTGAAAAATAATTTGTAAGTTCAAATAGAGATTAATGACCTTGCAAAAATTATACACCAGAAAACTTTGATTAGAAAATTTAATTAAAAATACAAGTGCACGCGGTAAAGATTCACTTCTATATTTTACTTCATCTTTATTTAGTATCTCTTATTTCACATCAACCAACAAATAAAATGAAATTTTAAATATTACATGATAGGACACTGTTGGCGATTGATTCTAAAAGTAATTTATTTTGTAACTTATTTTGGGAAAATTTTTCCATCATTTCACACAAAACTATTTACGAATGAATAATATATTTGAAGAAATTCCAGCTTACCTGCTTACGTAAAGGAGAAGTGGTTATGTTAATTCATTTCCAGTACTTCAGGGGAAATACGCTTTGTGGTTTATAAAAGATTGAAATTCTCAGGACTTCTTTCACTTCTTCCTTCTTAAGTATTCCAGTAATCCTACTTTACTATAAAATTTTTTGTTCATTAAAAGCATCTTTTGCCAAATAAGTAAATACTGGTAGAGATAAAGGATATTTAAAAATTATGCAGCAGGAAATTTTTACGTGAAAAAAAAAACTTGCTGTAAATACTTATACGTGCCGTGGAAGAAATACCACAACTTGGGTTTCAATAAATAAGGATTGAATTGAATATTAATATATATATATATATATATTAGGGGTTTAAGCCTGTGATGGATAAGTAAAAGGAATGGCAAACAATATCAAATTAAATTATAGTCAGTAAAATAAAGAACCGGCAATGTTTGTTTTTAAATAAGTCCATGATTTAATTATTTGAAATAGATAGGCCTAGATGTTTATTTGATGAAAATCTTTTTGACTGTTTTAATCCCTTCCTTCTGGACTTTATGTAATTAAACTGCTGACTATTTTTCTCCCTAATATCGAAACTTTTACCATGGACAAATCCAGGGAAAAATATTTGATAAGGTTACAGTTTATGTTTTATCCTTGATGTAAAGCTTTAGTACAGAAATATCATCCAGATTCATAAGACTTGATATTTGGAATGTATAAAGTCGTGTCTGCTAAGTTTCTTTAAGTCGATCTTTCATATTTTACAATGAAGTAGTGATGAAAATGGAGAAGTTTCCACTTTCCACATATGTAAACTTTAACCATTTTTTTTATTTTACCAGTTAAATCCTTCCAAATTCAGATCAGGGCTAACATTAATAGCAATTTTTATTTAAAAAGAGTGTTTTATTTATTTAAAGATGGACAGAGTAGTGGGAGTGTGATGACCGATAAAGGCTATCAAACTCTATGTGCATGTTATCAGTTCAATCGTTTGATGAAATTACTTAAATGAATTCAAATAAAGAATCCAAAGACAGACAAGTTAAAATAGTAAATTTTTATCCTTGCATTAAGGCATGATATTTTTATCCACTTTAGATAGCATTGTATCTGATTGGATAAACATATAGCAATGGTAGGTATAATTAGACAGACTCAAGTATGCTTTTCTCCTTCAGGTAATATTATATTTTGTATGGATTTCAACAGACTTCCAATATTTTATTGCAGTAAACAGACCCATTTCCTTTAATGAGTGTTTTTACAGAATATTCTATACCCAGCTATAGTATTTCAACAGAAAATTTAAAGTGTCTGTAGAGTAAAATTAATGGAACAAGAATAGAGTAAGTGATATATTTCCTTTTCTAATAAAGGTATCTTTAACTTAGCATTGCGCTAGTGACAAATATTAAGTTTTTAGGTTATTATAAAATAGAGAGCACAAAAAACCTTTCAAATAAAGAGTTATTAAAGAAGAGGAAATAAAAGAGGTGGAAAATAAAGAATTTCAAATATGCAAAAATTATTTTGAGGAAAAATTGTTTTCTTCTATGACAGCATATTAATTGGATTGAAACTCACATGAGCCACCATTGTTTAATTGTGTAGTGCAATAGATAAGTAACTCTTTAAAAATATTTCCCGAATTTTAAAGGCTTAAGAAAACGCTAGGTTATTGGGATACTATGGATTCCTGAAATCAGTTGTTCTAGAGTAATAAAGGTAACTGATCACTAAAGAACTACATGTTTAGATGGATACAAAGATCACTTACAAACAGTCTTTCAAAATTCAGATTCCATAATTTAGTTTCAAGTGGTTTACGGTGCAACAGGTGAACGATAATATACAAATTCATTTTCAGTTGAAAAATTACGTTAGCTGGATTTTCTGGTTGATTAGATAGGCGAAATAAAAGACTAATTTATAGCTAAATATTTCATTATCTAATGCCACTTTTCATTGGCAGGCTTCTGTCAGCAGGAAAAGTAGAATAGATTTGTCAGATGCAAACATTTGTCCATGAAAGGTCGGAATTTAATGTAAATTTTTCCCAACCAATCTTTTTAAATAAGCTCCAGATGAACTTATTGCTCCCAAATATATAAGACTAAGAACTAAATCATGAAGGAGGGTAAGTCATTACTCGAGCTCAAGAGAGATCTTTACAAGGCAGAATGAAATCGGCGGATTCCGTTCACACCTTCCTTCAATTGATGGGGTATTGATGACCATATATTTTCTCATCAGCCTCGTTTTTTTTAAACATTAATATTAAACGTCTGGTTTAATTGAATAATTGCATATATCCATAACATATGCATAATTTTCTGGAGCTTTTAGTTCTATATTTGTCTAAAAAATTTCCTGAATAAATGACACTGTGAAACTGAATAATGGTTCATTTAAAACGAGAGAAGTTATCATATCACAACTGTTTACCGTCGACCATAGAGAAAGCTATTCCGCTTACTGCATACACATTGCTAGAATTTGGTTATCACTTTAGACCTAAAAGACTTAAAATTCTTTTTTCTCTTAATGATTTATCATTCTAACATGTCCGCTTGAACGCAAGATATTATTTAATTTGATAAAAAAGAGAATACGAAAATAGGGATTTTTTTAAATTCCATCATGTGAGTTCGAAAATGCAGACAAATGCAAACCTTCGCTCATAAGAATCAATATCTGCAACTCCCATACAGGCGTCTTTATAGCAGATATAGCAGAAATCATTAGTTTCAAGGCCGAGTTCTCTAAATTTCACAATATGCTTCCCTTTCTCACTAAATGCAATACTGAAACCTATGCATCACTAGTCCTAATTATGTCATTAGTACGAATTTTAGATGTAATGGGCTGGATAAATAGTCTACAGATCAGACCCCCTCAAGTACTTTTAATGAGATGTATTTTAGCGTGCCGGTGGTGCAGTGGTCAGTGTGCACGTCTGGCAAGACAGAGGTCGTGAGGTCAATGTCTATCGATCCACACCAATGCACTGATTAACTGTGGTCGATAAATGGGGCGTTAGAATGTGAATTTCTTAACAAAGCGGCTTCAGGATATTTTCACTATAGAGTTAATGATTTTAGGATGACTTTTTACGTGTTAATGATAAAGACAACCTTAAGACAGTTCAGTGCAATAGCGCCTTTTTCATGCAAAAATAAAATAATTTCTCATAAATAGTCCTAGACAACAGTAAGAGGTTGAATGGGGAGGAGGCAATTATTCCTTAATTCTGGCATTGGGGTCAATAAAAAAACGTTGTTCTTGATAAAATTTCCTATGAAATTTTCACAGCCAGGGAAATAGCTGATAAAGCTCCTTGAATGAAGTATATTTAGGGAAAGGGAATTAATCTGTCTGGCAATCCATTTGAATAAATTTGAATTATCCCGATGACTGTTGAAAGACATTTGATAAGTAAAGTATTTCCCATGCCTGTTGCTAAATTTAGAGTGATAAAACATCATAATTCAAATCGTATCGATAGTGAGTGATCATAAAAGATCACTGCGACATTTGATGCTCCAAATTATTGGACTTTTAAGTTAGTGAAATACAGGAATAAGATTTACTCGAACTAACAGATCTGAAACCTTATTTATCTTTCACGAATAAAAAAGAGACAAATGTATGACTTTGAAGAGCAAATTTAGTCAAATCTTTGCTTATCACAAAAATAATAATCTAGCAAGTACGAGAATTTATGCTGAAGAGCAGATATTGGATTTTCTTATATTCTCTTTGGGTAAAGGAAAATTCACCATCTGCTGTCATATAGACAGCAATGTGGGAAAAAGAATAACGTGTACTTATAACTGTCTTCTGAAACTGTAAATAATCTACTCAGTAAGAAATGCTCCAAAGTCAGCATGCCAGTGGATTTTTAGAAGGTAAAGAGTTTCGCAGAGAAAATCGCTGAATTATTTAAATGAAAAGAAAGCCGTATCTATATGCAGACTTTAATTTGGGATGGAAATTCATTTAGGAAGGCGAATTGAATATTTCCGGTGCAGCTGTTAGCTGAATAAAACTACGATCCTCAGGAAAATGGATCATCAATTATTCGGTTTTATGCAAATGCTTAGGAATTATACCCTGCCACTGCTGCAAATGCTGGCTGATGAGGTAGCCAATCATTTCATTCTAATGCGAGTGTATCTAGCCCCAGGCATATCATCTAAAAAGAAAAAGCTGCCGTTTGAGATAGTTATATATATTTAGAACTAATGACTGAGTTATTAATTTTATTGATGTACTTTTGATAAGTACGTACATGTTTATTATGCACTTTTGTATAAGAATGGAGGAGAGATCAATTCTCTCACCATCCCGTATACCTTTTCAAAAAACTGTGTGCGCGCGCGCGCGCGTGTACGTGTGCGTGTGTGTTGCAAATCTATTTTTGCTCGTTTTATTCACTCACATGAGTGTGAATGGGTAATGAAGTTTTAGACACATTTATTTTACTTGTTCATTTATATTCACCCGTCCTTCAATACTCACGAAGAATGTGTACATGCTGAAGGAACGGCTGAATTTGTCAGTCAAATTGTATGAAAGTGGGGTGTTTTTAGCAACATAAATTAATGATGAAATCCAGTCTTTGGCCACATTAATAAACCTCCATTGAACTGAGTATGATTGACTTCATTCTATCTTCAAGTTTGTCTCATCTTATCAGAAAATTTTCACTGATATACTAGGATGTGATCCAGTCAAGACGTATTGTCTTGTTCCCAATCCACTCCATTAATGACTCGTGTTCCAATGGCATGGTGATCAACATGTACTTCGGCTCACATTCAATATATGTCTGGACTGACGAATAATGAAAGCAATGGCAGAATGATAGATTCTCACCAGAGAGGCACTAGAACTCTTCCTCTATCCGCGACGCTTCACTTCAAGGGTCTTGATACTTAGTTAATATATATCCTTCTATTTGTGTATTTACATGATTCGGAACGAGTTTGAGTTGTTAGAGGCACAGTAAACCTTTTTGTGTGGTTTTCTTGGCATTTGTGTATGAATATTATGGCTTTAGACGTACTCTTTCGTTTATTTTCTGAACTCGTCTGCTTGTAATATCTGTTGGTCCAATTTTGCTCAGATTTGCTCTTCCGCTCACAAGACTTCGAGGTAGGATGGAAGTTTAACTGGTTGCTGGTATATAACTTCACTGTTGTCTTCACCTGAGTGATCACTTAGGTTGTAATTAACATTGCATCACGTGTTCATTAATTTCCTGTCATTATTTATACGTCTGTTTCCATAAAATTTGGAACCGGAGTGTAGGAAGAGCTGAATTCTGCAAATTAACTGAATTTTGACAGTTTTTTTAGTGATTAGCGGCGGTTAATTATGCTTGGAATTGAGAGCGAATAGCCAATGTTCCTATTTATCGGCTGTGGCCTGAACGGAGATTAGACTTTTTGTATTGTCCTCATGGATAAATGGTGATGAGGTTGTAATAGAGCTTGCATCACATGCTTTTTTTATTTCCTGAAATCAGCTGGATTAATTTCCCCCCTCTGTTCACAAAGGTTTAAAGCTGGATGCAAGAAGACGTTTAATTTTTTCTAAATGTCATTTGCGGTATTTTTACAGTTTACGTTAATGTCTTTTATTGACAGTATTTGCCATTAAAAGTCGGTGGTTGAAGTCTGCCATACATTTTACTAATGATCTGACTGTCGGTGTACATTTTTTGCTGTTCCCGTCACATGAATAAATATAAACACGTTCTTATCATGTGTTCCTTTATCCCCTATTCTCACCCGTATTTCATATCAACTAATCGACCCTTTAAAGTTGGGAACTACTTGCAAGAAGAACTGCTGAACTTTGGCCAAGTATTCTTTACTGATTCGTGGAGTTTTTATTCCTCTTACAATAATACGCAAGCGTGTAATGCAAAGCAAATGCGAGTAGTCGTTCTCTCTTGCCATTCACACTGGAAATGCATAGTTAAAGCCTTTTGTTTTTTGATAATACCCTGGACAGTCACGTCGTGTTTTTCCTCACATAAGTGAATAAGCAATGGAGGTGTAATAAAACTGTCATATGGTAATTTATTCCCTAGACTCATTTAGGGTCTGTATTTATCCCTGTTTTTGTTCATACCACTGGTTTTACATGGCTAGTCGTGACTGTTTCACTACTTTCAAAATAGAACAGAAAAACTTGAAACAGAAGACTTAGGCGCTGCACTGTGGAAGTTGCTGACTCCTTTTGACTGCATGTGTTTTATGAAAGTGGAGTGCATTATGACAATGATTAGTTCACCAGCGTCTCTAACTCTCTCTTGAACAGTTCGGAAGTAATACTAGGAGTTGAAAAAAAAAATACAAAAATTTACTTACTTTGAAGTGCATCGAATGTGGCATGTTTAATAAAACACCACAGCATTTTATCCATAAAATTAAAGGCGATCTAGACAATTGGTTGATAATAACTAATTAGGCCATTTCTCTTCAAACAAGTAATTGGGCTTTCATTCCGATCGATCAGTCCATTCTGTTGGAACTAAATTTAATTTTATGAATCTCCATCGTACTAGTGTCTTGGTTATTGGAGGAATTTGTTGACCAACCATCCAAATTAATCAACTTATCAATAAGCACCCGATACCATGAATATGAATTTACTCAAGAAACCATAGAACAAATAATGAAATTTGAACATGAACGAGTGGGCTCTGCTTAAGAAATCAAAAGCGCACTACCTGAATCCGATTTCTCTTAAATGTATGTTTACTTCAAGTTGGTTAATAGGCTAAATGCTTGAATCGTCGACTTCTGGTCCAGAGTGTTTGAGACTCATTGGCGAATTTGTGTGGATAAGGTTGGACTGAATACTTAAAATCAAATGGATTATTTAACCAGATCCATGATCAAATAATTCCTTGATATTTATTTAGCTTATTTTGGTTTTTCCTATTCTTTATAAGGAAAGTACATGTATGTGATTAAAACTGTTAATTGACAACTTTGAGGAAAGTTTAAGCTATTTATCTATTCAATGTAGGCAGCCGTGGATACCGTATGTTAAAACTTGCTTAAACAACTGACATTTATTGTCAGTTTGAGCGTGAGGAATTAAAAATAACACAGTGTGTGTGGTAGATAAAATTACAAGATCGCAAAAACTAGAATACGGACGTTATAAACTTTATTTAAGGTGATTTAGCAATCTGTCCCCTCTTACTCAATTTCTTTTGCTAGTCAGTCAAGTCTAAGCGTTCCAAATTTTGCAATCTGTCTACACGCGTAATTAAAGGAGATATTATCTTATTGAAAAATGAGTGCTAAGTGACTTCTTTTTGAGGAAGTAAAACCTTCTTACGGACAATTTTTCGGTCAGACTCACGTTATTAACTGATAGACGTTTTTTCCTCATTATCAAACACAAATATTGATAATTAATGCCGGTGTATCGATCAAAACTAACGGTGCCTTCTTTATTCCTTCCTATCTAGATGTTCTCTACCCATCAGGACAATCAATGACGTAACTGCTTCCCCACCTCCACTCCTCCACTAAATCCCTTTGTCTCCTTTTTCACTACACACACAAACCATCCTGTCATCTGCCGTCACCACTTTTTGTCCTCCATGTCCTTGTTGTGCATTAGTTACTAAGTTACTGACGCTAATGTTCATAGTGTTCTCTATACTTTGTTTGTGTTGCCATTCCAAGCTGTTGAGAAACCCGGTGGATGTACACTCACTGCTACTAGTAGGAGATGAATTGCGCAAACTGGTATATTTGGTATCGTACTCTAAGTCTCCATTCCCACTTTCCCTTTTCATATTCATATTTTGTTTCATTCACTGTCTGTTTTCCTCCCTTCAGCCATGTACAGAACATTCATACGCATGAAAAGCACGTGGACATCTTTTCACCCGAGCTAACACTATGCATCCATCCATCCCTGGATATTTCGTCTGTGCCCCTCATTTCTATCTGTCATCGATTTTATAAACAGTAACAGGTGTGTACGCGACTACATATATTCTCTCCATTATGTGACGATGATTGTGGTGACGGCGAAGGCATGTGTTGTTTGAGAACAAAAAAAATTTTAGAAAGAAAATGCGGTTTGACTTTTTCGACTTCATCGAATGAATGTGGGAGAAGAATATAATATAAAGCTAAGTCGTCTCTGATACAAACTGAAATATCTCTATTTCCCTATTGAGGATATAGATTAAACAGAGAGAAGGCGGAAGCTCTATGACTATAAATTTGTTCAAATGGATTTGTAAATATCTGACAGCTTGGCCAGCCGATAATCACGGTAATAGTTGATGTAGAGGTCAAATAGTCGTTTGTCAATGATACAAAGGATGAACTTTGCTCGGGTGCGCCGGCAATATTCGATTCGAGTACTGGGCAGAAGCGTTAGGAGTTAGTCGGAGATGTTTTGGCAGCTTGCAGGATCTCGGATTTAGGATTCATCCGATGATTAGAAATGATTAACAGAAATGGTTAATCCTGGCTAGTATATTACCTATTTCTTGATGAGTATGTAGAAAATTGTGATAACTTTGAGTTGGTAGAATTGCAATTACGCATAATACAGGGAGAATCTGGAATAAAACTGATGCATTCATTACAACGTAAGGGTGAAAAGTCGCTAATAGTGAGACGACTCTACTTGATTTGAACTAATTTGTTAAGACGATGCAGTGAATTAGGATGTGCTGACATTCAAGGTCACTCGATTTAGTTAGCAGGGTCAAAGTACACTAGGATGGGCGGTGCATTCACGGGCGGATATGGAAGTTTTAACATCTATTCGTGCGCCAGTGATCGTAGAGTATCACTCTATTCAGTTAGCAGGGGTAATCTAACAATTATGATTGGAAATAACTCTTATAAACTAATAATCTTTCTAAAGGCTAGCAGAAAGCAGTAGTCTTTTCCAAATCAGAAGACCAAAAGTTGGGTGAAGAGTAATTGGGACAGCCGTGAGGAATAAGAAGGAGGGAGATACGATTTGAATTATAATGGAGAACATTAGACAAACTTTAGCGCTTATGGAGTGGAAATTATGTTGTGAGAGCTAGAATGGGGCAGAAACATGAATCAGTATATAGGATTCTAGTCTTTCTAACAGATAATTTTAGCTCAAATTCCACTAATGCATATTTACGGAATGTGGAATATATTCTGACTACTACTCATTATGGATTATTCAATAGAATATTCTCCAAATAAAGATAACGGTTCGATCCTAACTGTGTAAATTAAATTTGTTTCGACTGCTGTTGCTGCGAGTATGGGGGGGGGGGATTTGGAAGTGACTTATGGACTGGTTTCTGGTTAGTTTAATCAGATTAAAGCATTTAGTTCTTAAAGCGAATAGCGTACTTCAGCGTATATGTTCGTGAAAGGCCGCTATTGAATTTATTCACATATTGAAGCAATTAAGTAAAAATCAGTTTGATTTCTTGTAAAATTATGGGGAACAAACACGCGAGGTCACGGCAGGATTGTTCACTGTCTGTGCTTTGTCAAGTCCAAGTTTAAACAAAATTTTTGTTGAAGGCTGTACGCTAGTTTAGGAATGTGGGATAAAGTTGTTCAACAGTACATTCTAATTAAGACTAATGAGAAAGTCGTGTTAAAACTCTAATAAACTCCACAATGTTATTAAAAGNCTTTTAATAACATTGTGGAGTTTATTAGAGTTTTAACACGACTTTCTCATTAGTCTTAATTAGAATGTACTGTTGAACAACTTTATCCCACATTCCTAAACTAGCGTACAGCCTTCAACAAAAATTTTGTTTAAACTTGGACTTGACAAAGCACAGACAGTGAACAATCCTGCCGTGACCTCGCGTGTTTGTTCCCCATAATTTTACAAGAAATCAAACTGATTTTTACTTAATTGCTTCAATATGTGAATAAATTCAATAGCGGCCTTTCACGAACATATACGCTGAAGTACGCTATTCGCTTTAAGAACTAAATGCTTTAATCTGATTAAACTAACCAGAAACCAGTCCATAAGTCACTTCCAAATCCCCCCCCCCCATACTCGCAGCAACAGCAGTCGAAACAAATTTAATTTACACAGTTAGGATCGAACCGTTATCTTTATTTGGAGAATATTCTATTGAATAATCCATAATGAGTAGTAGTCAGAATATATTCCACATTCCGTAAATATGCATTAGTGGAATTTGAGCTAAAATTATCTGTTAGAAAGACTAGAATCCTATATACTGATTCATGTTTCTGCCCCATTCTAGCTCTCACAACATAATTTCCACTCCATAAGCGCTAAAGTTTGTCTAATGTTCTCCATTATAATTCAAATCGTATCTCCCTCCTTCTTATTCCTCACGGCTGTCCCAATTACTCTTCACCCAACTTTTGGTCTTCTGATTTGGAAAAGACTACTGCTTTCTGCTAGCCTTTAGAAAGATTATTAGTTTATAAGAGTTATTTCCAATCATAATTGTTAGATTACCCCTGCTAACTGAATAGAGTGATACTCTACGATCACTGGCGCACGAATAGATGTTAAAACTTCCATATCCGCCCGTGAATGCACCGCCCATCCTAGTGTACTTTGACCCTGCTAACTAAATCGAGTGACCTTGAATGTCAGCACATCCTAATTCACTGCATCGTCTTAACAAATTAGTTCAAATCAAGTAGAGTCGTCTCACTATTAGCGACTTTTCACCCTTACGTTGTAATGAATGCATCAGTTTTATTCCAGATTCTCCCTGTATTATGCGTAATTGCAATTCTACCAACTCAAAGTTATCACAATTTTCTACATACTCATCAAGAAATAGGTAATATACTAGCCAGGATTAACCATTTCTGTTAATCATTTCTAATCATCGGATGAATCCTAAATCCGAGATCCTGCAAGCTGCCAAAACATCTCCGACTAACTCCTAACGCTTCTGCCCAGTACTCGAATCGAATATTGCCGGCGCACCCGAGCAAAGTTCATCCTTTGTATCATTGACAAACGACTATTTGACCTCTACATCAACTATTACCGTGATTATCGGCTGGCCAAGCTGTCAGATATTTACAAATCCATTTGAACAAATTTATAGTCATAGAGCTTCCGCCTTCTCTCTGTTTAATCTATATCCTCAATAGGGAAATAGAGATATTTCAGTTTGTATCAGAGACGACTTAGCTTTATATTATATTCTTCTCCCACATTCATTCGATGAAGTCGAAAAAGTCAAACCGCATTTTCTTTCTAAAATTTTTTTTGTTCTCAAACAACACATGCCTTCGCCGTCACCACAATCATCGTCACATAATGGAGAGAATATATGTAGTCGCGTACACACCTGTTACTGTTTATAAAATCGATGACAGATAGAAATGAGGGGCACAGACGAAATATCCAGGGATGGATGGATGCATAGTGTTAGCTCGGGTGAAAAGATGTCCACGTGCTTTTCATGCGTATGAATGTTCTGTACATGGCTGAAGGGAGGAAAACAGACAGTGAATGAAACAAAATATGAATATGAAAAGGGAAAGTGGGAATGGAGACTTAGAGTACGATACCAAATATACCAGTTTGCGCAATTCATCTCCTACTAGTAGCAGTGAGTGTACATCCACCGGGTTTCTCAACAGCTTGGAATGGCAACACAAACAAAGTATAGAGAACACTATGAACATTAGCGTCAGTAACTTAGTAACTAATGCACAACAAGGACATGGAGGACAAAAAGTGGTGACGGCAGATGACAGGATGGTTTGTGTGTGTAGTGAAAAAGGAGACAAAGGGATTTAGTGGAGGAGTGGAGGTGGGGAAGCAGTTACGTCATTGATTGTCCTGATGGGTAGAGAACATCTAGATAGGAAGGAATAAAGAAGGCACCGTTAGTTTTGATCGATACACCGGCATTAATTATCAATATTTGTGTTTGATAATGAGGAAAAAACGTCTATCAGTTAATAACGTGAGTCTGACCGAAAAATTGTCCGTAAGAAGGTTTTACTTCCTCAAAAAGAAGTCACTTAGCACTCATTTTTCAATAAGATAATATCTCCTTTAATTACGCGTGTAGACAGATTGCAAAATTTGGAACGCTTAGACTTGACTGACTAGCAAAAGAAATTGAGTAAGAGGGGACAGATTGCTAAATCACCTTAAATAAAGTTTATAACGTCCGTATTCTAGTTTTTGCGATCTTGTAATTTTATCTACCACACACACTGTGTTATTTTTAATTCCTCACGCTCAAACTGACAATAAATGTCAGTTGTTTAAGCAAGTTTTAACATACGGTATCCACGGCTGCCTACATTGAATAGATAAATAGCTTAAACTTTCCTCAAAGTTGTCAATTAACAGTTTTAATCACATACATGTACTTTCCTTATAAAGAATAGGAAAAACCAAAATAAGCTAAATAAATATCAAGGAATTATTTGATCATGGATCTGGTTAAATAATCCATTTGATTTTAAGTATTCAGTCCAACCTTATCCACACAAATTCGCCAATGAGTCTCAAACACTCTGGACCAGAAGTCGACGATTCAAGCATTTAGCCTATTAACCAACTTGAAGTAAACATACATTTAAGAGAAATCGGATTCAGGTAGTGCGCTTTTGATTTCTTAAGCAGAGCCCACTCGTTCATGTTCAAATTTCATTATTTGTTCTATGGTTTCTTGAGTAAATTCATATTCATGGTATCGGGTGCTTATTGATAAGTTGATTAATTTGGATGGTTGGTCAACAAATTCCTCCAATAACCAAGACACTAGTACGATGGAGATTCATAAAATTAAATTTAGTTCCAACAGAATGGACTGATCGATCGGAATGAAAGCCCAATTACTTGTTTGAAGAGAAATGGCCTAATTAGTTATTATCAACCAATTGTCTAGATCGCCTTTAATTTTATGGATAAAATGCTGTGGTGTTTTATTAAACATGCCACATTCGATGCACTTCAAAGTAAGTAAATTTTTGTATTTTTTTTTTCAACTCCTAGTATTACTTCCGAACTGTTCAAGAGAGAGTTAGAGACGCTGGTGAACTAATCATTGTCATAATGCACTCCACTTTCATAAAACACATGCAGTCAAAAGGAGTCAGCAACTTCCACAGTGCAGCGCCTAAGTCTTCTGTTTCAAGTTTTTCTGTTCTATTTTGAAAGTAGTGAAACAGTCACGACTAGCCATGTAAAACCAGTGGTATGAACAAAAACAGGGATAAATACAGACCCTAAATGAGTCTAGGGAATAAATTACCATATGACAGTTTTATTACACCTCCATTGCTTATTCACTTATGTGAGGAAAAACACGACGTGACTGTCCAGGGTATTATCAAAAAACAAAAGGCTTTAACTATGCATTTCCAGTGTGAATGGCAAGAGAGAACGACTACTCGCATTTGCTTTGCATTACACGCTTGCGTATTATTGTAAGAGGAATAAAAACTCCACGAATCAGTAAAGAATACTTGGCCAAAGTTCAGCAGTTCTTCTTGCAAGTAGTTCCCAACTTTAAAGGGTCGATTAGTTGATATGAAATACGGGTGAGAATAGGGGATAAAGGAACACATGATAAGAACGTGTTTATATTTATTCATGTGACGGGAACAGCAAAAAATGTACACCGACAGTCAGATCATTAGTAAAATGTATGGCAGACTTCAACCACCGACTTTTAATGGCAAATACTGTCAATAAAAGACATTAACGTAAACTGTAAAAATACCGCAAATGACATTTAGAAAAAATTAAACGTCTTCTTGCATCCAGCTTTAAACCTTTGTGAACAGAGGGGGGAAATTAATCCAGCTGATTTCAGGAAATAAAAAAAGCATGTGATGCAAGCTCTATTACAACCTCATCACCATTTATCCATGAGGACAATACAAAAAGTCTAATCTCCGTTCAGGCCACAGCCGATAAATAGGAACATTGGCTATTCGCTCTCAATTCCAAGCATAATTAACCGCCGCTAATCACTAAAAAAACTGTCAAAATTCAGTTAATTTGCAGAATTCAGCTCTTCCTACACTCCGGTTCCAAATTTTATGGAAACAGACGTATAAATAATGACAGGAAATTAATGAACACGTGATGCAATGTTAATTACAACCTAAGTGATCACTCAGGTGAAGACAACAGTGAAGTTATATACCAGCAACCAGTTAAACTTCCATCCTACCTCGAAGTCTTGTGAGCGGAAGAGCAAATCTGAGCAAAATTGGACCAACAGATATTACAAGCAGACGAGTTCAGAAAATAAACGAAAGAGTACGTCTAAAGCCATAATATTCATACACAAATGCCAAGAAAACCACACAAAAAGGTTTACTGTGCCTCTAACAACTCAAACTCGTTCCGAATCATGTAAATACACAAATAGAAGGATATATATTAACTAAGTATCAAGACCCTTGAAGTGAAGCGTCGCGGATAGAGGAAGAGTTCTAGTGCCTCTCTGGTGAGAATCTATCATTCTGCCATTGCTTTCATTATTCGTCAGTCCAGACATATATTGAATGTGAGCCGAAGTACATGTTGATCACCATGCCATTGGAACACGAGTCATTAATGGAGTGGATTGGGAACAAGACAATACGTCTTGACTGGATCACATCCTAGTATATCAGTGAAAATTTTCTGATAAGATGAGACAAACTTGAAGATAGAATGAAGTCAATCATACTCAGTTCAATGGAGGTTTATTAATGTGGCCAAAGACTGGATTTCATCATTAATTTATGTTGCTAAAAACACCCCACTTTCATACAATTTGACTGACAAATTCAGCCGTTCCTTCAGCATGTACACATTCTTCGTGAGTATTGAAGGACGGGTGAATATAAATGAACAAGTAAAATAAATGTGTCTAAAACTTCATTACCCATTCACACTCATGTGAGTGAATAAAACGAGCAAAAATAGATTTGCAACACACACGCACACGTACACGCGCGCGCGCGCGCACACAGTTTTTTGAAAAGGTATACGGGATGGTGAGAGAATTGATCTCTCCTCCATTCTTATACAAAAGTGCATAATAAACATGTACGTACTTATCAAAAGTACATCAATAAAATTAATAACTCATTCATTAGCTCTAATTTTCGGTTCGGAATAAGGAAAAAAAGGAGTAAACTTTTACGACTTCAATTACTTGTATGTAAGATAAATGTGATTGAACTAGCAGCTATCAGAATTTCATCACCAATGTTCAACACATTAAGACCAATACTAGATTACCTATAAATCTTTGATGAAATACATATTCATTTCTGAAAGAAATAGATGGATGACTTAAACTCTTTCGACCAAAACTATGCATATGCTTATACTAGTATGGTGGTATATACTAAACCAGTGGGTAAGCTAACAAATATATTCTCATTTTTCGATTTTATAACATGAGAAGAGGGATGAATCACTGCAGGTAGAAACTTAATGGTCGAGATTCCATCTGCGGTAAGCTGTCGACCAATGGATCGGAACAATAAAAATTTTACATGCAGTGGCATAAACGAAAAGAACGACCCGAAAATCAAATCAAAATTTATTACCAGATTCGTTTAAGAACACTGCTTCGTTAAAAATAGCAGTATGTAACAATGAAATGGAAAGTTTCAGAATACCCAGTAGATATCGTTTAAAAATGAGTTCTGTTAGAAATGTGTTCACGAGTCCTAATCGAATTGTTTAGATTGATGACGATGTGATTAATTCGGGTTTATTTGATGTGACAAATTTATTAAAAACCTGACTTCTAACAGAATTCCATATTGCAGTAATAATTTATATCACATGCAGTAGGTCAATGCATTCATCTCACCCGCAGGAATGCTCAACCTGATCAAAATTATGTTTATCCAACTTTAATAAAATACATCCCGACTTCTTCGCTAACTTAGTAGTTCTATTAAAGTGTATATTGTGAAATGCCAAATTAAAAACTTTTCATACTAACCCTTATCCGTCATAGATACTAGTGAAAATTCTCATCAACCAAAAAAGAACATCAAACCATTGGATACCCTCCCTGCAAACTAACCGGGTGGTCAACCTACATAGTGGACAAACGCCAACATGACTTTAATTCACATCATCAGATGAACCGGACGTTAAAAAAAAACATTAAATGATAGTTAATTCGTAATCCAAAAATACTTGGACATACATTTTTTGAAACCGATCAGGTTACGATTAGTTACTCTTAAAATAGCCCATTTGAAATTTACATGTACATTTTAGCATAACTCATCATTTTCTCTTCCTGCTTGCTTGTCATGGATAAGACTGCGTTTCACTAAAAACTAAACTTACAAAAAAGATATCCCCCACCTACCTACATGCACAAAGGGCGGCGTGAAAAACTTTCACTTGATACGAAACCAGCCGAACGTGAATTGACGTAGAAGTAAAGCAATAAAAACTGCTATGAATGGATTTTTCTACAGTTTAAGCGACAACAAGATTGCATTCTTTCGTTTATCAAAAGTCTAAGGCAATTCCTTCGCTTCACTTTATCTATTTTTCATGAAGACATCAAGTTCCCAAGTACGTGATTTCTGATTTTACTATTAGGTGTCATCATAAAAAAAGATTGCATAGCGTAGTTTTACTTTCACTGTTTGCGCACGTTTTATCTCGGATAAAATGCAAAAAGTGCTACGACTAGGGAAAGAATATATCTTCACGTAAAATCTCTCCTTTGCTCCCCTCTCTATCAGAAAATTAGTGACATTCGTGAGAATAAAACAAGCTTTGATTTTGTTGCGTCGAAACTGGAGTTAGTCGCAGTTCTATTACTTCCAATAAAAATGGCTTTTGGCATTTTAAATTCATTTGCAAATATTTAATAGAATTTTTAAAAAGATTATAAATGCTTTCCGAGTAAAATCCTATGATATTAATAAAAACAGACAACAGAGACAGCTACGGCAAAATATAGCTAACACATGGCTGAACAAAGTGCAGCATAAGAGATTTAGGTTCTCCAAAATGTCTTAAAAGGCGTCCTCTCATACAAAACGCCAAACCTAGGAAATTTAACACGAGGAAGAATTCGGATATTATTTTCAAAAACACTGTCCAGAGACAAAAAGTGGCAGACTATAAAAATCTTTCGAATAACGCACGCGCAGAGATGACTTTAAGAGGTTCACTTCGTTAAGTAACAGTACTTCCTGAAATACAGAAAAGGTGCCTGTTATAAATTGGAGATTCCGATTTGTGCCAATTTGTTACAGATTCAAACGAATCAAGAAATTACAAAAAAAACTTAACATTAACAATTATTTCGACTAATAACGCATTGACAAAATACCAAACAATGCTAAGTGCCATAATCCATTAAAACTCAACAAAATACTGCTACTAGTGAGAAATAATAGTTTCGAGAAATGACATTAGTGTGGCCTTAAGTTTCACGAATTCAAGACGTTGGAGGAGTTTCGACTAAATTATGCAGTCGAAATATTTGAGGAGATAACAGCTTCCCTAATTAATTGACCCTTTCATTGATTGTTAAAACTCCTCAAAATATGCAAAATTCGTTACGGTAATTTTTAATATGAAAATGATTATAAATATAGAAAAAAAATTAATGATAGATTTTGTTCACCGAAATACTAATAGTAATAAAAGAGAACTATCAAAATGAGTGATAGAACGTTACATCAATCTTGACACCGTTTCAATATTAATCGGGATAGAATGGGCTGACGAGAAAGATAGCAAGAAATGAACTCAACTCAACTGCAGTTGTTCTACGATGAAAATTTTTAAACCCATGAGTAGAATTCGTTGATTGGATAGTGGAATTTTTCATTATTGTTCCTTAGTGCTCGTACCAGGGAATGAAGTCCTCCGCAGCCATATCACTAGCTAACAAGTAAGGTAATCAATACTCTATATTCAAGTAATATATAAGCATGTTGATGTCTTATTGGAGAGGTATTCATCCTCCCTTCTCACACCATCTAAGGTAACTTAACCATAGTGGACACCATAAATCAGTCGGTGGGGAGGCAGTAGACACAATGACACATTTCTCCCACGAATAAAACAGCAAAACCTTACCTTGATATCGTCCACAATATTACTCAAAATAAATAAAATTCTTTTATTTTACCAAGAAGAATTTCTCTTGGAAGTTGATTATGCTCCAAATATTCCCGAAAAAAGCTAATTTGAACATATACGACGAGGGCGGCAGAACATATTTTACCTTGTTTGCATCATTTTACAACTATGACAACATAAATAACAGAAGACAATGGCATTGACATTATAAGACATAATTCTCTAACATAGCATAACATAATTTAGCCATATATTATACTGAATGAAAGCAAACTACAGAAACTTACATGAAAAGGGAAGAGAAAAAAAGACGTAACTGCAGGGAATAGGAGACTGAACGACGTCAGTCTAACTTGGCCCCATTGACCACCTGAGAAGCGGCGAGTGGTGTCGACTTCGTATCATCATCCCCAACAATCGTCGATGAAGACTCGGGCAATCCATCTTCTATAGGTTCTTGTCCAACTTCAACAACAGTCTCGGAATCCGATGTGTCGTCAGAGCCCTTCACAGTACGAAGGGAGAGTGAAGAGATAGGTCTAGCAACACCATTCGTCATTATGCCTTGACAGGAGACCAGCAGTTGTTGGATCATTGATACCCTGCGTGTTGGGTAGAGAGAGAATATTGGTTACAATCTGAGTTAGCATATAAGAAGCGAATGAGCCAAACAAAGAGGGGAAAACTGTTGCTGCTAGAACTATAAAGTACAATATGATGATGCCTGAATCACCTACACGCTTACCAAGATTTATTGTCAGAGGATAGAATAAACACGGCTAATATAGGAAGAAATACACTAGGACTTCTTTTCCTTCCTTATAAAAAAAAAAAAGAATTAAACGGAGCAAAATGAGTTAATTTGATTTGCATACAGAGGGCCACATTCTTACATCTGATTTTGACCATTTGATGGCAAGCCATGGAATATTGTAAAAGTAATAGTAGCTGCAATCCATTACCAACAAAAAACACCCCTGGAAAACCGAATCTCGAATTAAAATCTCTGATTGGAGTGAGACATTAATATACAAAGAGTCTAAGCTAAATAGACAGACTTTTCCTTCGCATTCCTATATCCCATCAGGGTATGATTAAATAGGGCACCGATACCACAATGGCCAACTTACACATCTGCAAGGTCAGAGGCTACGAAATTGACACCCATCGGATGTGGATGGCCAACCGTACTGGTTAATTCTGATTAACAGGAGAGGTAGTAGAATGTATTTCTCACAAAAGCGGCTCCCAGCGCCTTCTCTCCACCCAAGTCAGCTGTCATCAACATTTGCTCCAATGAGTTTGGGGGTATGAATGATTAACATTAGTATTAGTTTTGCTTTCATCCTCCAGGTACACCATACACCAATATACTCATATACATCTATTCGCATATGACCTCCCCTTATGTGCATTTGAGGTTATACACTCGATCTTCTGTCGTATACTAGTAACAGATTAAAAATTGCACCTGTAGTTTCAACTTTGAAATATGTCATGTGGTAAAGAGTGATGTTGCGCAAAATTAGTCACCTTTCCACAATCTCAAGTTGTGAAAGGCCACACAGGAAATAAGGAATTAGATAGCAAATCAACCAACTTCGACAGAATTCATATGCAAATATTCTTGCATCCCATGACTGCATTCCTCCCACCTCAGCTACAAGATGGGTTTCCAATAAAGTGGCTACTAACTTATTCAACATTATAGAATCAGTAATAATGACTTGCAGGAGAAATGAGTATGTGTGTATTCACGTAAAAGCATCATCGGTTAAATCAATAGAAAGCAGTCGGCATCGTAAAATTATTCACACCGGAATGCCACGCATACGGTGAACCGACAGTACAGCAACATTCTTCCTACCATTTAGTGATAGCTTACAGACAAATTATTTTAACACCGACAGTAACAATAAGTCCCGAAATATCTCCAATCAACATATTAATAGAGTCTGATCTAACGTGATAACAGCAAAACAAAACGATTATTGGATTCCAACGCTCATACTTGAATACTCAAACCCATCAGTGAAGAACTCATCGCTGCAATTATTGGCTAACTTGGCGACCATTCATTTATCTCGTATTCAGTCCTACATAAGTAAATTTATTTTCTTAATGGAAAAAAAACTGCCGTTTGAGCCGCAAGTCAATTTTCCTCCTCTTCCTAGAGTCTGAGCAGTTGTACCTTAATAAAAGAGTAACTGAGCATTATGAAATACCCTAGTGAGCTCCAACATAATTAAAATACCTTTACAAGTGTTATTTACTTGTTTATGAGTATAAGAAAATATAAATGAATCAAAGTAGCATGATTAATCATTCAATTAATAATCAAAGAGCTCTGCTATTAAATAAAATCATGAAATTTTAGATCTGCAGTAGTTAGATGTTACTGTTAATTATACCTCTTATGAGAAAGTGGACAACTCAGCGTTTGCAGAGTTCAAATAAAGTGAAACTAGAATCCGAATTTCATATATACTCCTATTTGATAACCTTTTTTCATCTCTTTCCTAATTATTTTGATATTTTGCGAGTTCATGTGCTATCTCATGCTCCAGTTCTTTTACATTGACGGTCTGATTATAACACTAATCCTCTATAGGAGATAAATGGACAGTGGGAGCTGAATTTAGGGATTGGATTTGATATTTTTATTAATTACTACTACACATCACAAGTATTAGAGGATTAAATGCATAAGTAGTACTGAAATGAAGACTAATGTATATATTTACACCAAAAACACGAAATTTGACAACCACTTATTAGTAATCACATTTTACATAGTCAACTAAATCAACTTAGAGTCTGAGCTAGGACATGTAATAAAACTTACCAAAAGGAAAACAATTTTGTCCAATACCTAAAACAACTGCACGCAATTATTTGGGATAGTATAATCATGTAAGGGGAGTTGGTAGCTCTAAAAAGACACCGATTCTAACACAAACAGAAATTTTAAAACATTCAGTCAAATTTCCCCCAAATCACCATCTAACTAACGATCATTTTTACTGTGTCGATAATCAAGGTTAGCCACGAGGATGTACACTTACCCTGAAAGTTTAGTCGAAATTCTAAGATAGTTCACAAGTCTTTTTTCATTTTATGAATGCGCGTATGCATGCGAGTTAAATTATTTTAGCAGACAGAAAATACAATAGGCGGCAGCAAAATCGAAAAAAGTGCTTAGTGCTTTTAGCAGATGACTCAATTATCCATATGCAATGAGCTCTGGCATATTTAAATTGCCTTTCCTAGTCCCATCAACCCGCTCATAACTATAAGAATATACAAATGGATACAAGTAGCATATCCAACCATTCAATTAAATCAAGTATCAACAAGCTCTGACTATCATTAGCAGGAACTCTTCCAGAAATCCGAAGATCGAATCATAAAAGCGAGCTTAGAAACATTTGGATATTATAAAAATAATTATGCCAATTATGAGAAAATAGATAACTTTATGCTTCCAGAATTAAAATAAAGTAGGACTGTGGTTTTGCCGTGATAAAACTGAAATGTGAATTCAAACTCTAATTCTTGAAAACCGAAATCTAGTGCTCTTGTCACCCAACCGCCCTCAAAACTCCAAGCAAGCGGGCTGCCCTCAAAAATATCAAACCACGAAGTTCTTGAAGACACAGAGACAACTTTAATAATGGAAACCTTCAAAGTTTATTTTCCCTTCCTGCCGGTAATGCTACACCTCCCATGCCCAAACTGTCTTTGATACGACCTTTTGATCAAACGAGCTAAATCAAAATAATAAGATATAACGGATGTAAAAATGATATTTAACTAAAAGCCATCCGCAATCAAATAATAGCCTACTTCAGAAAACTGAAACAACTAATCCTGCCCACTACCCAAAAATTATAAGAAATTACCTATTCAAAAATTAGAGTTAAATAACAAGCAAACCGCATCCGACATCCAAATCCAAGACATAAAGTTCCTGCATCTACTAATCTGATACACGGAAAATTGCCTAAAATCCAATCACCTCCAACAAAGCCGCTAAAAATACTAAAATAGGATTAAAAACAATATTTCAGTATATTTCCAAATAACATTTAAGGTAGAAAAAAGAACACTGTTCTGAGCTTAAGAGCTAACATCAGTCACATTTATTCAGAGAGGGTCCGAATAGCACAAACATATTACGATTTCACAATTGTTCCTTTCCCTCAAGGTGCACTCTCGATCTATACATGGATACATCGAAATTTAGTTATGTTGGCAGTCTATGGATCAGCTTGGCTGGCATAAAGAGGTGGTAATCGTGAACTACAAACTACCTTTTGTTTTCAGGAGATATACTGAAATGCAATAGAACGATTCAGTTACTGAAACCAAAGTTTATAAACTAGGTATTTTTGTTTAGGTAAAATTACGCCAACATGATTCACTTATGATTCGTCAATTTGGATCCCAGCCAATATGACTCAAACGTGACTTTATTAACAAGGTCATTCATTTAGGAATCCTTCCTTAAACTTATTAACTGTGAATGTTAACGTTACGTAAGTTATTGGAACACTACTATGGTAAGACAGTAAATTTAAATGAAAGCCCATTCATCATTACAAACCGTTTGTCAGATTCTGCTGCGCTTAAGTATAAAAATTCACGTTTAATTACAGTATTACCAAAGCAGAGATAGTAAAAGATAACCTTAGAGCAACAATTCTAACCTTCCATTCAAAGACGATTCGCTGAAATCAAACATAAAATAATTAGAAAGATTACTCCAACATATCATATGATGAATCTCTTCAGTCTCACAAAGTTAGATCCCTAAAATGACCAATACTAAACTTTTATTAAGCTTGCATTCGCTAAAGTATACAGGTTCACGTTCAATTACGGTATGTTCAAAAACAGAGAGCACTTTAAAATGAATAAAAAGAAATTGTGCTTTCTACATACAATGACCTAAAAGTAAATATTCTAACCCTCTACTTTTCAGTGACTCACTAAAATTAAACTGTTTTAATACAAAAATAGATAGATTTCTCCAACGTATGAAGTGATAAATGTATGGGTAAAATGAAGTCATAGCGAAGCTAACATTCCATTCGCAACACACAAGCTAATGCAAGTTCCGATGAAAGGTATCGAACGGTGAATAAGGCACTTATGAACGCATTAAAAATATTTAAGCACAACAAATAGCCAATTATAGGTGTTTTAGCAACAAAACTAACTTTCCATTCGTCAAATTTTCGCTAAAATTTATAAAAGTTTACCTTGTAAAAATCTCATTTCAATGAAGTAGAATATACAAACCAAATAACACCCAGCTTCAAAGCAATAATAAGTATTATTTTAAGAGAAAATCTGACCTTTGCTGAAAATATATCACAAATTATTCACTAAGATTGGATTTCGGATACCGATTACTTGATCTATTTGTCTATATCAATATATGTACTTAAGAATAGTAAACTAAACATTCTGAGCAAAAGTATTAGAGAGTATGAATGTTGAAACACTAATATTAACAACTCTCTGTTATTCAAATCTTTCCTAAAGGCATTGAAAAGAAATTTCAAATTGTGCAAGATTAAATAAGTTTAGGATTTACTTAAAGTGTGGTAAAACTATACTCTGCATGAATCCAGTGCATCAACACAGTTCGCCTAGGTCAGCTATGATTCAATCGCACCTTTTATGACCTGACCTGAGTTTACGTCCGGGAACTTAACAAGATAAACACCTTGGGTACTGTTACTAGTTCACATTATAAATCTCCTTAAACTTAATAAACCCTATGGAACTTTTTACTACGAAGTTACACAGGTCTCGATAGCAGAGTACATTATTGAATATAAACATAAGAGTTAGATTTATCGATTAAAGATAAGGATATAAATATTTCCCAAGCACACTAAAGAAAAGAGCATTCCACCACCCATATCATTCGCTTGATCATTATTGTCGGTTGGTCGTTATGTTCACTAAATGTACGCAGACGCTTACCGATAATGATAAATCATCAGCACAATATATACATAAGTGCCATACTCTAATAACAAAATGAATTATTTACATTCTACTAATCACTAAAGATCAGTAAAGCTTTACTGTTTTGAGCCTTAATGATTAGCCAAAGACACAAATTGTCAATCCTACATGATCATAAAATTGGGGGTAGAATATCCTCACTAATTTGAACAAAGAAACTTTAATAAAAGTCTTTTACATATTTTGTTATGATTGTCACAGCTACTCCACTAACCTTTTATCTGGCGGAGATTTACTAAAATACAACAAATACGCCTTCAGCTGCAATATTCTCGAAACAGAGCTCGATTTTAACAAAAAAAGTAATCAAAAGCTGAACTTTTACAGTGATCCCATGGCAGCGATTCTACCCTTCTATTCGAAAGACTTTTGCTATAAATCGGCATAGAGTTAGATCACAATTACCAACCCTTTCAAATTCAAAGCCTAGTGAGACTAATTCTTCCTGTTCAAACCATGTGTGTAGCTCAACATATTCACTAAGCGTGCATAGATGCTTACTGAATACTAACAGATGATCCAGGAAAATGATAATTAAAATTGAAAGCAGAGGTAAAATCTCGTTAATTAGAATAACTCTTTTTGAATAAAAACTCTTTTCGTCTCATGTTATGATTATTTAAAGCTGCTCGACTATCACAATCAACCCTATATCAAGCAAAGATTTATTGAAATACAAGCATTATATTCTCAAAACATAGCACATTTCTAAGGTGTAAATTTATCCAAGACAATCAAAAGCTGAAGCTTCTACAGTGACTCTATAACAGAGAATCTAACGTTACACTCGTAGGCCATCCCCTGAAATTCAACGTAGTTTGATCGTAATTACTAGACACCAGCAGTCTACAAAGCCCATGTGGATTAATTTTTCTTATATACTTCTGTAAGAACAATTTTAACCTCCCACACATGTGATATAAGTTGTGATGCATCGAAAAAATTAGATTAGCGAGTATCCCAAGTGAATTTTAATTCAATTACAAAAAAGTGTCAACTAACCATTCATGCTGTGGAGGCACCCTAAAAATAATTGGAACATTACAAAAGATCCAAACGCACTAATAAGAAATCCAAATTATGCCATAGCCAAATTATTTGAACCCCAGCAAGAGCTTCTTCGTATTAAAGCAATGCTAACCTTCGCAAGCGTTTTGGCGGAGAAAGAGTCCTTAAAAAGACAGATTCAGAAACTCGTCTTCAGAATTCAAAATTCTATTTTTCAAACAGCGACTCAAATGTAGTCCAAAGTCACTTATATACTGCAACTCTCTCAAGTGATGGCACAAAGTTGAGGCACCATTCAACTGTGATCAAGAGAGCCTTTTGAGAAGAACGAGGGTCGATACTTGTAATACTCTCTTGCAAACCGATTCGGCAGCAAGTAGAAATAATTACAAATGTAATGAAAACAATCCTTCCGTGTTACATTGTAAAACTAACCCAGCCTGATTAATTGAGCACAAGAAAATGACCAACTCCGAATAAATCGAAATATAGATTAATACGGGTATCGGACTCGTTATTTCAAACAGAGCGGATGTAGATGCTACCGACAAAATATTTTTGCTCTATTGGAACTCACTGAACTCAGGCAAAAAGCTTTGTAAATAGAGCAAGCATTCCACTCCAGAGCATATCTAACCATTTTGATTGAGGTGGACTGAAATATATTCAGAAAAGTATAAACAGTTAGTACACGAGTAGATAAAACACCACTTTGCCTAGAACCAAAATGCGTATAGCAGATTTCAACGGAGAAATGATACAAATTTGACTTTAATGTGAGCCTACTCCTAGATTACCCTAAGACACCTTCCAGTTAATTTTTATAGAAGGTAAGTAGACAAAAAATACTGACTATTTTACATACAGCCCTTCCATATCTTATTTCTCTTGATCGTATAATCGGTCAACCGTATAGAATGCAGTTGCAGACGCAAACTAAACAAAAAGATCTTCGCAGGAACTTCCCATGTTGGCCGAAACCTTTTCCCTCATCTCAGATCATTAGGTGAGAATGCACTAATTTTATTTCTTGCAATCACTAGTCGAAAACGATTAAAGCAATTACAGTCACTACATCACTGTATGTCTAAGATTTAACAAAGACTAAGGGTGATTGAAACAGCAGGTTCCTGAATTTAATCGTTAACCCTGGGAGAATTAAGGTTAGTACGATGATATGAAGCTGCAAAATTCGTATAGATAACCCCGATCAGCGATAAAAAATTACAAATATTGATAATTCAAAATTTACGTGGTCACGTGTTCTCCAAAATTGCAAACGTGAGAGCTGAAGATTGCTAATTCAATTAGCATAGTTGCAAAGTTAACGGATGTTTTAAATATCATAGAGTCTCCATGGATGAGAAAATCAGATTAAATCAACAATTTTCATGGTAGAAAAGGAAGCTGATCTTAAGCCATTGACAAACTAACACAAGTGAACGATATTCTCTTTCTAGGAAGCAGCAGGAAGGCAGACAGAGGCAATATTGGCCACTTTATTACTGCGCAACTCTCAATCATAAAATCAATTAACTGTGACAGAAGAAAAGCTCTCTCACCGACTAGAAGTATCCGGAGAATTATTTCCCGCCCCATTTGTAGGAGAAGGCGGAGCATGCGCATCCAGTATTCGTTGGACAAGGGCGCCCCTCGAGAAGAATAGAAGGACAACGAATTAGTGAAATACACACAGAAAGAACAATGCTTGAAAGAAGGCAGATACTCACTTGCAGAAAACGGCATGGGGAGCGAAGTCACCGTTCAGTCGGGAGCGAATGGAGCTCAACAGCTCATTCATTGACCCTTTTGAATCGTTACTGACGATCTCTGTTCAAATAACAAATGGAGGTGGCTTTATTGACGAGTACATGCATATACATACTTAGATCAAATTATTATATTACTTCTCCTCCAGTATATATAACTCAAAGCCAATTTAGGAACACACTTTGCGAAATTACCAGCTATTATGCATAACTACAGCATATACGCAATATATTCACAACTGCTAGATATATAAAAATCCAAAAACAACCTCCTAACCTACATTCTTAAAGCATTCATGAAAGGCTATAGGAGAGCCATAAAGTGAGACTGAAGTATATTGAAATTATCATCTAATGATTATTAATTTTAAGAATCAAGATTTTCCGCCCAAAATGTACTTTAATTCGAACAGGTTTAAATTTACTGACTGTGGCGACCTGACAGCAGCATAATCTAATAACCTCGTGTTATACATACAATTCTGTTAACTGTAACTCTTAATTAGATTATAAATAATTTAAACAAACTCCCAGGTCATTCTCATTTTATTAAAACTGTCACGTCCCAATCTTGCCTACTTCTATTTTGTGGTGAAAGCATTGTTAGGAGAAATAGCTACACACAATGGCGATGCTAAATACTAGCTATCTTTAAGTACCAGTATCAAGTACTTAGATGATAGTCAAATAAAACTTCCTACCGCATCAAGTTTCCGGCCATTTTGTGAGTTCTTCAGATTCTTTTACTATTATCGCATATTCACACCTAGTACAAATCAACTTAGAGCGATTTTTGCAATGATTTTATGACTACATTGTCACAACAAAACCTCCCAATCTACATAGTACAGCATACTTATTGTCATAGCAACTAGAGGGAGAAACCTCATGCATACCTCTCCACCAAGGCGTAGATTATTCTAATTTTAACCTGATACACAGATAGGAACCATTTTAACGGAGGTAGAAGAAAGGAATATTTTTCATCCACAGCTTTAATTAGAAGGGTACGCCATTACACAAAGAACTGTATGCGAGCAAGGGGCCATATTGGTATAAATGAGTTTTATGGCCAAGAGTAATCTATTAACTCTCTCGTCTTCTGCCTCATTCTGACTAAAATTCACATTGTTGTTCAGTGTACGAGAAGGAGGACGCACATACACACCGCGCATGACAGACATACATGCATGGCCATGTTAAAAATTGCAAGCAAAAGAAACACTTGTTTACAATAAATCGATGTTGACGCTTGGTCACCAGTTTTGGCATTCGATGAACTGCATATTTAATTGTTTATTTCTACCCTTATTCGATTGAAACCTACCAATCAGGTTCGCAAATCACCCTTTAATTCCCAAGCCCATTTGGCGAAGTTATTAATACTTAACTTGGTAGAAGTCAAGAGGTATTTGCACTTACCACCTCAATTATTGAAAAAAATTAACCACTTCAGTCGGATTTGCGTTAAGATGCAACTATCTCTTGACCTCTGATTTTGAAAACGTACACATTGACTACTGTACCACCGACACAAGCCCACACAGTCAATACTCATTACAGATAGACGGAAGACATCATGGAACTTCTGTAATGAGTAAACTCGGTTAAATATTATAATCAGTAGAGCTGACCATTCCGTTAGTTCATCCCGATGAATAACAAATCCGACCTCTGATTTAACAGACGCGCATGTTGACCAATACACTAGAAGGGTACATTGAGAAACTATCGTACTTCCCTCTCTTTCTAGGCTACGCAAATTCATCCTGTTTTACTAATAAAGGACATGTTTGGTGTATTTTAAGTCCGTTTATGGTATAAGGTTGTCCTAATGAACTTGGACTTTTAGTGTCCTCGTTCATGGTGAAATATTAAAACTTACCATTAGCAATACTTTCGACTTTTTGTTCAAGAGTCTTATCCTTGGCTTGATTCTCTGGAATCACCTTGGGAGCTGGTTCAAAGGCCACCAAAACCATACTCATGTTGTCAGAGCTTCCCTAAAAAAGAGAAAATGAAACATTATAAATGCTTGGCGAACAAAGACTGCATGAAATTATAATCAATGATAAGAAATATGGATTTTGAAAGACGCTCAGATATCAGAACATCACCTCCAATTTTTAAGACAAAGTGTGATCTACTTCTCAATGAATAACTTAGAAAAAATAAGCTCAAACAAGTCATAAACCAAAAAATGGAAGACAAAACCCCAAGTTTGAACAGTGAAATAAACAAGAGTTTAAGAATGGACTCCAAATTTCACTGACCATATTCACTTCCACGTAAGAATAAATGCTTGTGATGGTTTCAGCCTGAATATCAGTACAATTAATGCTCCTTAAACCGAAGCAGCGGTGTGAAGATGCGTTTTGTGTGTACATGGCAAATATACAAGAGAAATATTAGAAAGCCAGGCAGAAAATCATAGCAACAATATGAGTGATGTCATTACGCATCAATGAGTCCGTTGATTCCATTGTCTCCTTTTTTGGCTGAGTTAGACGTATTTTGTAGCTTTTCAATAAATCAAACGCTATGATGAAACCAGAACGGTCAATGTAATGGTCTTACCAACAAATTATAATCAAGTTTAACCTTTTTTGAGACGATCAATGTCCAAGGTTGCGTCAATACTACCGAGGAGTTCAATTAAGAAGTAAAAAACTCACGACTTCTGATACACTTATACTTCCTCTCCTTGTTATTCCATTACACCTGTACCTTTTCTCTAATAAACTCCCATTCTACTTTTCTTTCAAGCAAACTATGGTGTCTAATAAGTATCCCCACTGTTATGTGATTTCTATAGTGTTTAAACATGATCACCAGAATTCATTGTTAATGAAAAAATACGCTGAAAACTGGCGTCTAAGGCCATATGTAAAAAAACAGTTAAATAGAACATCAACAATGGCTTTCAAAATGAATGAAAATCAAATGTTTTGAGAGTATAATTGCCTAATTAAACCAGACATTCTCGCAAAACATCGGCTGTACAACTCTTTGAATCTAATAATGGAACTTGAAATAATGAAATATAATTAAACCTGAGGTATACAGATTAGCCGTACTGATATCATAAATAAACATTACTTTGATACCATCTGAGGTTTGACCATCAAAGGGAATATTAGATGTATAATAAATATGAATATCCAAAAAGCCATATAGAGACAACGGCAACTTACACTGTAGAGACAGTAATCGATGACTTCATTGCAGATGCGCGAGAGGTCATCCATACAAGTCATGCGTTCGCTAACCACACAACAGAGGTGTTCATTACTCATCACATCCCAGACTCCGTCACAGGCAAGCACAACCATCTGATCCTTCTCAAGATCTCGGTCGATCACCGTTATCTCCGGCTCAGGGGAGACGAGCTGTTCGGTTGGACCAAGGTTGCGCACAGTCTTGTAGGAGTAATCACCCAGAGATCTAAAGTTGTTAGAGAAGTTGGTATATTAAATGGGACATCTAGTACTGAGATATTGTAGCGATGGTCAAGGATTTAATACGTATTGCCAAACACCCACTAACAACAGTTAACGTCTACCGAGTTTTATATAGCGATATGTAAACGGTAATGGAATTTTGGATTACTCCGGACATTGCCGTTATTATTAAATGGGAACTGAATTATTAATCAATAAACGTCAAAGGCAGTTGAAATATAAGTACAACGTATTGGTGAATCTGATCGACAGTGACTCATTTAATATGCCAACATCTCTCACCATCTGCTAATCTTACATTATTTTATATCGTGGATTTTGGACTTATTGGTGACTTCGATCTAGGTTGGCTATCCGTCCATGCTGTCGTCCTAAATGCAGTCACGTTTTCTTATTAATCCAGCGGACGTATTCAGATACTCTCCCGTCTTTTAACGTTGGGTTCAGATTGGCAGCGTCAATTTAGTGGCTATGGGTTGAGGGTTTAGCCATCTCAGGATTCAGAGCTGGCAACATAATACGGTGGACATCCCAGTTGGATGTAGGAAGCGTTGACTGCGCACTGTGGCACATATATCAGACAGATATTCTCAGGACCGGCAAGATACAATTCTTAGACAGATTTTAGAGATTGTATAAGAATCCTAAAAAAGGAAATACTAGAGGTTCCGTTAGATCAGGGTACTGTTTTTAGAGCCATTTGATGTCGTGTAAATCAATGAAAAAAGGTACAAAAATTGGTATAGTGTGTGTGCCGACGAGTAAACTTTTATTCAGACGGAGACTGAACTTTACTAATATTAGAAAACAACCAACTAGTAGGTATCAAGGCCACGTGTTAACTAGCAAGTCCATTTAGTTAATAAGACAAGGAAGAATTCAAAATCCTCAATATCAATAAAGATAAAACAGATTCTAAATTCACCTTCCCTACCTTGATATTATTTACGGTTCTGGACTAGAAAGGGATAGGCAAATCAAATAAACGGCGAAATATCCCATTAAGGTGATGAACATTAAAGATTATAATGAATACAAGAAAATATCAATTTAATAAAAATGATTTCAAGATTTTCCTCGTACAAGAAAATGGGCGAAGCAAATAAGAAAAAGAAGTAGGATAATTTGTTCGAATTTGGTAAAGGTCCATTAAAATTCAAAATATGTTTAGCATTAGAAGCACTCATACTATGGATAGATTCAAAAAGTTCAAAACCATGTGGTCAACTACGATGTCTCATTCTCATCTTAAATCAGATCTATTCTATTTAATGACAATGACCTAGCCTAAAGGCCAACTAACCACAGTAAAATCAACTCAAGAAAGGGATAACGAAGGTAGTGAAAATTAGGTTATTTTTATTAGCCCTAAAATCACATGAAGTTGTAGAAAGAGAAGTACCTCAAAGATCTAACACTTAAGTTGGAAAACGAACTAAGCTATTACCCTGCTAGCTCATTATGATCTACAAAACACAAGATAAAAAAGGGGAAGATTTAAGAGAACAAGAAACCACAATCAAGGCCACTTCCCATGATAAAGCACGAAATTCTTTGTGATAGACGCGCATGAATACGGCTCGCTTATCATCGTTCAAAACTCCAACATTCCCCTATTCTTTTGACACCAAAGGGGATAGGGAGGAATGACGGCCATCTAAAAATGAGGGAATGCCAAACTCCTGAAGTAATCAATCTAATAATAATTGGGCTGGGCTGGGTAAAAAAAAGTAAATTATAAACAATCCCATACTAATAGCGTGCCCGACGTTTGTTGACAGGGATATAAATTCCACAATCCAGAGATATGCTGGATAGAAATGAATAATTTTCATTCAAAAATAAATGAACAATTTATTGTTAATTATTCATAAATTTGCAAAATTATTAAAATGTGCTAAACTGCATGGTCATTGTTCCGTCGAAATCTGAGTAAATTGTGGAAGTTTGCTTAATCCCGCATTATTGTTGAGTTCTAGCTATAGTAGGCCATTTTGGGAGGCTAATAAGTTTAAAACAGAATGATTAAATGGGAATCCACCAACTAATATCAGAAAGCATTTTACCGACTTGTTTGGAAGCACGCATGTGTGGAGCTCTATAGTTTACAAGTGATCTTAGATTAAAATTTCAAATTCGATCACGAGTGACTAATACTAAGTGAATCAAGATGAAAAGATTTCATACTGTTTCAAAATTAATCCCTCCCACCTAAATCAAAAGACATATAAAAGTAGTGAACAGCTCAACAAAGCTAGAGGTTACGAATGCATATCTAAGGAGTTATACCGTTCAAAAGAGGAATAACAGAATGTGGGTTTCAAATAAGAATTCTGGCCAAAGGTACTGATTTTTACCTCAATTTGAGTGACAATCAATGGACCTGACTTACTACAGGAGATGATTTTATGTTTGACCTGTTTGAAAATAGAATACCTCAAGCAGAAGTGATTATCCATTTAACAAAATTGAGAATCCGTTCAAATCTATGGTACACAGAAACTTTCAGACAGAAAATAGGAAATTATAAAATGATGTTGAATAAATGATAATCGAGAAGACAGTATCAACATGATAATAACGCCATAAAGTAACGTAAATGATAAAGATTTTAAATGAGTAGTAATCAACCCCACATTACATGCACCAAGCACTTTCAAATTCAAAAAAACAAGGCCGAAAATTGATAAAAAATGAATACCTTGAAACGGCGAGATTACCGTTGACACGATCAACAATGACCGATCCACCTGCATTTTGAATACGTTTGCGCTCACTAGGATGAGCTGGTTTGTGATCAGTAGTGGCAAAACCCACTGCACCATCACGAATGAGGACAGCACGAGAGTCACCACAATTGACAAAAAAGAGATGTTTGGGTGTGACGAGAACACAAACGGCAGTTGAGCCCGACCGATCGAGTCCCCTTACAATTTGAGGCAGCTTTCGCATTTCTTCGTCTAGAGAGAGAAAGCCCTCCCTAATGCCCTGACGAATTTCTTCAATGCTAGGAGCTAATTCTGGGTCTATATTCTTGAATTCCTCGGTATCAACTATGCGCTGTGAAAGTGAACGAGGGGAATAAAATAAAGGAAGCAAATATTGAGGATAATAAGATGAAAGCCTACATTAAGAAGTTCGGATGCGCACTGTTCGGATACAAGAGCTCCTGCATGGCCATCAAAAACCGCAAAAAACGACCATTCTCTCAGATGCCCAGGAAGTCTAGTTATGGCACAATGAGCATCCTCCATTGAAGAACGCCAGCCTTGCATGCTAGCGAGACCATAGCGCAAGTTATTTCCCTCACCAGTCTCATTTATTTTATCAGTTACGGGAGTCGAAAGTAACGTCCCCATTTCTAAAAACGGAAATAAGGAACGAAAAAATGGAGGCAATGAGAAAACATATTAACAATACGTAAACATCAATATACTACGCTTGGGTAAGTAAATCTGATAATAAAATCACGAACACATCATTGATAAATTAAAAAAAAGAAGAAATAAACACTAAATAAGTAATAATAACGGCTTTTAAGAGTGCCTCTTAATAGATATATGCACTACCAACAAACGACCAACTAAAAGAGGTAAACAAAACAAAACACCATACAAAATCAAATTGGCGCGAATCTTGAAACTACAATTCAAGTTCATTAAAAGCAAATATATTAATTTCCATAAATAAATTATATTTTTTTTCATTCATGTAAAAAAGCTTGAAAAAAATAGCAGGAAATTGAAATCTTATTCAGGTTTAATTGTTTTACTTAATACATTTAACTGCGAATGATTCAGAAATGTCGACTGTAAACTCGCTTGATGGTCCTGGTCAATTGCAAATTGCTAAAGCGGCTGCGTTGTCAAAAGTAGAGGATGCAAGGATAAGTAAGTACCCCTTTATGATTTGGAATATTTGCAGGACGCCTTAATAAAATTCGGCAGGCTAAAATTGAGGCGACAGTTATAACAGAGCGTTTTAATGAAGAGCGCATGAATCATTACAATGAAGTCGAAAAAGAGGTACGTTTAAGTTTTATTTAATTGTTCGCAGTTCGCTTTAGAAGAAAGCCGATCTATGGAAAAATTTGATATGCTTGCTGAAAAAGCCGTAGAAAAGCTCCAACAAATGTACGAAGAAAACAAGGAAAAAGCACTTGCCGATCTCATAGTTCAGGTCATTAATGTCAGACCGACTGTTCACAGAAATGCAATGAATGTTCTATAAAGTATCATTCTCCTGCCCCACTTGTGTGACTTGATCTCGTGCTATCATTCTCTACCCGTTCTCGTCTGTTGATTTTTCTTTAGAAAATGCTGAACGCCGCTACAATCTTCTATCTTCTCAACGTGACTGACCTGCCCGTTTTCATATATACGTGTATAGTTTTAATGTCTAATCGATGATCGTGCTCATTAAAGGTACTGCTCTATAGTCCGCATATCTTACGCTCTCTCCCCACCTCTCATTCAGTACTCATGAAAACGTTACGCTTACATATAAAACTGAAAATTAGTACAGAAATACAATAATGGACATTAAGGGCATATAAAGACCGATCAGTAGAGAAAGGGTACAAGAGGGAGTGACTAGGACCGGGATAGTTCTTTTTCGGCATATTTCTCCACCCACGGGTGATGCATTATTGACTCAAGGTCGAGGCGTCGGGCTGGGTTTTGAACAAGTATCTATGGTGAATGGAAAAAACACGAGTTAAAACATACGGTTAATCAGGGAGACGATGTAAAGGTTGTTACAGTTAGCTACCTTCGATATCAGATCACGAGCAAGTGGGGTAATGACAGAAGGAAATCTATATTTAACTTCTTTAATACGAGCATAGGTTTCTTTCGTATTCTCATGGACGAAAGGAGGATCACCGTATAGCATTTCGTAACATAGAACTCCCACGGCCCAGTGATCTACTCTCTCATTATGAGAGTAACCCAGAAGCATTTCTGGTGGTAGATAATCCACTGTACCGCACATTGTTTTTCTTCTATAAAAAAGACGGTATATAACAAACACAAACATTCCATTGAAAACAACTGATTCCAAAATAAACGTTTATTAGGGGACGTACCTTAGTGATGGAGCATGCACCGACCAGCCAAAATCTGCAAGCTTGAGCTCATTGTAGAATCCAATAAGTAAGTTTTCTGGCTTAATATCACGATGAATGACGTGCCGAGCGTGACAGTATTTAAGAGCATCGCATAACTGGTATATATACTAAAAGAATGCCAAATAAGTTTCAAAATAAGCTAACTGTTGCTGATTTTCTTTCACTAAAACGTTTTTCTCTCTGTAAATGGGTGTACATTTGCCCATAAAATGCATACTCCAGAACAAGATAAACCTTATTACTGTCATGGAAATATGTGTACAGCTGTAGGATATGCGGATGTCTTAAGTGACACATAATCTCAATTTCACGTCGCAGTTGGTGCTCCATGCCACATTTAACAAGTTGCTTTTTGAATATAATCTACAAAAGTCATGAAAATACTAATTTAAATACTTTTAATGCGCAAATAAAATCCTCCTTCTTAGTTCGCGCAAGGAAGACATTACCAAATTTACCAGTTCCCAAAGGACGACCAATATAAAAGTCAAAGAGCCTGGATATAGGAAGCCCGAAGTTGCTAAATATGGAAAAAATACTTTCATTAGAAAAACTACTTTTGTTCCTGATCCTTAGAATTTATCTCCGAGATAAGCTCCAAAGCCATAACCTTCAACCCAAAAATTTCGCAAGGAATTTCTGTTCTTTCTATTTGAATTAGAAATACATTAAAACTATACATACATTAAAAAATTATTTTTAAATCTAAATAACCGCCAAAACTGGTAAAATGTTTCTTTAAATTGATTTCCTAATCATTTATTCCTAACTAAGTTATTTTTTCTTTCGTATATTCATGAAAAAATATCAACTCCAATTATATAACCAGATAAATCGCAGGTAATTATGCTTCAACAGTGTCATTTCATTTTGATTAGCCTAATTTAGTTTCCAAAATGAGTATTTACATCAATATTATTCTGCAACTTGTATAATCTTCCATTACATAATCCATATAACCGTTTTAAACACTTTATATTCCTATTGGGTATACACTATATTTGCAACATATAGGAAAACAATATTTTCCCCAAAAATAATTCTAATTAGTAAGATTATTAATTTTCCACCATTTAGTTTCGACTTCTTCTAATTCCCTTTTATTCAAACGAAACTTTTAACACTACTTTTGTAAGTGACGCATAGGTCGACGCATAAATGGACCTGTCGATTGGAAAAAGATGTCTTGTTTTGTTATGGCCTGTATTCGACTGACATTTTATTTACTTCTTATAAAACATTTAACGCGCATAATATTAATATATATAACTAGGAAATAAATTTCACTGAAATGTATTTCAGGAAACTGCAAGTGATGAAATTAAAATTTGACGTTTTTGAAAAAAATCCGGGTTCCATTTTCCAATACTTATTTTGGATCTATTATTCAAAGATATGGAAGAAATGTGTCCTTTATATGATGATATCTTAATGCAAATTCGGTTTCATGAAGATCTTCTGTTGTTTATCGTAGCTACCTCTTAGCCCCTAACAAAAGATAGTAACGTCTGGTTAATGACAGGTATTTTTCCTCTTGGTTTTATTATTTCACACGAATTAAGGGAGGTACTGAATAGCCTTGAATTCGCTTCATGCTTTATTCAATCATTTACGGTATGAATAGTTTTTAATCGTTATACGTGTCAGATTGAAACTGCCGTTAATAGTATGGATGATTAACAACCAACAGTTGAAATGTGTATTGAAGAATTCGATGATCAATTGTGAATAACGATATTTCCACTTCACAGAATTCTGTGCAAATGCAAAAAATTAATAATTCTTAGGGCCTATGAATACTTTACTGCTGTGCACAAAATAACATTTGAATAGATCGTTATTATTAATGCAAATAATTTAAATAATTTGTTAATGTAACTTTCACTCTCTCCGCATAAGTGTGAGATAATTTTAACAACCATATAATGCGAGTGTGATGCTACTACACTATTAATAGTAGCATAATGACATTGAGATCATAAACCGCTAAGATGCCTGTGATAACGTTGAAAGTCTATCGGGGCCGCATCGATCGAATAGATGGAATAAGTCAAGCCACACATGTCGTCAGATCAGTTCGGAGGTGGCAGACAAGCCACCCCAAGTTATCAATTAGTAAATTAGGTTTATATACAAAACATTACTTCGTTGAACGTCAGTCATGTCTCGTTGTCGGTGTCTCGGCGTGATGATCAACATCTGTTTAGATATCTATGCACAAACACACAACGGGACCACCTATGGACACTATAGCGGAGATCTTATCGCCAATCAATCACTTCTAATCGCCATGTGCTGATAGACATCCACTAGCTCCTTTAAAATTTGATCAGAATAGCGCCTTCTCTCTCTCTCTCCCTCATTAATCACTCACCGTGGTTTGTGTTATAACGTAGGGGTCCCGGTAGTAATCTAGCAGAGCCAACAATCTAGAAAACTTGGTAATAGAGCAACTTAACACAGAATCCAATAACCTATGGCGGAACACAAGACACGTTATAGTAAACATGCGTGCATTGAACAATTAGGCGTAATTACCAAATGACATTTATCAGTGTGGGAAATAAAGAAGGGTATTACATTTTTATTAATAGAAGAAATACTGGGAGCGGGGGAAAATAATCATCATTTCTTCCGACAGTGTGTTCATTAAAACTTTGGTTAATACAACTTTTGTGGTCCAGTTTGAGAATCGTTCAATGTTGTTGTCAACAGTCAGCTCTAGTAGCCACCATACACAGTAAACACTTCTGCTCACTTCGATGTGTGACTTTGAGGAGATTTTACATACCCTCCCAGGATGTGTTGAATCGAAAGAAATAATAAAATACTTCAAGTATTTCGAAGCTTTTCGTAACGCTAACAGTGAAACTGATTTAGTACAGTTTCAGCTCATATTTTTTATTCAGTCCTATGTAATTACCGTCATTCAAATTATTACGATAAATAGATGGCCAAGCTATTTCCAAACGGCTAAATACCGAACGTGAAGGAGCATCACGGCAACTAAAACACTTGAATGAAACGTATCAAATCTATTACAAGTCGAGACCTCGTTTTAGTGGAACCTCGGTGAATTGACTCTTCATAAATGAAAGTTAGACATGAAGACATTGGTGAGCTAATCATAATCCTAACTGATAGAATCCCATCTCCGATATAAGTTTGCTACCGAAATTGAATAAAATTTAGAAAACCCAAAACCCCATGATTCCGGAGCTGAGGTTAGTCAAGGTGCAGTAGCTGTGCCCTCTGACGCACAGACCTGCACTTATATCTCTGCCCTGTCAATTGCTCATTATTGAACAAAGAACGCGAAATCGGTCAACCGCCTTATCATACTTCATTCCGCACGCTCTTCATTACCCGATTTGCCATCACTCAGTACTGATGACTCCTGTCCTCCAAATTCCTCCTTTCCTCTCTTATCCATTTCTAACTGTCCAACGCACACTTTCCCAACCCAACTCTTGGTCTTCTCACTCAAGAAAGGCTCCTTTACTCCATTTGCCTTACGAAAATCATTAGATCTAGGCGGTAGTGGGCCTAATTTAGAGAGCTTTTAAAGTTGCTTTACTGACACGATTAGAGCTACTTTAAATCTCACTTTAGAATCTCACTCCACTACCTCTATTTCCGGAATTCCCACTTCGCTATCCCTTCGAACCCTTAATTTTGAGCCATCTTTCTGTTTTTTCTGAATTACATGTTTCCTATTGATTAAAGGTCTAACTTTCTTTTACTTTGCCGCAGGTAATAATAATAATCGAAAAAGGCACCAAATACCACTATGCCCCTAAAACAAGGCATTTTTAAGTAAACAGACAAGATCTGCAGACGAGATTCGAAGATTAAACCTAGAAAAAATTATAGGTGCACAATTGAAGACAAAAATAATATAATAACTCAACATAGCACAAAAAATAATATATCAATTAAGTACACTTGTGCGATAGAGTAGCATTACAGTACATTTTTGCAACGAAAGGGCTTATAAATCCGAGATCTACTGAATAAACTCGCATCGATTAACAACGAGCAGATAAGAATAAGAGCAGATTCATTTACTTAAGGTTAAAATTGAAGTAGACAAGTGTTTTCCTTTCAATAAGAAATAGTCATAATATTTT
>CAADRB010000019.1:1257446-1269711 GCA_900708905.1 Hymenolepis diminuta
ATGTCATCTGCTTCTTCTTTACTGAGATCCTTCTTCAGAATCCCTGGCGCGGCCTAAAAATTTCAATAAATGTTGGGAACAAAATGCCACTGCTATGGTACACTACAAATACGCGGATACGCTGGGTCGTTTGCTTACCTCAACGAACTTCTTAGCTTGTACGAGGTTCATATCTGGAAGAATATTTTTGATTTCTTTAATGAGTTGCACTTTCTTGACTGCATCAAACTTCATGAGTTTGACAGCATAGGATGATTTTACGGGCGCCTGCTCAGCCTCATCTGCTTCTTCTTTCTTGGCTGGAGCCGTTTCTTGAACTGGCATGAATCCCATGCTGTGAGTTGGTGCCTACAATAAGCACAATCTAGTCAAATAACTTGGCATGCCTTTCCATGAATAAACTCGGGAAACATTACATGAATATTCAGCTTCTTCGACAGTAATTCGTTTAAATCTGCTACCTCAAGTAGTGTTAATGCAGCTATTTGGTCAACAATCTTTACAATACGTTCGGGATACTCCTTTTCGACACCTTCGAGTGCCGGCGCTTTAAGATATTCTGCAATCTGAGAGGCTGCAGTTGAGTAGCAACTGAATACACTTCTTTGGATTAATCTCTTGGCATTATGGGAACGAAGGATCTTTGAACCGACGCTAATCACGCTAATAAGCATCATTGTCGAAACGCGCGACAAATTGTGACTTGTTAGGTCAGCTTGCTTGGCTAAAAATGAACCGAAATTTGCAAAAGTAAAACCGGAAAGTAATTACTATAGTAACATTTTAATAAAGCTGACAATATCATTATGTCTGTAATTGTATATTCCAATCGTATTTCTAATTACAGATTGTTCAGTTCCAAAAGAATGCCGCCTCGAATCTATAATAGTATCTGCTATTTCCACATAGTGTGTTTTGAACTCAACCAGCCACAATGCATTATCAGAATCTCTATTAACTCATTTTGATTTTCAACATTTATCGATGTAATAGGGGTGGTACTTTATTCATATTTCTTCGGAACTGGTCTTATTCAACTTGCACAGATTCTTTGATGCTAATTATATATAAGAAGTTAATTTCAGATTCTTTTTGAATTTATAGCATTATCCACTGAACTTTTTCTCTACCTTCAAAGTAAGAACATGTCCAGCGTTGCAATACTCCATTATATTTCAAGACTGTATAATTGATCGAATATTATTTTATTATTTACTATGATGATTACCACAGTTTTCATAAAGAAACGTATTAATGAAAAAGTAAATATACGAACGATATATCTTTTAATTTATCTGACTGAATCGTATTTTTAGACCTATGTATGTCTTTATGCTGTCGGTCGACATGAGTGCTTGTTGAATTAAAATTCTTAAAAAATTCGTAGCATGGCACTAAATTTAGGAAAGAGATTAAAGGTTGACAAACCAATTACGACATAAGGCGAAACCGATGCTTGGGGCAATACACATTAGCAGAACTTGGAACTAAATAATTACAATATCCGAAATTTGACCGACTGCATAGGGCGTCCTTTTTGAATATGTTAAATAACATCATCTTGGATGTGTTATTGTCCCCAGGATTCAGTTATGTTCCTTTTGATCTAGAAAATAAAGGTGGCATAAAAGCTCGTTTATGCAGTATGGAAGCAGATAGAAATGTTTGGAAAACTAAATATATCTGGTACACCCTAATTTCAGATTTTTTCTATCAGCCCGAAGAATTTGCATGTATTATTAATTAAAACATTGTTGGTTTTATTTGTGAACCATGTCTTCGTGAGGTAACCTTTTACAACAACAAAAAGTTCCTCGCTGCTCTACTGGAATGCGGAAACTCTTGTGTACGACTTAGAAAATTTTGCTTGGTTTTTAGTTATTAAATGCATTTAACCGTCAGCTTCATCTTTGAGATAAATAAAAAAATTTTATATATCTTTACACTTTAATTTGGATCTTTATTCTTCTGGCAAAGCCACTATTAATGGGGTGAAATTGAATGAAGATTTTTCCTTAGGAGAATAATGTGCTTGGTACAAATCGGAAATTAAGGGAATCTTATAATTTCAGATAGTTGCCGATATAGTGAGTACTTTTACTAACTATCAATGAAAAAACTTTACCAATATCTACTACTTTACAAATATATGAGTGTTAAATTTTACGTATCGCTTACTTATTTTTCAGAAGCATCACTTGTTCAACGGAATTCCGTCTTTAATCTTTGAAAGATTTGCGGGTTGTAAATACGGCTTTGGAACAGAAAAGTAGGTGGCAATAAGTATTTTTCTTCTCTTCCTAAAGATACTTTGTCAAAGCAGTAAAGTACAGCTAAGTACTAAACATTGCTATTGATGCACACATTAGGAACTAACAGTTTGGGTTACAAATATTTTAATAGAGCATTAGCCTTATTATCTTGATACCAGATTATCATCTGAGTGTAAGGGCACTTGAACAAATTTATTAAAACAGAGATAAACTAAACTATGTAAAAATTCGCTTTAGACATAGTATACCCCATTAAAATTATCTTGAACAATATTATTTAATAATTAATAAGATTTACCCATTTATTATATCAATTAAACGTTAATAATTTTTATCTTATTTTACATGACCTTATTGTTTTACTTCTAGTTCACCATTTCACCAGGAAAATACACTAATTGGGCGTGCGAGTTTTTAAACGGTGATGGCAGATAGGGGTTGTTTTAATTGTGGAGAGAGTGGACATTTCGCTCGCGAATGCCCAAAGGGACCATCAGAACGCTCCAGCTACGGCGGTGGTCGTGGTGGTGGCGGCCGGGGAGGCTTCTCCAGAGGTCGTGGTGGACGTGGTGGTGCAGGTGGCGGTTATGGAGGAAATCGAGGTAAGAATTTGATTAATCCTCGGTCTTCTAAATGAATTCGGTCTAAAGCTCAATATATAAATTTTAGAGTCCACTTGCTACAATTGCGGTGAATCTGGTCACTTTGCTCGTGAGTGCCCCGCACCCAGAAACCAGAGCGGCGGCGGTGGTGGTGCTCGTGAGGTCCAGTGTTACAATTGCCAAGGATATGGTCACATTTCCCGCAACTGCCCTGAACAAGCTGCCCAGTAAAGCCAACTAACCATTTTTAACACCCACTTGATGAAAATTCCAACAGGTTTTCATATTTATATAAAAAAGGTGTTTTGGTGTCTTGAACCTATTGTAATATAGTGCATTTTCTTTGCCTGATATATGCTTTTTTCCTTTTTTGGGGTTGTTTATTGGAGTTTTATGCGTTAGAAAAACTACGACTTGTTCGAATATTATAGTAGGAGTGCTTCGGTTTAGCTAAATAAAAGTGCCAGATGTCGAGCGTTTGAATAATTAAAGGATGAACTACCGTTTGGACGCAAGGACGGCATGCTTCTGTGACGGCCGCGATCGTGCTGTCCGTGAATAATTAGGCAGTCATAGGATCACTTATTTAAAGTTCCTACTGTAGAAGTTAATTGTGCTAAGTTGGTGTTAGATGTAATTTGTGTGAACGTCGGCTTATGCTATTAATCAGTAAATATGGATGACGACGTGCATGAGTGTCAGGAGTGAACAAGGCTTTTTCTACAGGTCAAATCGATTTCTCATGTAAATTGTACGGCGTTCAGAAGTTGCTTACGGATATTCCGAGCTACTTGTGAAATTATGCGCGTTATGGCCTACTGTAAAAATACCGAGAATGTGCATGATTAGAAATTTTTTTCGCATCCTAATTTTATTACATTTTAATTCACCCAAGTTAGATTGAAATATTGATCACTCTTTGTGGACGTCACCTATTATTCTACTAATGTTGAGCATGATTATTTATACTTGATTAACCAAACGCTGATTTTTAGCGTAGTTTATCTCTAAGATGGAAGTAAGATTTACTGCTGAAAAAGCAGTGAACAATTTCATAATTTTTCTTTTGGCAATAATAAAATAATTGAACTCCTCACATGCTATTTTTCCATTAAACGTTAGCCTTTTTGTTTATCTGACTCCATAAACTTGTACTGCGACTAGAATACCGTTACATAGTGACGCATTTACCGGGTGACCTTAAAATTAAGAAAGAAAAAATAATGAAACTGTTTATCAAAGTGAGGTCAGCCGCGGTCCATTGGCCAATTTGTAAACAGCGAAAACATACCATGCGACCATGCCCATGTCACATGTCCTGAAAATTAATCGAGAAATTTGATGTGTTTAATCATCTTATTAATTTGGTTGTAATAAATAAGACAAATTTAGTAATTATTAGCTTACTCTCTACTAACCGCCATGAAATCATCTAAACTTACCCATATCAAAATGTAAGTTTCCCACAGCTATTAACCATGATAAAATTAATCTGTGGAAAGCATGCTGAGTGATCAGAAAAGCGTATTTCATGATGTCTATCTGATCAGTAACTATCAAATGAATTAACACATTGCCGTCATGACCAGAGATTGGTAAAATTTAAAGACGTCAGATTTCTATTGACTCATTCGTGACTGAGGCCGCTATTTGAAATATTTGGGGACGTTAAGTTCGGTTTGAAAAGAAAATGGAGGATGGTGAATAGAAAATTTTGCTAGATATCGGTATTCCAAGAGTCAAAGCGTTTATCTAAAAGAAGAAAAAAAAGGGAGCTGGACTTAAAAAAGTTTATTAATTGGGACAGTTTCATCTACATACTCTAAGCTGTAATACCTGAAAAAACTGACGTCTTGAGGATACTCCAACTAGGATTCAGTCAAACTCAAGTGTCTATAGGTTTCAATCAGATATGATCTCAAGAATGACATAATACGTCGTCAGTTGTTGCATGAAAATAATACAGATGTTTCACAAGAATTCAAAATGATGAGAAATCCAAGTTTCTTAAGAGCAGAATTTACATAGTCTTCTGGTCTTCTCTTTCAAAACACGTGAATATGTCACTTCCGCTTCTTCTTGTTGATCAAATTAATGGAGTAATAAATAACAGAATATAAAACAAAGAGGTCTGTTGAATTAGGTAACTTTTCCTTAATCTAATTCCGCTTCCATTCTGGTCAAGTTCAGAAGCACTCATAAAGATTTTAAAGATGTATATAAACTATCACTATTTTCATAGCATGGGTTTGGAATGACCTTTCTTACTCGTTCTTTGATATCTCTTTATGTGAGGTTCGATCGTTTGTGAAATGAAAGTAAACTCAATAACTATCTGGCAAGCGACTGGTAAGTAAGCAGTACTTCTATTAGATTTTAAGATCACGATATTATCGTAATATTTAACCTAACATTTTAAACACTGGTGAAACATCCTCTCATTCGTCATTTTGTCTTAACCGCAGGTGTTTTAGACATCTCTGCTGTTCATTCCCTTCTTATTCTACCATTATTATCCAGACCTTTCTTTAGATTATAATATCGTCACATTACAGGCAGTTGGATTAACCACTTTTATATTATAGACAGAGCCAATTAATTTCCGTCTATTTCCGGTTAAGGTTTAATTGCAAGGCTGTTCAGAGAATAATCGATTATTGTTAGGGTAAATATCAACAGCATGTCATAAGACCTATATTTACCATATTGACACATGCTGTCTATCGATTAATTGATTCATACCTCAAACATCGTGCGCTATTTGACCGTGAATTTGGACACAGGTGCTGAATGACTCACGCCCAGACTGTCTGACTCCTGCAAAACTCTTGTCCAGATGGGTCCAATAAACTGAACAAAATATTTTTTGGAGGTTTTGGACATACTTTTGAACCGTATCTGTTGTATAGCCTGTTCTTTTCGTCATCGCTTAAGTTAGTACGAAAGATTAATAATAAAGTAAATTTACTAAATGTAATATGTTATTTTATTATTCCAAATCCACGAGTGCACTAAATGAGCGCATTCGTTTGCTCATCTAGAAAAAAATGCTAAATTTGCTTATCAGTGCCAAGTTAGGAAAATTTGCACCTGTATCTATTTGCTAGTTTTAAGTTTAGCTGTTTGATGAACTTAGAGTAAAGTAGCCAAAAGTCCTTGATTGGGTATTTCAATTGTTCCTTGAGCTTATAACATTCAGTTAGAACTAAAATTAATTCTGACTCAACAACTTAAATGACATTCACAAAACTGCTACTTGTTTTCACTAGTAAGCGATTAAGAATACTTCATAAGAACCCAATAATCTTGCATATCCATGCAAGCGTGAAGGAAAAATCGATAAGCAAGTGGAGTTAGACAATTAAGTGCATTAATCAAAACTGAGAGTGAGAATTTGAATAGAGATCAACTAGTTAAGTAAATGAAACTGAGGCAAAAACTATGAAACGCAAGGAAGCAACTTAGGCTAAAATTGTTTCGTTTATTTGACTCACAAACACAATTGGTGTTTGCACACCTACAAAAAATATGTGAAATCAGCCTACGGTACTTTGATTGTGTGTGTGTAGAAGCTTCAAGTTGATTTATAGCTTTATTTATGAGCAGAATTCACACACATTTATCACAGAAATGGGTGTGCAAATCTTCAGAAATCAAGCAACTCTTTTTCTGATTGTGCATCAGTGTGTTATGTAATACACACCTGTACGTATATCGATTTTTCACTCAGCTGTTTTAATTTCGAGCTTACACGTAGAACGCAATGATTTCGTTTTTGGTCAGCAGGGGGAGGTGGGAGGAGAGGTGTGAGATTTAATATTCAGCCAGAATTAGATTTCAAGGTGTGTTTTATGACTTCTCATGCCTGAAAATGTGCCTATCTGATGTTGAGCTGACTGGATATGGGGAGTAAATGAATGGCCACTTGAAATCGAGGCATGCGTCCCAGCTGCTACTGTTACAATAACATCTTGTCCAGGTTCTAACCCCTAAAATCAACCCATTTGGTGCTTACGCTTTCTCTCTCTCAGTAAATTGCATGACAGTTGTTCTTGTACATGGTGTGATGACAAATTTGCTTATTTTTCGTATTTAATACTGTTTAATTGAATTTATGGATGGATTAAAGCATAAATCACGGTAAATTACGGTCAAATTATCATAGACATTTAGAAAGATATAAACAAGCAACGAGAATTAAAATATCCTTGCCTTTGAAAAGGGCTATTCCAAGAATATACTATATTTAGGATTTAATCGAGTATTTATTACCTTCAAACTTCAGTTAACGGTATGCCAACGAGATTACAAAGCACTAAATTGGTTCTATTCAGTAAATTTTATTAAATGTATTGCAAATACTTTGAAATGATTGTTATAAAATGAACCTTTTAAAAAAGGTCGCAAAATGATTAGTGACATATAATTAGGGCTATTATCAATAAAAGTGGACAATCTATGGCAAAGTGGACAAATTGTTATCGATTAATTATATTTTACCACTGTATCAGTAACACAGGCTTAAGAATGGCACAGATAATTTGTCGATCACACTTTGGATTTATAGTGCAGAGGTAGAACATGAGCCATATTCCGATTAACTAAATTTGTTGAGACAAAGCAGTTTCAATCGATATTTCATGACAATTTGCATCATTGTGGTTTTTGTTTATGACTCGTGAAATAGATATAATCTTAGTGTTACTTTCTGGTACGAGGAGCAGCTCGAATTCACCCATATTGGATCAGCTGATAGGAATATGAGATAAAATTTTAAGTTGCAAACCGATGGCTGTAAAATCAGACTGACCAAAGCACTATCCGCAATCCAGGTGATGTCTGAAGTTGTTTGATAAATGAATTGCAACCCTTTATTACTTGCAACTGTTACGGTACGACGTACATTATGATTTCCAAAACTAATATGAAATTATTATCCGTGGGACACCGTTTGGTGACATTAATTAAGATTAATTTTATGTCATTTAAGTATATTTATTTTCTTCTTTAGCCACTGTATGCTAAAATGACTTCTAATTTTTCTTTCTTTTTCAGATTACTGATTTCTTGTAATGTTATTATATTATAATCTACGGGAATGCAAATAATTACAATTCATCTTCATGTTTGATTAACTGAAATACGGTAACAATGAAGCCCAATAGCATATAAATCGAGAATACATTCAGAGTATTTATTTTGATTTTGGATTTGGGTTATTCACGATTTACTTAATGGACAGTTCATCACTTCCCTTTCTAAAATCCCGATTTCGTAATTTGCCAACTATGTGCAGTGCTTATTGACCGATTAATTAGTTAGGACGGTCGGTCAAACCACTTAAATTCTTTTATTCTTCCCAAGACCGAGAAAGCAGGATGATCTTGGATTAGCTTAAACAATTTACACGTTCTCAACATAGCAGAAATATCCGGGAGATAACGCCTAATTAAGATTAGACCTACATTCGTTTAACGAATACTAATTACGTTTGTGAATCACAATTCAAAACTGCGTAGGTCTTTGCTCAACTGAAATTCTGATCGATTCAACTATATTTGATAAGTATAACTCAACTAATGTTTGCCAGTCTAATCATATTTATTTACACCGTTTTATTCCAACGTTATCGATTTACAAAACTCGAATAAGTATTTCAATCGTTCTTTTTAGATAACTGAGCTTTTTGGAAAATAAATAACTTTCATGAGTTATCTCCTCCAAGATAACATTTTCGTTACCGAGATTTAACATTTGAAACATCGTTCAGTTCATCAAAGCCAATAACGCGTACTTCTTAAAATGTAACAAATATGTTTATTTCATCCATTTTCAGGTTCTGTCTTATTTTACTTAGCTGAAGATTGTACATTACTAGAATATAATCAAACAAGAGCTAAAATATAATTTTTCAATCACTATCTATGCATTTATACTTGCTCCTATCTTATGGTAAGACGAAACTAAATCAGGCGACTAAGGGAAGGGAACGAGTTTCCCATTAGAGAGGCTCCAGGTTGCTTATTCAAAATTAAGGATAAGTGATAGAATGTGTTTCCTTTTAACGGAGTTTGGAGTCATTATATATCATCATGATTTAGAAGACTTAAATGACTTGATGATTTGCTGACTGATGTATTGATATTATTCATAGGAGAGATGGAGAAGGTAAAAATTTATAGTTGAAAAGTCTCAGTTATTATTTGCACTAGCAAAGCAACTGGTGAAATTAGTCTGAAAATATGATATTAGTATTTAGTAGGGAAATAAAAAGGGCGGGAATAAGCGTAATAAATCAACATTCATAGCTATAAACGCGTAATTTGAGATAGCTCACATCTGCATTGCGGATTTTTCGCCATTCAGTTTTTAGCAAAGATGTAAACTTTCTTTTTTAAGAGATTAAAATGGAGATTCTTCGGTCAAAAAGGATTAATAATGATATAGTATGGAAAAAAGTTTCGTGAACCAGTTCATTTTACAGGAATAAGTCTCAAATCCCTTTCAAAGGTAAGAGTCCAGAAAGAAGTCATCTCACCTTATTGATTTAAAGCATAGAAGATAAATGCAGGTTTATATTCGAGCGATACACAGTTAATAACCCGTCAACTCTGAGATTTTTTATTTCCAGATGGTTTTCTATGGCCACCCTCACCCCAATTCCCTTGAATATCGATTCCTGGAATCGGTTAATGGTATTTTGTTTCGCCTTAATATATACTATATTAAATGATATATGGCAACGTGGCATAATAGTAATGTGTGTTTGAAAATTCAGAGGTAACGGGTTATTAGATGTGTATCCATCGGGTCCCATGAGTGCACATATAGTGATTGTGCTGACTAAATGCATTAGTCAACACTTGCTATCATATATATTTCCGAATACGTGTTTCTCAGCCGGGGAGGTCTCGGAAATTTTTCCTCTTCTCAAATATGTACTGAAAATCAATTTCAATAATAACTCAGATTAAAATTTCCCCTTATTAGTGGTTCCAATGTCCATATTCTCTGCTTGACAATAGATTAACAAAAGAACGAAATGGACCAATAAGGGTATATTGCTGTTTTGAGGATAGTCTTTTACGATCTACAAGCCGACATCCTCGCCAGAAGAAGGCAAAATACAAATTTTAATCATTATAGCGTAAATTTGTTACATTTCAATTTGAAATATGTACCGTTTACGTTATTCACATTACTTTAGTTTAAGGGCTAATCAATGTTTCAATGGTAATGGGGAGGAAACATAAAGTAATATTAAATTCATCAAGGGAAAATATTGAACGATTTTACATAATCATATTTTCTCCTTGATACCTCAAATTTTTAATAGAACTTTCACTTCAGTTTCGCTCAAAGTCCATTGGATGTTTCTATATTCCTTCATGGCTACCTATTTCATACTCCGTGAGTATTCGGATGATTGATATAGATTCAATCTGCTTCTTCTTCCAATTGATAAAGCAGCCGTACGGACATCCACGAGAACAACTTTCAACATTTTATCGAAAGATCTTGGTTCGGGGCTTCCGTTTCATATGCCGGAGAAGGACTACTGCATTCACTATTGAATTCCATGAATGATCTCCATTCACTGTCTTCTCGACAGTATACATTATTGACTCTGGTTTCGATTCATTGACTATTTCAGAGATTAGTAAAGGTAGCTGGTTCCATTTCTTCCGGTTTTTTAAACGTCAAAGAGCGTTTGAGGAGCTGAAATCCATGATGAAATAAGATATGTTCATGATTCGTTATAGTCCAGATTTGCCGATAGTCATTGCAGCAGATGCTGCACGTTACGGAGAGGGAACAATGATCTCACATGTCTTTGCAGTTGGCTCACAAAAGATTGCGACTCACGCATCCCGTTCGTCGACACCAGCAGCAAAGAACTCTATTCAAATTGAGAGAGAAATACTTATCACGGTCTATTTAGTGAAGAAGTTCAATAAATGGGTCTACGGTCGCAACTTTACTCTCCTGACAGAAAAAAAACAAAAAATCTTTGGACCTAAGAAAGACCCAACATATTCAGCGTTGAGCAGTAATTTTGACAGGATTTGATTTAGAAATCAAATATTGGAAGACTACTGAGTTCGGTCAAGTTGAGATATTATCACGGTTAATTGTGAATCAACAAGTACCTCTGAAAGAAACCGTCATATTTCTGGAAAAGAATGTTTACTGCATTCTGGCCAACTCAATCTGGAATATTTCTGTCACGCAGATGGTAACAGAGCACGCCTCAGCAGAAGACTCAAACACTCCAAAAGCCATGAAATTCGTGAAAACGAAATGACTATTATCATCGTTAAAAGGGGACTTGTTGGATTTACTCCATCGTCGAAGGCATTATCACTTGTCGACTCCTGTCTGGTTTTTCTAATGAGAGAGTTGTCATACCGATTGCGCTCAAGCAAAGAGTTCTGCGACACCTTCATTATAGTGTCGCTTTCACTATGGAGGAATGAATCGAGTGAAAACGTAGGCCAGAGGATACACACATTGGTCGGGAATGGACAAGGATATAGAACTACTTGTCGAAGGCTGTCTCGAATGTCAAAATGCTGCTAGAAGCCCGCCCTCATTCTCCCCTCCTTCCCCCTCCAACGAAGACACAATGGACTAGAGTTCATTTTCATTTTGCTGATCCTACTTAATATTGGTGGATCCTAAATTGCCGAAAGTAATAGCAATGTCGTCAATAAATACTGCTCTGACTATAAAAGCTCTTGATTGCATCCTAACGACGCATGATTTTCCAGGAACTCTTGTGTCGGACAGTTGACCACAGTTCTCTTCGTCGCAATTCGAGGAACACTGCAGGTAAAGAATTATTAACCATATGCTTAACATACTCGTTTGACTTATGTCTGCTTAATTGGAAATTACTTTATTTGTTGAGTCGACTATATGCATTTCTGAGTTATTGTAAGAAAGATATTACAATTTAATTTAGTTACATTGTTTTCTGTCTTATCTGGTTATTAAGTTATACTTTCCGTTTTAAATTTCTCCAAAAATTAGGAAAACATTGGAAAATTAGGGAGAATTTCTCATTTCCAATACGATTAATCAAATTATATCTTTTCATTATCAAGTGGCTCATTTTGTTGCTATTGATGTTACCCCATTGTAAGTTGGATATATCATTATAAAATTATGTATAATTTTTCGGTTTTAATTTTTGCAATGGGAGGAAGATGGATAGAGACTGAAAATGGCACCATTACGAAGTTCGTTTCACGTAGAGTTTCCTCGTTTTGGTTTACGTAACGAAACGCTCTAGATTTATGAAGCTATTCTAGTTGACATTATAATAGAACTAATAATGGCATAACATGTATCTTCAAAAATATTTTATGAAAATGCCATTGCATATTT
>CAADRB010000019.1:1269761-1334933 GCA_900708905.1 Hymenolepis diminuta
GATAGTCCTAAAGAAATACAAGAAAGCAATAAAAAAATCAATAATTGTTTTTCAATAAGAACTAAGCACTGAACATGTAAACATTTCGAGCCCCAAGGACTATAATAAAATTAGCTGATTGCAGATCTATGATCACAGAGCGTTGCTCTATTTGCCCAGCTAATTTAATGCGTACTACTCTGAAAATGAACGGACGGTTGTTATACGCAGCAATTAAAATATCCCGTTATAGGTGATTATTGTGCCATTTCTATAACTAACTCATAGTGGATGTAAATACAACCGAAGGCCATTGGTTTGACGATTTTAAATTTCAATGGATCGGTTGTTTCGCTTCTTTAAATTTAAAATGTTGTTTTAACACGTCGATAGGATCACTGAATTCATAAAAGTTTAGCTTTCTCTTTTTCTTCCTAATTTCTGGTAAATGATAGAAAATGCTGATTTGAACGTGTGTTAAAACGTGGATAAGAAGTTCCGAAAACACGCAAATATGTTTTTTCTCAAAATTTTGAATCAGTAATGAATAGAACAAATACTGTTTATTAAATGAAGGATTGTGGGTAGTGAAAATTGAACTGTCTCTAAATTAAGGACTTTTCATCATATGTATTATGACAATTAAATTAGATTACGAAGTATAGAAACTAAATAAATGCTCCAAAACGTATTATGCAAACTGTATTTAAATTTCGGTTTCTGAAATGTCAAAAGGTGGCGTCATCTTAGCATGTGCAATTCAATGATAGTCGAGTATATCACTTAATCACATTGCTACTACTCTTTGAAACTCAACTGTATCATTGGAAATCACAAGATTAAAAGGTTTATTTCGAAAAGATAAGGTAAAAACAGAAAAAAACAAGTCATTATTGAAACACATCAAGAAGAACATTTATGCCCAAATTGAGATGTGCACTTTTTGATCGAGCTTTATTGGCAAGTGTCTGACTACTTCAACTTCCATTGCAATGACAGCTTTTACCTTATTATTGAATTTTATTTATGCAATACGATTATTAATATTAAATTAGACAAAATTTACATCAGATCAGTCATTTTTTTGCGAAAGAGGGTATTTCGGTTATGAAAAGGCGTTCTCGGTTTTTCGTTCCTCAACGTTAAGGTTAGTTGAAAGTTATTATGGAGGGATACTTACAAACAATTGTTAATATGTTTAATAGAGTAGGTAGGTATATGCCAAAAGCGGCACAATATTTCTAAGAGCTAAGTGGCTTCACCTATTCTACTTTCATATCTAATTAATCGGCATAGCTGTGGTTTGCACTTCCTTATTTTCTCCATATTACTTTCCTTCTAAACTCTGGTTATTTGAATACTGAAACGTTAAGGAAATATTGACATAACAAGTAAAATATAGCGCTAGTAAATAGCATGAATTGCAATTAATAAAGATTTGTAAGTTAATTTTAACTGAAATAATCATTTGTGTTTATTAATTTTGACCAGCATGTAATGCATAATCAGACATTATCTTCTTCTAAACGCAAATTTACAAGATTGACTAATAATTACAAGCTCCGATGCTTCCAGAGAGGGCATAAGCACGGTTAATATTCACATAGAGGTCAAATTACAGCCGTTTGGCCTAGAGACAAAGTGAACTGTGGTCTCTGTAATGATAACGTGCATACTAACAAGAACAGAAAAAAACGATTTTTTTAACCTCAACCTATAATACCTGTTCAGACAAATCAATAACCCACTTCTTCAAATCTGACCTGGGAAAATGGTTAAAATATTTTAATTGCCATACTGAACAGTTACGGGGAGGGATTGTCTAGACTGTGGTTTGAGCTGACAAACGATTTATCAGACCCAGCTAACAATTATGGTGTTTGAACAAAAGCAAATTTAGTAGGAAACAAAGTTATCATTAATTAAAATAATATTGGATACCATTAAGTTAAATCCAGTATTCATTTTAGATTTGATTTTGCCTACGAGCAATGTGGCTATTATCATAAACACATTCAAGAAATTATGAAGTTCTTTAATGAAGTTTCAATTAATTTTACATTGATCCAAACTCTGATGATTTCTAAGATAACTGTGTCGTGATTAGACGTGTTTTCAAAGCAAGTAAATCTCTACCAACATTTATGAACGAGTTAAATTTAGACTAAAATTGTTTAGCACAATGCGACTAACATGAGGTTCAAAACATCAGTCAAAATTACTGCTGGAGAGAATATCAAGCAGCAATCAAATTGCCAAATGGTCAGCTGAGCACTGTCAAGGTTGAATCATAATGCGTCAATTTTTTCTGCAATTCATATTTCTATCTAAAATGTGGTTTCAAAATTACTGAATTTCTTAAACAAACAGGACCCCTGCTTATGACTGGATAAAAATATTTTCTAATTGGAATTTCTAACAGCTCTTAAAAAGTGTTATAGTGTCATACAATCCCATTAATTTCTCATTCCTCTTAGAATAGTCACTCCTTTCACTTCACTCAGATGTGATGTGATTATGTCAACTAATTTGGAGTAATCTTGTAATAATATACTTCTAATCTGGGATAATTTGCAAATTATCTTTTTCAGGGGCTCCAACTCCTTATGTGTTATAATTCCACACATATAAAAAAAGTTGACCGCATTTAAAAAATATGTAATACTTTTGAGCTATATATTCTGCTTTAGTCACAAATATGCGAAAAGATTTAAGTATTAGCGGTGTTTAATAATTTAAACAGTTACAAATAAAAAAATTGCTTATAAAAATATTTTAAGTCATTCAAATTCCAACAGCGATGATGCTCTCAGAAAAAAGGATATCCATCCCAAATCAGTCTTCCCATTTATAATCACTAGGACGTGCATTTAAACTTTGCTAAAAACAGCTAAATTTTAATTATTAAGGTTTTAAGAATTTAACTGAAAATGGTACTTAAAAAGCCAACTCAAATAACACTTAGTATTAGAGGAAATCATTGATACAGAAATAAATTTCCTTACACTTTTAAATATGGGGATTAACTGGACTAAATGTAGAGCCTGCGCAACAAATTATTTCGATATTTACTTCGAATGTTTGACCGACTTATTTTAATCTTCCCCTTGAGTAAACACAGATTACGGAGTTCTGTTAAGTTCAAAATTTATCTCATCTCTGATATGTCAAAACTCTATGCTGTGAAATATCTTATAAGATTATTTGTCTTCTCAACCATAGGAAAAAATGAGGTGAAGCGGTAAGACCAACCCTTTCCGATCAAATAATATTGGTATATAAGCACTGAACATCGCCACCATACAGAGAACCAATCGAAAAGTTTGAATTTTGGAAAGTGAGCTGCTCATTTGGTAGATATTGTATAACCGAAGTTTAAAAATTAAATTAAATAAGATTCTTTAATACCTTGACGTTGCTAACAGTGTCCTTTTGATCCCCTCTCCTTTATCATATGTTAGACTTACTGTTTTCCGATTTAAGTTGCTTTTCGCAATTAAAAAATCGTTAAATAATTTGTTTTACTTTGGATAATAATAAATAGTTCTCACAGTTGTGACTGTAAATTAAAAGGCTAAAAATAACTCTTTTAGATTGTTTTGCGTCCACCAATGTCTGTCTGATTTGCCAAATGATTGGGACAAGGAGGGGGGTAGTTTGGTAGACTAATCGTCAAAATTTTAGGCTGAGTTTTAATACTTATTAGTGAGATATAGCATTCTGATTTTTATCGTCCTACCTACAACCGCAACCATGAAAGTTATCTTATATATTTACTTGTTAACATATTTTTAACTGCTTCGCCTACCATTCTGAATTCGTATGAATTCAATTGAGGAATTGATTAGGGCTTGAGTTTTCTCGAATAATAAACCTTTGCATTTGCATATCATCACACTGTTCAAATATACATATTAACATATTTATGTTTAAGCTACCGATTGGCCGCCGAGGCGTAAGTTGCGCTTGAGAATAATGGAGGGAAGAGCTATTAAGTTTGAAAATTAATATAATTAAGTAAATTCAACTAAATTTTAACTAAAAGATACGAATAAATAAAAATGGCCTGGCGAATATTTGTTGAGACAAGATATTTAAATTTGAGATAATTCATTTATGATAATAATAACCTTTTAAATTGCGACAAAAAAAGACCCAGTCGAATTTTATCTTTTGATTAGGGAAAGACAGAGAATTTAATAATTAAAATTATTTTGTCTTCATTCACGTACCTAAGAGCTGTTCTCAAGCATGAATCTTCACATGTATAATCTATGCGTGGCAAAAATCAATCGACTTGTGTTCTGAAATTCATTCAAAAGCAACTGGAATATGTAAAGATAAGTAAAGGAAAGCGCAATCTGTCAATGATATATATTTACCCGGATTTCATAGTTGACTTTCCCTTGTTCACGAGTGGCCGATTCGAAAATCACGAGCAAACGCAAAATCAACGACAGTGTACACACCTCTTTTATGATTTTTCGCTGGATCATTTGTTTTGTTCTTCGGTATCATAACCTTCCGAATTTTTCTTCCCGTTAGTAGTTTTGCAGGCACTTTTACCACCCAGTACCAGATGATGACTCATCCTGTAGGTCAATAGGTACTTTCGAATAACTTCTTTTGTTGCTCCCTCCTCATTTGCTTTCAGCAAGGCCCTTTGGAAAGTGTCGAAAAATAGTTCTGATAGTGGGTTATATGACGACGCACGAACGTGATTAATAGTTCTTTACCTGAAGTTTATTCTAACTGCTACGGACAGAACTGCGTCCCACTGTCCGACACAAGAGTTCCTGGAAAATCATGCGTCGTTAGGATGCAATCAAGAGCTTTTATAGTCAGAGCAGTATTTATTGACGACATTGCTATTACTTTCGGCAATTTAGGATCCACCAATATTAAGTAGGATCAGCAAAATGAAAATGAACTCTAGTCCATTGTGTCTTCGTTGGAGGGGGAAGGAGGGGAGAATGAGGGCGGGCTTCTAGCAGCATTTTGACATTCGAGACAGCCTTCGACAAGTAGTTCTATATCCTTGTCCATTCCCGACCAATGTGTGTATCCTCTGGCCTACGTTTTCACTCGATTCATTCCTCCATAGTGAAAGCGACACTATAATGAAGGTGTCGCAGAACTCTTTGCTTGAGCGCAATCGGTATGACAACTCTCTCATTAGAAAAACCAGACAGGAGTCGACAAGTGATAATGCCTTCGACGATGGAGTAAATCCAACAAGTCCCCTTTTAACGATGATAATAGTCATTTCGTTTTCACGAATTTCATGGCTTTTGGAGTGTTTGAGTCTTCTGCTGAGGCGTGCTCTGTTACCATCTGCGTGACAGAAATATTCCAGATTGAGTTGGCCAGAATGCAGTAAACATTCTTTTCCAGAAATATGACGGTTTCTTTCAGAGGTACTTGTTGATTCACAATTAACCGTGATAATATCTCAGCTTGTTTTTCACTCCGAATCCATTTCTAGTAAATTGATATAGACCCTGGTTCGTGCTGATGGTCATATATTCAGGACGTTCTGGTTCGACCTTAACTTGCAGATAAGCCTCTGATAGATCCAACTTCGCAAAACATATGCCGCCATTGCGAGTTACAAACGTTTCTTCAGCAACAGAAGGAGGATGGCGATTATCTTCAAGAGCCGCATTCAGACAAGTGGAAAAATTGACGCATAAACGAAGTCCGCCATTCTTTTTATGTACGATCACAGTTGACTCAGAACGTTTTGAGTAAGATACTGGCTGTACGAAACTAATTTATTCAAGATGTTACACGTCTTGCTCTAGGCTTCGTACAGCAAGGGGAACTGGGCGCTTCAGATGGAAAGTTGATTTCGTATTTTTCAGGTGTAGTTTTGCTTTAATTTTCCTGCATCGACCTGGGCTGTCTCTGAAAACTGAAGGAAATCGTTTTGTTTATCTTTGATCGGTCCAACGTTGGATTCACTTCTCATGTCTGTTTTATTAACAGATTCACTGAAATTCTTCTTTTAATTCTTATTCCTCTTTCTGAACTTCTTCGAGGTGGTTTTCGCTTCTGTCAGCGGAGCCACAGATAATTTTTTCGGCAAGGAAGATGGTGGTCTGCTTCAATGACTTCAGTTCGTCCAAGTCGGGTTGATTTATTGCGGAGCATTTGCAGTGATTTGTTAATCACCATACCAAACTTGACATTCAAGTTCACCTTCTAATTTCAGGCGCTTCGTGCTATACTGTTTGCCGATTTCAGCACCGACAACACCGACAATCCATTTCTTGAGATCAAAGTGATGTCAGGGGCAGTAACCAACTGCGAATTGACTTTATTATCATTACTCATCAAGAGAACATACTGTCGTCTATTAGAACTTTGTCTTCATAGGTATCGTATTGGTCCTGCATTTCACTTCTTTATGTCCTTCCTTTCCACAGACATTACAAATGTGATTTCTGGAAGAACAATCTTTCCAGAATTGCATTCGGCTGCAAGCCAGAATGGTGATGGGGTTTTCTTTTTTGAAATATTTTCCTGCCTCTTCTTCTTCCTAGACTGTTATGCAATTCTTCTGATGTAGCCAAAATCGCCTGCGTTCGACTGGATCCTAGTTGTGTCATCTAGGACAGTGCTCATTCTTAGACATTTATCACCTAAATTCAATAAGGTGATATCCTGATTTTGTTCAATCACATTAAGAAATCTCTCATGGACGGAATCCAACAGACCACATGGAAAAAAGGCACTTAAAGTGACCGTCTGAAATAGATTTGTAGTCTAATTGTTAAGAATTTTCATTAATTCGGGGAAAATAAATATTCCAATCTTCATCAGGCCTCCTAGTCAATGTTAAACGTTTGAAGCACTTAAGAAGTTCCGTTAATTTTTTACCGAACAGTTTGCAGTAGATGAATACTGCTTCCTCGAACTTGAAATCATCCACTTCCTTCGGACGAATGTACCTTTTTGTGCTTCTTGTGTTCTGCGGTCTCCGATCGCCGAAGAAGGAGTCTAACTTTTTTTCGAGAATGTCAGCTAAGTGTTTTTTTGAATACATCCATATGTTTATCAAAGCAGTTATTAAAAGTAAGATCCGCTTCTGGATCATGGTGAGGTTCATTGATCTGTAAAAGGAGGTCGTCAGAACACAATTTCGTGATGGAATTTTCTGACTGTTCAGGATTCAGGTTCAGATGCTTCGTAAATTATTCCACTGTTCCCAGAAACTTTACATAATTTATCTGTGTTCCATTAGTTTCATGAAATTTTCTTGTTGCTTTCCACGATTTTTTCAAGCTTATCTGTTTCTGAAGACATTTTCTACATCAGATTTAAAATGATGAGCTCTTTTCAAAACTGCATCGCCAAATAATGTAATTCCAGCTAACAATGCCGAAATATCCACAAAAGAGAAGAAACGACAAATTTTAAAGATGCTAGAACTTGAAATACGAAAATTGCGCCATGTGTAAGCTTATTCATTAGTTTGGATGAACAACTTAGTAATTAAACGTTTTTATTAGGTATAAAAGGGATGAAAACATAAAATGAAATGTCATTTTCGTCAAAGAAAAATATTTAATAATTCACATATTTTCATTTTCTTCTTGACATTCTTAAGTCAACAAATGTGGAGTTGGTTCTTCTTGTGGGAATTTAGATTTATTTGACAGAACCTCGAAAAGTTCTTGGATGGTACCAGATAAGTCGTCTTTTGTTCGAATTTTGAAAGAAGGAATTAACAACAATGGGCCTAGTTTATTTTCTGTAATCTTCATTGAGTCTGGGAAACGTCCTATTGTATTTGAATAATTCCTGTAAGTATCAAGACCGGGGCGATAGTTAAAGTCATCCATGCTGACAGCATTATCACGCTTTTGCTTTATGTCTCTCAACATCATATCAAGTTGTTTATAGAATTTTTTTCTCAGAAATTTGTTGATCGGTTAATTGGCATATAACATGCGATAAGGTCCAGATAATTATTACCAACTTTAATTACGATCGTTGTCAACCTGTACCCGTGTAAATCTTCCAGCTTTATTTATGATGGGTAAATTTAGGACTAAACACCGTCGAACCGCATTAATCCAATTAAATTTGGAAAATAAGTAAATAAAAGAAAACATAAAAATACTACCCGCTTAATATAATAATATACTATTTTGCCTTCTCAACCATTGTAAGGAAAATGAATTGAATTGGCAGGACTGGTCCTTCTTGATTCAAAATCTGGCCAATAAGCACTGAACATCATTGACAGGCATTTGTTGCAACCCAAAGGACGGATCACAAAATTTGAATTTTAGGAAGGGAAATATCCATTCTGCAAATATTTTTCAATTCAAAAATGAAATGATATCTTAACATTATTCTCAGTTTCTGTTTATTCCCCTCCTTTATATCATTTATTGTATGTTTTGTAAACTGATTTCAATTGTTTTCCCAAATCTAATATTGTTGAACTTACAACAGCGTAAGTATTCCTAAAGACGCATACTAAATACGCTACTTTTAGTATGTCAAGTAGTTTAAATTGGACCATAAAAATGATCACAAGTACCTTAGGCAAATGGTAAATTTTACTCATTTCTAAGTTGTTTATGGGAATACAGACAATCACATGAATTAGAAAAAAAATGTTTTCAGAGAGTAATTTAAAATTTTTTTAAGTACTCGGTCTGAAGAGTATGAAATCGAACATGGAGAGTGGAGAAAGCAATCGTATATAACATTACATAAGGTGAGGTAGCATTTTTCCATGTCTGTAATACCGCATTTCCAAGTATCATCGATTATATAGAAACCACAATACATAGGTCATATGACCCTTTTTAATTATCGGTGACAAACCGTGATAAACAACTGAGAAGTTCAAATATTTTTAAAATTTTGAACTGAGTGATTAGGCATTTGAACTATTAATGTGCTTGTCGCGTAATTTATTCTGAAATGGTTTGTTTATAAATATCAATTCTAATTTATGTAACTTATTCAATTATCTAACTGGTTTTACTACATATGGGATTCTCAGTAATTAATTTAGTCCGTTAAAACAGAATCTCAGATCAGAGATATGATTTAAGCGCTAGTACATAATTTTCAGTATAATATTTACTGAGGAGCGAAGAAAGGTGAGTAGGAAAATTCCAGTTTTAAGACCTAGTTTTCTGCAAAGTTGCAGGTGTTGCTTAGGACCTCCTTATTCTTAAAAGAAACTAAGAGTATTCCGTTGGAGCTTAGCGTTTAACACAGGTGGACGAAGATTCCATTAGATGTTGATCTTTAAGAATGAAGGTCTGCATTCAAATGCATTTTCTTAATTTCGCACTTCATCCGCTTTAAACTCTTATGATTGAAGGAAAAAACACCCAATTTAACCTAGTTCAAGTAATTTGGCAGTGACCCAGGTGCCATCTTAAAATTTAGAGAGCCATTAGTAGATATGAGCTACCCGATCACTTTATTCGATACTTGGGCACCAATCCTTTCCGTAATTCGATGTTATTTCCTGTTTATCACTTCATACCATGACTCAACTGTAAGTCTGTGTATTCTTTTCCATCCTTTATTCAATCAGTACCTCCATTAACTGACGTTCTTTACTGTAGTTGGTCACAAGTATATGTCCTGAAGGAAGTAATAAACTTTTGGAGGATAGGACTGGCAGCTAAGGTATATGATTTTCCCCCAGATATTCGTCAAGCTACACCCTCTATTTTTAAATAGTTTTCACTACGACTGCAAGACAGAAAGAGAGAGGAGATTAGATATTTGTAAGTAAAGTTCAGTTGTGTGTAGTTGTATCGGTTGGCCAGAGCGCGTCGACTTATATACATTCGAGTTGTTCAGAAACCTAATCATGTTCTGATCGCTGATAATTGGGATATGACGCCATTACAACGTCATTCCGCATGGTGGTCAATCTGGAACTAGTGACAATATCAGCGTGGAGAGAAAAAGAGGACAAGTCGATTTTAAAAGAAAGACAAACATAACAGAAAGGATCAAGTTGGGTCGGGCCAACCCAAAGTTAAATTTCCGGCGTTTTATCACCTCTATGATGCCGAAATTGAAAGCTCAAATCAAATGAAAATTGTCAAAGAAAATATTTGTAAGAAATGATAAAAAATTTAAATCGGATGTTAATTGGGGTAAATTAAATGGACTTTTTATTAGAAGTTGAGTCGAAATGACACGCTGAAACAGGCGCATTTCCTATCTGAGTGCAAGATTCTAAGAAATTCGATTTACCGTAAGACAATCTAGAGTATTTGAATTTTATTTCCTTATTTATTTATAAATATCTACGTTACTGTCTCTACAAGAAAGATTAATGCTGAATTTTGAAATTTTTGCACCGCGTTTCGCCGATATATGTTTGCTATGTATAAGAAAATAATAGTTTTCCCAAAATAATTCTTATATGTAAGATTCTTTATTTTCCAACTTCTAGTTCCTGGTTCTTTTAATTCCCTTTTATTGGAAATAATTTATTTACATTACGGTTATAAATGGCCCATAATAAAAATCGCCCTATCGATACACAAACGTGTGTCTTATTTTGATATGGTGGTTTGGGTCGTTTTGCATTGTGGTGTTGTCGGGTCGTATTTGTAACTGGTGCAATGGCTTAGGGAACCTAAGAGTAGGTTACGGTATTCTACAGAGTAGAGCAGATTATAGCAATATTGTTGAAGGTAAAGCTTATTCAATCCACTTTGCTCCCCATTACTTTTTATTGCGACAAATAAAAGGTGCGCTTATTTTCAAGAAAAATAATAATTCTTTAACAGCTTTAAGACTTTAATAAAAATTTAAACACAGTAAAAGTGAGTTGACTTTATTTATTTTTGTGAATTATCATAAAAGATCACTACTTGCATATTATTTTGCAATCCATTTAATTTAACATATCTTCTAACCAAACATTTTTAACTAAAAATACCTAAATATAATTAAAACTAATATTTTTAGTGATAATTTGGCATTTAATGTTCTTCTAATTAACACCACTTATTAAACTGCCCTTCTGTTAATATACCCCATTTCCTTTTCGAACGCTGGGGAAAACCAATGTGCTTTCATTCAGTTACTCAATTCATTGACGATTTGAATTTTGTTTCGGCTAATCTCGTTGTCGTTAAACGTTCGTCAAATTATAATGCGATTAATTAAATAGGTGGGTATTTTCAATACATTCATACATTTCTTTTCTTTATGCTCTACTGAGAAATTAAATGACATATACTGCCTGCTATTTTGCTTCATTTTGCAGTTAACATTTAAAGACCTGTTTATTAGGTAAATGATATTTACAAGCACTTTTATTATTTAATAAAATTAGAATAATATCTTAAATCACATCGAATAAATGATTTAGATGTGGTCGTAATTCTCTCACTTCTTTATTTATGAAGGATTCAAGAAAATTAGAATAACTAATAAATACTACCCATATCATGAATTCCCTTGGTTTTAGTGCCCTCTGATGGTACATTGGAGTCTGAATGATCAATCCTGCATTTCTTATAAAGTAGTTTTTATATTATATTTCTGTTCTCCAGGCACGCTGTGTTCAAATTGTACGTCTGCCAACTCAAAAGTCATGCATTCAACTGATGGACAACCAGCCCCACTGGTTAATATTCTTCAGCAAAGATAACTACGGAATGTTTTTTTTTCATCATAGCGGTTCCAATATACTTTTCCTTACTCATGAGGATTATTGCCAAAACCGTTCTAAATGAGCTTGGTATGTTCGGTTCACTATCGAAATTTTGTAGACAATTAGCCTCAATTCAAGATTCTAAGGGGATCGTTTCTAATTTTCATTCCTACTTCGGTCCAAAATAAAGCCAATAAGCAATTACCACAATCAAAAAATCACTAAAGAAAACTATATCGATTTTAGTAAAAAGCGCCTCATTTCTCCCCTGCAGAACTAGCATTTGCATCTTTTCAACCATATATGGATTAAAGTAAATCTTCCAAATTTATGCATTTTTGATATCAAGGGTAACTGTTGTGTGGCAAAATGTTTCTAAATTATTACGTATGAGTTAAGATTTATATTTTCATCCTTAAAATCTTCTATCGATCCTTTCATTTCAAAAAGCATGATCGTGAGCTCACTGGATAAACGGCAAGTTTTAAAATGTGTATTCTGCCTTCATGGATTAAACAACGTGATCAATGACGCGTTGACCTTCATATTACAAGCGGGCGTTTTTTGTATCCGAAATAATTTTCAGAAAACTGTATGCTTGATTCTATGATATCAAGTACATTTGTTATTAATACGTAAAATCTGGATATTTTAAATTCATTTCCATTTATCCGTTTCTCTTATTTCTTAATTGCTTAATGTTTAGTACTAATATTTACCTAACTGTATTGATTCAAAGTATCTGAAATTTCATGTAATTACTTGTTATGCATTTGCGTTATAACATTGGACTGTTTCCTTATTACTTTATTTATTTTCGTACTATGAGAGAAACTCTCATTAAATTTAAGTGGAGGGATTTTCTTTTATTTATTATTTTTACATTGATAAATTTTAGTTTACAACTGATCATTACGGCCCTATTCTTGAAGGAAAATGTTTGCGGCCAATTTTAATGCAGCTCCCAATGTTCATTTTTTAACTACAGCCATTTTTGAAGAAATCTACGAACAATTTACCAGGAATAAGGTAAAATTTATGCCAGAGGAATCGATCGTGTTTTGGACACCGAATATATCTTTTTGGTTTTAGTTTTCCCTCAGTATAAAATTCAACATTCTTTGGAAACCCTCAGAAATCAGTTTTAGAGTAAATCAATTTTTCCCCTTTTTCCCATTGAACTGATTTATTTGCGTTAATGGCCTTTGTAATCGCGAGAGGAACGAAGTATTTGTTTAAATTGATTTTCACGAAGGGATCACATTTCACACAATTTCGTCTTTTAGTTTCTAAACGGGATGGTTAGGGAAACGTTCCCTCTAACAACTACTAGCGCTATCAAATATTTTCATTTTATAAACGGTCATATTTTACATATATCTCGGCTTAGACCTTCCCTTTATGATAGAATTTGACGGTACATTTGTATGAAAAATATCTTTGCGAGGAAGAACTTACCGATAATAATGACGACATTTCTTATTTAGGCAGTCACCTGGTTCAAGATAATCCTAAATATGTCGTTGAAATATTAAAGACCAATCGTGATCTTTTCTCAAATATTGATGTTCTTGTTAATTTATTAGCATTTTTGTATTGTCACTGACTACTGATTACTTTATTCATGCCTTTCTATAGGTATTTCTTTCGCAGAATCAGTGCTCTCAATGTAAATTAGCTTGCTGTATTCTTTCATCTTGGTCACTGGGACTGGTAAGCGGAAGTTAATCTCATATCTTTGGCCGTGGATACCTTAGAATTTTGAATTTGTTATTTTAAATTCCAGTTTCTAAATACGATTGAAACTAAATATGACTCAGTTATGATAAATTCTTATATAGATCTTCCTACAAACACAAGACGACAACAATCTTCAAAACAAAAGTCCGTGGTTCAGATTAAATTATTTACTTTCGTGAGAACCGGTAATCACTGTCGCTTGGTGTATATAATTAGCATTGCGAAATTATTTAAATAATGACGAGAAATCACTTGTTACCTGACAGAACGCAAAATGAATTTAACGCACAACGCAATTTGTTTAACTCGTTAGGCTAATAAAGGTAGAAGTCATACATTGGATATAAAGTTGATATAAGATGCATGATAAAGAGTTAAGAAAAATGGAGAAAATGCGATCACAACCTTGTTTATATCTATAAGCTATTATTTAATCAAATCGGTTTTCTTTATTTATCACAGACCAAGTATACGTTTGTATCGCTTCTCTGTTCCTATCTCCTCTTAGGTAACCACCAATTATTATTCCTAGTTTGCGGTAAAATTAAGCTACATTTCACATTGTGCAAATTTTAATTTCATTTAAAATTTAAACCTTGTCCAATTATTCTGTTATAAAAGGAGATTTCCATTTGAAAATCAAATTTGATGCAGCGGATATTAATCAGCAGTTTCATTTTAACAGCAATTTTTTAAGAGCAAATAAAAATAATGTAATAAAATAATTGCACTTTCCTTTTTAATAGATTGTAATGTTCAGTTAAGAAATATGACTGCTTTTCCAAACCACGTTTTCCGGATATGTTATATTTGAATTTGGTTGGTTCCACTTTTTCTAGTAGACATGTCTTTGCATATTGCAAATATCAAAGTTGCTTGCATACTATTTAAATTTAAAGAAAACTCTTTGTGCAGTACTGATGCTATTTAACCTGCATGTCTGCTAAATCGGAGATCATGGTTCATGCTTAATTATGTATCTGTTTTACTAGTCGTAAGTGAGTTTACTAGATGCGAGCTTCTAAAACGGAGCGGCCCAAACTCTACTCCTCTGCTCCTATAGCAAATGGAGTATTCTTCAATAAATTTAATTTTGATTAGCTTCTCTCAAAGGCGATTTATTTTCCAACTCTGAAGATGAGCATAACTAGATCGTAATCTGAATGGACATCATTTCACTAGATCGGCCACGTTCGTCACCGCTGATGATACGAATAGAAACTGACTTGGATATTTTAAATAATAAAAATGTATAGACTTTCATTGTACTTAGAATATAAAAAGTCGATAAAAGTATATACACTGTGTACGTAACTACAATGACTTATACAACCCTCATGACTAGATTATCGTTCCTTTAGTTCGACCTGAAAGCACTACTATATCGGATTTATTGCCTGCATTGCATCTGGAAACCCATATTTCGACTTTTTTCGAGTCATACTTTTTCACAGCACGTGCATTAAACATGTTTTAAAATTATTTTGTAAGATCAGGAGGTCGAGTGGTCATATAATTACCCTTGAATTTTGTAAGTTTTTCTCAAATTTATGGTTGGTTATTAAATGCAAGTATGCCGATATCTTGAAATATTACTTCTGAGACAAAAACCTTGGTTTTACTTGTAGAGAACTAATAAGGATTACTATTTTATCTAGGTAGTCTATTAAAGTATTCTTGCGTGGGGAACTTGCTAAACTATTTGCAAACCTTGTACACTGCCAATATATGATTTTTAATTGTGTTTTTAAGGCAGCTCTAACCCCGATAGTAAAGCTATTTTTATAATCGACAGAGATGTCCTATTTAAAATCGAATAATCTTAAAGGCTAACTTCCCTAATCAGATGGACGAGAGCTGAGATGACCTGATGATATATTAAAATATCGCAGAAGAAGGAGAAAGAAAAAATAAAGTTGCAACGAACTGTAACAAGTTACAGTCGTAACAATGAGAATTTTCCTTTTTTCTCCATTTGGTCGAGATATCGGCTCGAAGATCATAAAAGTTGGCGACGCAGATGAGGTAAGGACTCAAAATTTGAACAATTTTAAAATTTCACTGAATACTGATAAATCTGAACTCAGATTGAAGAAAATGGGGCTTTTTCCGAAGAAACAACGGAAATGTCGCAAATTATTGCTAAAGAAACAGCGGGAAAATCTTAGGATGCTACAACGGCGATTTTCAAAACTTATGAACAAGAAACAAAAACAGTGGATATTACCTTACTCAAGTCATCTATAAATTCTCTTGTTCTACAAGTTATTGAATTTCAATCTGACCCGGAAGCAGATCAAACGCTTGCTAACTGGTTTGAAAAGTGTGAGGGCGTTCTCCCAAACTATCTCGTTGACATCCCAAAAGATGTAAAAGTTAGACTATTACTATGAAGATTAGGGATTGCTGAAAATAAAAAGTTCAAATGTGTCATCCATCCAAGAATAATTCCGGATCTAAAAGTTGATGAAACAGTTCCAATTTTCTCTGATTTGTTTGGTGAAAAGTCTTCCGATCTGCGAAAATGTTTTAAATGTTTCTTTCACTAAAGAGCATAATGAAGACTGGATGATCTATGCTTAATATTTTTTAACTCTTATTTTTCTACCATTAAAAAGGATCATTTCAAATGTCTACTGCTTCTGAGTTTTCGTCGAGAACTTCGTCAAACGAATGTCTACTGTTGAATTCTCAGAATGATCGACAAAATAGATAACATCACATTAAAGGGTCCCGCTAATGAATTTAGAAAATTGGGCATCAAATGTAACAGCGGCATTACTCAGCAGAACTCAGGTGAGCGCAATAACATCGATCGAATTCCTAGTGAAACTGTGTCCCAGAATGTTTCCTCTTCATGAAACTCTGAGTGCTGACTTTGTAATGATTTGAACTTTGCCCGATTTTGTCCGTACCAATCTCATATTTGCAACTTGTGTGACAAACGAGATCTTAAGGAAACATTGTGCCGAACTGAACTAGTATTCAGAAAGAAGAGTGTCATCCAGAAAGTTAAACCAAGGATCAGTCAGGCAACAGAGTAATAACCAGCTCGAAGTTGGATATGAAGCGGAATGGAAATTTGCAAAAAAATCCCCACCAACATGTTACAAAATGAGCGGCAAGGAAAGGGAAAAAAGGAAGTAGCATTCTGAACTAATCCCTGTGATAGTCATTGAATAGAAACCTGTATCGAAGATGAACGCCGTTGAGAAGGCAAAGAATGGAGGTCTTTCTCCAAAACCAAACACGAATGCAGTGTGCTGTTTCAGGCATCCGAAGCGAACAGCCCGAATCAAAGGGAAGGAGGACAGGTCCTTTGAAAAAGGCAAGGAGGGAGCCAAGCTAAGACAGCTGTACTCGAGAACTTTTAGATGGCTGCTCATCCGAAACTTGATGAGAAATCCCCAATAAAAATGCAAATGGGAAGAAGAACCAGACCAAAGGTGCCTCTGAAAACGAAATAAGTTGCCAAGTGGAAATACGGAACCAAATAAAAGACTTTAAGTGAACTCGAGGAAGGGGTACTACAAGGAAGAAGCGTCTTAAAAAGAGGCGTTACAGAATATAATCATAAATAATTATTAATTATTTTCCATTAACAAAATTAGTATTCTATTTTGTGTTTTCTTCCCGTTATAATAGAAAATTTCGCTTATCACTTATATTGTATACATGAATTATTATGTATTACATTATATTTTCATAGTTCGAATTGAACTGTAGCAAGTTTTCGCTGTAGTAAAGAGAATTTGTTTTTTCTTCTGGTTGGGATACCGGCTTGACGATCGTCAAAAGGGTAAAACGCGCTTCATGGATTTATTTGATTTTCTCTCATTAATCTGACGCTTAAATCGTTTTAAGTAGTCATTTATTTTCAACTCCAGTAATGAATCGCAAAATACTTTCTTATAAGCGTCACTCAGTATAAGAGCTGCCTCCCTCTTTTTACCTTGAGCCTACGGTTACTATGCAAGTGCTTTTATCTGCAAGATTTCTACAATGACATCAATCTTTTAAGGTATGATTTCACAATATGGCCTCTTAAATAGAAACCACTCCTAATAAAAGGCATTTTCTTCTTGAATTGACTGACTTTGCATTTCCAGAAAGATTTTAATTGCTTTTTTAAGATTAGAATAGTGGGGTTAATTACCGTTATTTTACTTATAAATAAAACCTTGTCTTATTTTTATGTTAGAACTGTGTTTAGGCTTTGCTGTCTCTTTTCATTTTAGTTTAAACTGGTGATCAAAATTTCGGAAAACTTTTTTGCAAATCTACGATAAAAATCTTTTAAGTAATAAAAGCTACGCAGAAACTTTATATGAGAAATCGATCCCCAGTTAAGAAGATGTAATCATACTTGAACATGGATTTAATTAAGAGGTCGACCGTACATTTCAGGAAATCATTTTCCCATGTTCTAGGGCAAACATAAGTTCGATCAGGTCATTAGATTAATAAGTCTTTAGGTTGTTCTCATTTTCGATCACGTTTCACAAACCCCAACACTCAATTTATCCAGTCATTATATTGAACGATCGCATTTATATGACATGCATCCCCCCGTTTTGTTTAAATTTCTGGCGATTAGTCAGTTTATATAAAAAAATCAGGTTTTAGTATGAGAGTCGAATGGTCAAGGAAGTAAAAGTTAGTACACTTTCAATCCAGATAAGAATTTGCTCAATTCATGCCAGCATACTTTTTAATAGAAACGCTAAACAATGTTTAAACAGTCCTCGGGGCCTTCTCAAAATTTCACGGTTAAAATGACAATTTCGCTGGATGAGCTCTCAATTAAGAAATTTAGACTAAGAATGGCATCCAGAGAGGGCTCAAGTTCTCCGTGCAATAAATAGTATACTGGAAGCTACGTATCTCCTGCCTAAATTGTGTCTGGGCAGAAAATAACATGAAATATTCCTGTTCTAGAAAACTACACTCCGGCACTTCTGTTAACCAAATTAACACGTAACATTTTAAGTCATGAACTCGTATCCTCAGAGGAGGTGAAATCCCAAGTTACCACCAAGCCACCGACATACTAAACTACCAAGATCGTTAGTCATCAATTCAAGCAATGACGCCTTACAATTTCATTTCCCTTCCGGTAAACCATCTAGCATCTCAGGAAAAAAGACTGTCATGGGCAAACATCTTCAGCCGAAATCCACTGCCAGACCAGACTGATATTCTAATATCCATAAGTTCGAACCTCATTAGGAAATTTACGACCTTAACCATCAACCGAATATTTTCATGATAACCAGCACGTTTGCGGCCATCGAGGCATATAGTCCGTACGAAGAATCTATCGAGAAAAGGAGGCCCATCAAAGCTGTTTATTTTTCCAGTTAACCCCATGCCCAACATTCAAACGCCTCAGTGTAAGAGCATTCATTCTCAAAATCCAATTCCAAAGGGACGAGCGCAAATGCACACTTGGGAAACGACGAGTCATGAATACGACAAATACCACCTAAGCATACCCCCGCTCCGAGCAAAAATTACACGGGTATCCCCATAACTCATATTGTAATTCAGTAGTTAAAGGCCTGCCTTAGTGATAATAAAGCGCAAACTTTATCTGACCCCACAGAAATGAGTCAGACAAGTCCACAAAGACTAAAAGCGGTTCCATTCAGTTAGCGCAAACCGGAATAAAGCGAAAATTGACTATAAAAAATCTTTTCACTTACAAAAATAACGCCAAGCGACCAGAAAATCACAGAGACATGAACAAATACCAACTAGAAGTGGGAAATATGAGAGGTTGCAGATCAATCAGTACCAAAAATCAGTCTAATCAAACCAATGTAAACAGTAAACACAGCGCTTAAAATTCCCAAGCTATCAATTGCTCGAGTAAATCGACATTCCACGTCCCACACTCGAATGGCAAATAATTTATATAAAAACCAACATTTACAGAACAGACCGTAAGCGCTTAACAAATATTCCCCCAAGTCAAACTTACGTTTTCACAAAATTCTGAAAAACCAAATTTTCAGCGGGCCGACTTAAAATAGTATACGCCTCTGCCACCAAAACCCAAGCGCAGTAAAAAAAGGCGGATAACTTTCACAAATTTACTAACAACACTCATCATTGTAATTATTAAAATATGTTATGGAGGGCATTGACTCGCAATATGTCCGACACCGTTGCAATTGTAGCACACGGGGCCTCCACTTTGAGTGCAATCGCGGGAAAAATGACCAAAGCCACGGCATCTGTAGCATTGCACTTTCGAGCCACCCCGCGGGCAATCCCGCGAGATGTGACCCTCCTCACCACAAGTATAGCAGCTACGGCCACCGCTACCACTATTGCCGTTGTTTGAATTTCTCATACCAGTACAATTGCGTGCGATGTGACCAGGCTCCCCACAAGTGTAGCATCCATCTGCAGCAACAAAAACAATTTTGATCAACACAAAGAACATTTCCCTGACAAGAACGTGCTCACAACCCTCCCACGAACATCGACGCTTGAAGGGCCGTGGACGCGAAACTTGAAAACATTTCAAACATAACGATCCGCCGCCACCGGCAAGCCAGTCTGGAAGGATCGATAATATCTGCACAGCAATTAGACTGCACAACAGTTCCAATCTTACCACTATAGCCACCGCCACCACTACCGTAGCCTCCATAACCGCCATATCCACCGCTAAAGCCACCACCTCGTCGACCGCCACGTCCACGGCCACTAGAGCCGCCTTGAGGACAGTCTCGAGCAAAGTGACCATGCTCTCCACATGAATAACATGTATCGCGATCACCCATTACGTACCAAAGATACGCTGAAACTAAGATGTCTGAAAGGAAGGCCTTGACAACATAAACAATAAAAATTATAGAATTTTAAAAATTGACTTTAACCCATTGCACTTAAAATTATTTCTAAGGAATTTATGTTTAAAATATCCAATATTTTAATTGTTATTTAAATTTCATGGTGCGTAAGTTGTGTCATATTTTTGAACCCAAATGTAATGCACAATTTAACGTTGTGTGGTTCAGGTCGATTTTTTATGGAAACATAATAATAAACTTTTCTGAATTAATATGAATACCTTTTATTTATCATTTACTAATGAGTTATGTTACATTTATTTTTGAGATATTATTATAATATTCACATTATAGGATGCAGTAATGGTTCGAAAATTTTGTATTTTTCAATACATACCGAATTCTTAAAGTCTGCAAATATATCTGTACGCCTACATTCTTCCATCATGTTCATTTTCTGTTGTGATTCTTAAAAACGTGCATTTGATTCCTATTTTATATTTAAATGCCTTGTGTTACTTTCAATCGCTATGCAGTCAGATAAATTAAAATGTGGTGATTTAAATTCACTTAGTTTGCATTTATACTTAATAAAGAGCAATCCTGGTTTGATATAATATTATATGAATAATATTCCTTTGGGGTGGTAACAAAGCGCTTTTGCATTCCTGATCAGCATTTGCATTGCTAACATTTGCCTAGATCAGTATGTGCGTCCTTCGTCCAACTCTGCTTCCATTAAATTGGTTTTATTTAAATGCCGTCGATTTTTTTAAAGTGGTAAAATTATTTTCTTGATCAGATTTTCGTTCTCATTATGGAAAGATATACAAAATACACATCGAAATTTTTTGCATTTATAATCTGATTGACTTAAGTTATTTAATGGTCGACAGCAAATTTACTGTACTATATTTTCTCTGAAAACAGATAATCTTCAAAACACTATGAATATATTATTAACTTGTTCCCTTTTAAAACTTTGAAAATTAGTGATGACATAACTGCTATAGCCAGCAAATGTCTGAAGACACCTAGGGATTAAAAATGATTGACTGGAGATAAGATTTTCCCTACAATGTCCATAGGTGGCCCCGATGTGTTTGCATGTTTGCACATAGATATCTAAATAGATGCAGATCATCACGCTGAAACATCGACGGCGAGACGTAACTGATGTTTAACGAAGAAAGATCTCGTATATAAACCTAATTTACTAATTAATAAATTAGGATGGCTTGCCTGCCACCTTCGAACTGATTTTTCGACATGAGTGGTTTGACTTATTCCATTTATTCGATCGATGTGGCCCCGGTAAATCTTTCACGTTACTACATGGTGACACTGTAACAGACGAATTCACCGGTGTCATCCGCATATTGGCTGAAGACACAGATGACAGCCCCTTTTCTCGACACAGCACAAGAATCCTACTTCATTTCACTTCGTACAGTTGAAATGCGATAGCAGAAAAGCGATATTACAAAATAATTGGCTCAGTAATCGTTATAATTAAAATGAGGAAAGTCATATTTTGGTTATATAGATAGAATAAAGCCAAAATGTCTGATTATTATAATCTTTGGATTATAAGCTTGGTGTAAATGATTGCTGATACTAATATTGTATAGTCCCTAATATATCTTATCTTTTAATAATAATGCTACCAGATGGAGTTGATTACGTATATTATGGTTAAATGTAATATTAAATAAATGGAGAATTAAAAATTCTACCTAAGTGGGATGTACGATGTAACGTATTTCGAGTTGAATTTTCCGGATTTACAAGAAAAATCCAGTCAGTAAGATGCAGTTAAATATATATTTTAATCCACTTATTAAATATAGATATTTCCCAAAAACAAGTATAAATGCCAGTATTTACGCGTAATGTTCAAAAAACATATTTTCAATACAACTTCGTTTTAACTGTTTTAAGGTCATTTAGGGTAAAGTAATTGGTGGATATTTAGCGAGCTTTTGGTATTGTTTACATTATCAGCCGAAACATTTCGCAGAAAGTCATGACTTCCTCAAGGCCTTCATCAAAGTCAGTAGTTTTTGAAGTAGGACCGAATTATATAGATTTCAAAACTCTGGGTGAAGGAGCATATGGAATCGTTTGGTACGTTTGCTCCATTTCCATATTTCTTGCTTCAGCTCAGCTATCGATGTTCGCACCGGTGAAAGAGTCGCTATTAAAAAATCAACTCCGTTTGAACATCAGACTTTCTGCCAACGGACTTATCGAGAAGTTAAAATTTTACTCCGTTTTAAACATGAAAATGTACGTTTAGTTTTAATGTTATTTGCTCGTTTTGATATATTAATGTTGATAAACATAGTATTCTATTTTATAAATATTGTCTTCTACATTAGTTATTACTCGCAGGTTTTTCCATGTTTGTAGATGCTAATTTCTACTTTTCAATTTTTAGATAATTGATATCAGAGATGTTATTCTTGTGGGAAATACTCTGGATACTATGAAAGACGTGTAAGCCATATTTTTTGCATATTTTTTCTCTTTTAGCTACATCGTTCAGACATGCATGGATACTGATCTGTATCGTTTACTCAAGAGTCAAGCTATATCTAATGACCACATTTGTTATTTCCTGTATCAAATTCTTCGGGGTAGGATTTTGCAATTACTCTTCTACTTTTAGGCCTCAAATATATTCACTCTGCCAATGTCATTCATCGCGATCTGAAACCTTCAAATCTTCTCATTAATGCTACTTGTGACCTTAAAGTGAGTATTCCTTTTATTTATTTTTTTGTATTCTGAATTTATTATCCGTAAATATTTCGCATATTATATTGCCAGTTATTTCCTGTTCGTAGAATGAAATGGGAAAATAAATGATAGCTGTGAACGTTTAAAATGGTAGATTATCAGGTGTTGTCTTATTTTTCAAAGTTGTATTCAATTTTGGTATGCTAGGAATTTATTTGAAACCGGCGTTTCAGTTTAATTTGTTATTATTGCTTAATGCTCTTTGTTCCTGGCTTTCTTATACAGCTTTTCGTTACACACTTATGCTTATTTGGGGACAGAATTTACGTATGATTTTTTTTGGAGATTTGTTCAAACATGGCATATTTTCCATGTACTAGGATCTGCTTTCGTTCCAACAATAAAAAATATGGAGTTTCTCTCCTGCGTATAGTAAATTGCTTTCGTTAAATCATATGGTCATGAAATTCGTGCGCGAGATATTTTTAGTATTTCTGGCGTCTTTTCATACATTAAATCTGCTTTTAGGCATTATTTGTCTATATGAAATAAAGTTAGAGTTAATTATTAATTAATTGCTTATTTAATTAATTCATATATAAGCCATTATCAATTAACAGTGCGTGATCCTTATGCCTTTGACTTTATTACCGCCCGTTTCTTGCCAATGCTTTCAATTTACCTCGAACGGCACTGCAACCGAAAGTGGAAAAATTTACTATGTTTATTTTATGCTGATAAAGCTAGTCGTCTTTCCCAATTTATGTTATGGTATTACACTTGTTTTCCTCCCCACTGTTGCCATCACGAGCGTTCTTTCATGAATGAGATCTGCTGCTACTGCTAAAGCAGGTAGCTTAATTCTATTTTATCACATTCGGTTTTAAATCAACTTTAAGGCAATTGTGACTACCAGTATCGGTTTTATTAACAAGTATTTTGGTTTAAGTTCTCATATTCAATTGCCACCTGTATGCGCAGCTCCAAGGGGGAATGTAGTGTGACAATATTATATACTACTAACGAAATAAATCATACCATTCCACTTTCCAAACATTTGGAATGTCTTTACTCCCTTGTCGAGATATTGCAAATGCCCTATGACCACAATAAGTAACTACTACTTATGTATTAGGTAGTTTAAATCTACTACCATCTAGTTTGTATGCACCCATGCAAAGTTACAGCCTTTGGCTCCCTTGACGTGCTGCGTATACTGTTGGATTTTGTGCCAACTTGTATATATGCATTCTATCTTATGTGTATGTGTATGAATGCAAACGCGTGCTTTTTCGTGTGTGCCAACTGCCTTCCCTCTCTTTTTTAATCATTGTTGTCTAGGCTAGCCTTCCCAAGATCAGAGTTCATTCTCACGAAATTGTCGTCATGCCACCACTTTTTACTTTCTTTTCGTTATCGGGGTATACACGAAATGTGATAGAGGGGAGGGGGATGGAAGGATATGTGTTTCACATTTCGCTTTGCTTGTTGTGCGTATGTTGTCAGGTTCTAGATGGTGGCTGGGTCCGACAACGAGCACGTGACTTGGTATCCACCTTGAACCCTAGATGAATAGTTACACAGACGAAAAAGGTTTTGCAGGTGTAGCTGATCTCGTGAAAAGCACGTTTGCACCTGTTTATTCTGATCTAGATTCTAATTAGTAATTTTTTTTATCGACTGCGTGTAATCTAGCTAGTTCTGTCTAACTCTCCTATTAAACTAAAGGGCAAGTACATGTCTTGTCCTCGTCGTCTATTAATAGCTGAATATGAAAGGGTTGGATAGACAGACGCTTTTGTCTCACTCGTGTTGACGAAATGTTTACGTTCCGCGGTTAAATAACACAGCCTCACAAGGTCACTTGTTGCCGCTATTTTTGTGCAGGCATTCGATATAATCGTGCGGAAAGGCAAATGGGAACATGACCTAGTTATAGGGAGAGCTGGGTGGTCCGGGATATTATCAGCTCGCATAAATTTCCATTTCTACATATTGATTTGGCTTGTTCTCAAGGTCAAGGATCTAAGATGCTTTCAAAATCGATATGGAGTTACGGGTAAAGAGAGTACAGTTGTCAACAAAGAAACTGTCAAACAAGACCATGTGTGCGCACACATAGATGGCGAATTGAGTTTAAGAATGTGTTGTTGCCTATATGCGTAGTCTAAAAATAAATGCGCGTTTTTAAGGAAATGCTGCATTGTTTCTCTGTATTCAGAAAAAGTATTCAACCAGGTCTTATGGTCTCAAACAGATTATAAATTAATGCATTCTATCTGAATTATTCTGCGTTATGTGAAAGTATTAAATCAATATTAGAATTGACTAAATAAGATGGCTGTAGCTTTGAATTATCCATCTAGTTAACAACCCAAAACTTTGCAGTACTGATTTACCAATTTTTTAGGATACTTCCAAGCAGGTGGTAAAACGGATAGATAATTAATGCCTGAGATGGTAAGTCGAGGTTATAACGTGCAAATTTGCATTTTTAGCAAGGAACTAAGCCTATTGTTATTCATTGGAGAAAAGTACGGGTGAGTGGTTGTTATTTAGTTAATTTCATTACAAGAAGGTAATTGGTTGATGTTTGGTTCACAGGTACAAATTAGACAGAAAGTTGCACAGTTTTTAATGCTACATTTGTTATAAGGCAGAGTGAAAACTGAAGACTCCACTTTTGAAAAGTAAAGACTTCTTTAGAGCTCTGTTCGTTATCGGCTTCCTGAAGTTTTTGAAAGCGTTAAATCTCTTTTTCAACTTTGTTTTGAGGACTCTAGGGTGAAGATTAGAGTTTATGGCAGTTTGTTTGTGATCATTCATTCCTACTTCACAAAGCGAATCTGATTTCTTCGATAATATAAGTTTACATTTAGAATTTAAATTTCAAGTAGCAGTTTTGACTACGCGAATGTTTGTGAGTCTTGTTGGCTTAAAAATCTACTTGTCGGATACAACAAGCGTGTAATGAAGAAATTGACCATCCGACCGCTCTTATTATTTTGCTCTCATAACTATTCCAAATTCAAGGCTGCTCGACAAAATGAAGAGAAAATGTTTCCATAACCATAACCCTCAGAACTAAGCCAAAGTTGGAGAAGAATGTCAAAATACAGAAAGGATAATCATAAAGATCCGCAGAGCCACCTCCTCAATGTACTTAAACTTGAAGGCTATACATCCTATTGTCCAATTCTTATGTTCTATATATTATTTAAATAAGTGGACTTACTAAACATCTGAAACTAAACAGGTTCATGCGATCTCATCTTCATTGTTGAAGAGGGGTTAGTTGATATTGAGTATAGACCTGGGTCATCGTATCGATCTTAGAGAGATAAATTCTCCAATTCTTCATCTCGGTGGCGAAGAATGTTGTCCAAGATATTTTTAGGTTAGCTAAAAACTTTTCTAAATTTTAAAATCTGAGCAGGACTCTACCTAATTTAAACTTTGAGAAAGATACCTAATTAATAAGTCGTTTTCTGGATTACATATTTCACCATTATTTTCGTCTATTAGAAGAAGAAAATAAAGAGACTAATTGTGCCCGAAGATATTTTTTCCCCGTTTATTTTTACACCCAAAATTATCTCACAAATAAATCGCTTTTCCTAATTATCGCCAAATGTACTCGGAATGTGCCGTTTCCGAGACAATGAGGCGTTACTGTGATTTTTAGACTGTTTCGTTTTTTCTTACATTTTGCAAGTTCGCAGAGCAATTTTAGGCTTTCCAGTTGGCGTCAATGAATATATATCTTGAGGTTTCTTACGAGGAACTTTGTTTGTTTTTTATTTTTATTTTCAGTAAATAACCATGACATCTACTCCTACTGCAATATTCAGGTAGATTTACATTAGTAGTAGCGTAAAGATCAACATCAACGTTTGCAAAGACACAGAGATCACGGGTTTGATATTAATTAGAGTACATTCAGTGAACAATATGACCAACTGTACTGATTATAACGATTGTCAGTAGAAATATCACTATTCACAAAGCCGATATTTATCAGTGTACATCCATTGATGTGGATGACCAACCACACTAACGCCGAAAAATAAGGGGAATGGCAGAGCGTGAGTTCCTCATAAAATCGAATCAAGAATGCCTTCCTTATACCCTTCTTTTAACGGGTTTGGGAATTGTGGTTATCGATAGGTTATAGCATTCGATCGAATCGATATATATTAGAAGCTATTTCCAAAATTAGGAACACTGATATGATGATGGCAAATATGAATGAAGTTTTAGTCAGTTGCATTTGAGGTCATTCTGAAAGCTCAAAGTATTGAGAATTCATATACCACAATTCAATTTGCGTTAGAAATTTGGTCTCCATGAGTATTCTTTTTCTTCCAAAATTTCTGAACTGAAAAGCTGTTAGTCATAATTCTCTAGTGTCCTTTAGTTCAATCGCTTTTTAAACCCCCAAATTTCCATAATTACTAGCAGAAACAATGAACGAGTTTGTTAGTTCTCTACCCAATATCTTTTATCGCTTCTGCGTTCATCTATACAAGTTGTAAGGATGAAATAATTAGACAATAGCCACAAGACATTAAGTCCTTTTATCTATCTGCTCGGCAAATTAAACAATGTTGGTCATGATTTCCCCACAAGATAGTTAAAGAATCGTAACTGCTTACCAGTTCCAAACTTTGTTATGTATCTCAAACGAATAATCGTCTATTTATATAATTAATATACAATATACCAGTTAGGCACAGCCTTAAGGCTGCCCGTTCACATCCCTCAAAGGTCCTAAGCAAATATCTTATTAAAAAATCATAGTGTGTTCCTACAAAAATATATCATCTCTCATTCATCTCATTGCATTGATTTTGTGAGGCCACTTTTTCTTCTCGCCTGTTGCAGGATATAAACCCCATTTCCGGTTGTCTATAATTGCACTCCAAAGATAACAGCAATATTTTTCAACATTTTATTTACGAAATTTATTCCATGCTTTACGTATTCTGGGGATACAATTTCACTATTTCTGTAACCTATTCGTCTGAACTTTGTTCTTTAAGCATTTTATTCCCATCTAAATCTCGATCTCTAAATCTGCTGCCCATCGATAGTCTGGGATGGCTAAAGGTTCAGACCGAGAAGGATTAGTTACTAGTCTTGAATACGAAAGTTAAAAGGCAGACGAAGAATGGATTATGTCGTCTTAGAGGATGTAGAATTGGAGTATGTTAACAGACGACCAACTATTATTGTCTAGAACATGCACTGATTCACGTCAGTTAAGGTGTCGATAAAATGAAGATTGACATTGGTATCATATCTCTGATAATTACCCTATTTAAGAAAATGCTACGTTCATGTTAAGAATTTTACCATTAATTTGAAATATTTCATGAATAGATATCAGTATTTTATCGCCTTTGTTGTTTGTTTTAGATCTGCGACTTCGGTTTAGCTCGATTAAATGACCCCATGCATGATCACAATGGAATGCTTACAGAGTACGTGGCAACTCGATGGTACCGAGCCCCTGAAATCATGCTCAACTCCAAGGGATATACCAAGGCAATTGACGTATGGTCTGTTGGTTGCATCTTCGCTGAAATGTTCGACCGACAACCCCTCTTCCCTGGCAAACATTGTGAGTTTAATCGTCAATTAAACTTGAGTTTGTTGAACGAAAAGAGTTAATGATAACAATGTATCACTTTTCTAGATGTTGATCAGCTCACACTTATTCTTCAAGTCCTTGGTTACCCTGCAGTGTGTGATAGAGAATGGATTGTCAACAATAAGGTACGTTTTCGGTTGGTATCCTTTAACCTCGACTTTTGTTTATCTGTTGATTTCTCAATTGTTGTGATAGAATAAACATATAGGTACAGGAATTGAAGGATAGCTAGGTGTTAACATCGAGAGATGAGTTTTCTTCAAACCTGATCGACTTGGTCGACTTCTCTCGCTTCATTCAAATCGTATATGCTTTATTAATCGAACCGTAATTCTGCATTGAGATAGAGATATGATTTTCTATTAATGTCGCGACGTGCACAAATGGTTATTGGTAGGGATTTATCGCCGTACTATGCTGGCGCAACAATCACTAATTAGCACCTCATTTCTAGTCGTGGAATGGGATTCCCATCGTCAAATACCGAAAAACTTTTTAGTATTTTGTTTAATAACGCCACGCACAAAATGGATTAGCAGAATATCATTAAATTTAGGAGCTTCAGCTAAATCAAGTTACTTAACTCAATAAATAGTAAGCTTTTATGCTGCACTAAGTCGATGTTATCAGTAGGCTTCTCTGTCAGGAATATAAAGGGTTTGTTGCAGAAAAAATTTCTTTTCCATATTAATGAAAAATGCCCTCTTAGTTTTACCGTGGAAATTCGATGGTGCATAGATTCTCATTAATTAATGTGCTGGATGTGGACTGGTGAAATTCGAAACTGCAACATGCAGCAAGAAATTAGAAGACGTAGAACATATCCATAATGACATTAGGCAAAATCCTGCCTTTTTGATTTCGTGGGGATGAAAGTATGAATTGGCTACTTTATTTCTGAAAATTCTGACTCTTATTGAATGAGAATTCGGTTTGAAAAGAAAGCAACGAACAAGGACGCAAGGATACGGGAAATATGTATGCTTAGGTAACCAAAAATAGTCGAGTGAGGGGATTTTAAATATCACAAGCTCACATGGATTACGTTCATCGGATAAGAAAAATCATATTATTAAGTCCACTTAATCAAGCGATCAGTTACAACTATGACAAGGTACAAATTGATAAGAAGCTGCATGAGGGTGTCAATATTATTTTTATTTTATGGAGAAGAAAGTGAAATTGATCGCTTCGCATCCGGAAAGTAACGATTTCTTTTGAGCTCAAATACCTCTATGACCTTACGACCTTTGCTTAAGATTTTTTATTCAGTAAGTTTATTTAGTGCTTAGTTTGAGGGCTGCTAAGTGGATAATCGCACGGATGCCATTTTTCAAGATTGGTTTAAATTCTTTATTGTCGTAATCGAACATTTTACAGATTAGATCTAATTCATTTTTAATAAAAGATTACTTAAGGCTTAAAAAGCAGAAGTTCATAGTATGTAGTGAAACCTATTCAATCCTCGTATACATTTAATAAGGTGACGTGACTTGGTTTGATAACTCAGATCCTATTATATATATTGGTTTGTTAATGGCTCCTAAAGTGTTAATATTTTTAATGAAAATTTTGTTGGTTTTTGTGCCTTTTGCCCTAGAAGAAGCTCATGGGACTGAAATTTTGGGCTAAGTTGAAGTGATGCAATCCTTGTTTTTTTGGTCTTTGGGCTGATTCACCCTATAAGTCAGACGGCATATGGTCTTCTGTCTGTCTTCTGTTTTTTATACCTTTGGAACAGGCGGCGATCTTGCTTTGCCCTTATTTTGCTAAATTCTTCGATGTTGTTATTAAGTAAAGATTATCTTGCATTGCTTCGTTTGGAAAGTAGTAAAAATATCAAATTACGTCCTATGTTTTTCTTTGAATTGATGCAGAAGAGGATTTTTTTGGAAGAATGCATTTAGTCATCCACGGTCATTTTTTGTACGCTTTAAAGCATAGGGAAAAAATTTTCATTTTCTGGGAATCGTTTATTTATGAATAGCTTTCCATATGTCTGACCATTCTTCTCTTTGCAGAAAAGATTCTTGCACACTTTGTGGTAATCTTTTAGCTTTAGCTGACGCTATGGAAAAGCAAGAGAATCATCTAGGCATCCTAGTTCAAACGGTATCCGATAGGGTGGGAGAGAGTTTGCAAAAGAAGAGATAAAGGTTAATCAAAAGAGCTATAGCTAATTTGAATTCTGGATTTATGAGGTTGTCCTAGGTGGTTGAATTCGTTGCATCAAAGAGGGTCAGGATTCCTGATCAGTACGATAAAATTCAGTCGATTGTCATTCTCTTGATAGTCCGTGTCTGCATTATTTTATTCTTATTTGCAATCAGTTCAAATTAGTGTTGTTCTTTTGGAATGGTGCCATTCCAAAATTTTCTACTACCATATTGTCTTCTTTAATTCATGTCAGTTCTTCCTCATTACCTTGAGCTTTTGAACTTCTAATATTGGTTTCATTGGTAATTTGCTGTCAAACAATTAAGCTAACAAATTTCCGCTAATATTTCCTCATAAAAGTTCTTAAGACAGCAAAAAAGCTAGGTTTCAGGATTTCAGATAGTAAGCTGTATACATTTGCAATTTCTTAAAGTGCAAAGAAGTGACGCGAAACCGCTCAAGTGTGAGGACCCATTTACTTTAGAGAAAGCTGTCATTTTCTAGAATGTCAATACTTATCATTGGTGCGAGAAACATTCTCATGAAGTTGCTTAGGCTCTAGTTTTGCACCCCAGTTTTTGGAGCCGGGTTGGCCTCACCTAGCATTCATGTTGGTCTGAGATCTAGTTTTGGGCTGATAATCGCGCATTACGAATCATATGAGTATCTAGACACAAAAATCCACTTCCAGACATCTGTCTCCGACACCCAGCCGCGTGAGCATGTGATCCCGTGCCCATTGAACGTGTGACGGTACGGTAGTTTTACGGTCTATTTATCGTGCGGCTGCCTGTTGGGGGAGGCATTTTCGACCTTTATCAGCATCTGTGTGCCGGCTGCACGCATACTAGTGTTAAGGTCATAGTTGCCGGCGCATGCCTTCCTAGGGGTAATATGATTATAAGCCAGCGCTTTTTGACGGCAAATGGGATTAGTCACCTATGGCGTGCCTTACTGACGTTTATTAAATTATATCGTTTTAATTAACTAATTTCTAATTTACTGAAGTGGATCTGCAATTGTAAGTTTCACTATTTTAAGGTAAGTAAAACGAGAAGGTAAATCATGGATTATTTAAATGTTATACATTCATGACGTTATATCATTTAAAAGCTAATGTTCAAAATGAAAGCCAAGAAAAATAATATAATGCTAGTCAAAAGTGTACAAGAACTAGCCTAAATGGACTTTGACTCTTTGGAGAGTGGAATGTTTGTAATATTTGTGAGTACTAAGTCTAGCAATTTCACAATACTATAGTGGAGATACTACGCCCTTTAATCTTGCTGTTGGTCTTCTCATCACACAAGCCCTGTGTCTTCACTGTCTTACACTTCTCGCTAAGAGGCAAATGAGACAAGCGGAAATAGCTAATTTATTGACTACCTTCGTAGTTGTAGGAATCGTGGTCTAAATAAGTCTTTATTAAGTTACAGTCCTCTTAGCGTGGAACATTAAGATGACTATATTATCCTGATATGGTTAATGGTGTTGAAGTTGCTGTTTTATTAACATGCTTGCTGCTTACCCCGTGTGTCATCGATCGTTCAAGGAGGAGGAGGAGGAGAATTATAGACGTTTGTCTTAGAAAAATTGAATAATAGACTAGTAGCGATAATGAAATCCGTTATAGTCAGTTGTAGTGCCGTTTGAATGTGTGTGCAGTTAACAAAAGTAGATTTTTCATGTCATAACAATAAATAAGTGTTATGCTACTTTTTTACAAGTAACAGATTTATATGTTCTTTCATCTCCGATGAGCTTCTGGTAATGCATTAACGTGTATGAAAGTCCCAGTGGATTTTTCTCTATTCATTTATACCTCCCCCTACTAATTTTCTTTCTCCCTCTCTCTTTCTCTCTTTTCATTTTTGTGCTTGATCGAATATTTATAATAGACATTTTATTCGAATATGTGATCTTATCTGTGCTTCGGGCGTTTTATCCCTATTTTAGTTATATTTTATTTCTGAGATTTGATTGAAAAACTTTTAGACGCTGAAGATAAATTAGATCTAATAATAGGATGGCTTTGAGCAGCTGTTACTTTATAGTACATCGTTTGATCCTTTTTTGAGTAAAGCTAACAAATTGAATATTTAACTCATTAGAAAGGGATAACTGTAATTAGATGTATGACTGCATTCTTTGAGGAAATGTTTATACCATTACTAGACCACAGATTGGCACTAACCAAAGTAGGATATACATTGTTGAATTTTGGGTTTGCATCATGATACATGTCAGTAAAAGTTATTTTTCGGTTAATCATTAGTTTAGTTATTTAAAGAATATGTATACTCTAAGAATTTCTTAGCGTCTCTTTTTCTGTTTTCCACTAGCTGTAAATGGCCAACCCTCAGACTGCTCCCTACTATTCTTTTCTAGTTTTCTCCACTATTTCAAGGGTAATATTTATTTGTAGCCTACATTCTGATATTTTTTTGAATGTAGAATATTTGCAGAGTCTAATCGGAATATAGTTTTCAAATATTTTTTCCTGTCTTTCAACTACAAATACTGCATTTCCTTTGGGGAGTAAAACAAGACAATAACATAATAATAAATCCTTTACACTTCCGGTACATATTTCAGGAAATCCATTGTTCCTATATATATAAACCACCATTTTGTCATGGTTACGGCTAGTATGAAGTCATATTAGCTTTTTCTATTTTGTGTAGTTTGAGTTTTCCCTTAACAATGTGCATATTGCGATTTCTTTCCCCTACTGAGTGTGCACTGAAATATTTCGCATTGGAATATTTTTGGTTTGGGTTCATTTATTGGCAATTATTTTGAGGTACCTGTACAGAGCTTTGGTTTGTACCACAGAATTTCGAGGCCTCTGCAGAAAAGTTTTTAGATTTATCTACCGTATAGGGCATGTGAAAGGTGTATGAAAATGTGCATTAATCAAATATTTAAATCTTTGCGTTGACATAAGCTTGTTTACAATAGGTTGGATTTGATGAATGATGTCGGCTGCGTAATAAAGAATGAAGGTCATTTAAGAAGATAACATTTAATTGTGTTTTTCCCAATTACTATCGGGGCATGAATTTAACTCATAAATGACATCGTAGGTTCGGAACCCAAGATTGAAATTATCTTGTCGATTTAGATCATTTCGATCTTGAACCACAACTTCGAATACTACCAGATTTTAATTTGTATAGTTAGTTACAGGTTCATGAATAGACTCTCTAAATTAATGCGATCTACAATTAAGAAACCGAAATGTATAAATTGGAAGACATTTCTTCAATCTTAGCCTAAGTAAAATGAGAAGTGAATGCATCTTCTAGTAGGCATATCGATCATTTCTGAATACAAATATCTTCTCTTTATTTCTATTTTCTTTGTTAGTGAATACCTTTAATATAAAATCTTAATCTCTTAACTGTTGGGCAATTCAGATATAATTTCAAATGGAGGGGAGTCAAATGTGCGTTTTGACCGTCGTTTGGGAAGTTAGTCTTCTCTTAGAGAAATTATATCTGAAATTAAAAATGTAGGTTAGTTCTGCGTTTAGATTAGCAGTTTCTAGATATCACAGATGAAACTATCTCACTTAAAGTGCCATGTGAAATATAAAACTTCTGTCGTAATTTCCATTTATTCATTTTCTTTTCCTTCTGCCTCAAAGCAGACTTTGAGACTTTTCAGTTCTCAAATCAAATCTGCCGATATTCCTTCAGTTTCTGCGAAAACATTGGACTTTTCCAATACTTTAGTGATAGACTGAATCAATCTCTATTCCATTTTAAAAAATTAGTCACTGCAGCAATGCCTATGGGATTCTGGTATTTTCAGCAGATTTTGATCTTTCTACAGAAATGTTTTGGTACATTTGATATATTTTTTGCTTCTCTGATAGTAGGATAAATTTGAATGGCTGAAAACTGCACCAATTATGCTAAAATTTCATGTTCAGATGGATATATGCATTAGTCGCTATTGCGATTGAATTCTCGATGAATGGTGTTTTTTTTATTACTAATAAGTTAGATTTTAGGAGAGTGTCTCGAAATTTGTGAGGCAAAAATATATCTGACTTGTTTTTGGTTAATAAACGATTAAGAAAATCATTGTATTCACAGATTGCGCTTCAGTTTGGAAATCATGTCATGAAATCGCCTAATCTTTGCTGCTATTGAAGTCATGATTATTACCTCTTTTACACATCAAGTAGATTACTTCTATATTTAAAATGTATAAGATCTAATGTGTAGTAATGCATGGAATGATAATGAACATAACAAAGACGTTAATCCGTTAAATCTTTATTTATTTGATATCTGGATGTGTCTTTCCTTTCAGGCTGCCAGTTTTGTAAATCGATTCGAGAGCTGTGTGAAGCAGCCATGGAACCGTCGTTATCCCAACGCTTCCCCTCAAGGTATGATATTTTTCAGTCTGTTTGAGTGCCAATCATCATTAACACACAAATCGTATTGATATATTAACCGCTGTGCAAACTGGTCTTTTTATTGATAACTATGCGCTCGTATGAAAATACCGTTTTTTTAAAGTGTTGACCACAAATGGGATATAAATTCAGATTTTGAGGATTTAGCTTGTAATTTTAACCTCTCCTCAAATTATACATAATTGGCATTACATCTTATTAAAATTTCACGTAATTATCACTTTGATTTCTCGTTTTTTAAGTGCATTAAATTTAGTACCTCTTGACCTTACTACACAGAAGTTTAAAGTAGCCGCTTGTTAGTTCTAAGTTTGGATCCCTTTTGTCGTTACTTTCTGACAGGGGGCGCGGCAAAAGTTGAGACTATTTTTAGCTTTGCCGATGAAGAGATTTTGTTAAATTTTTTGAGCGGATCTTTCCTCCTGATTTGGCTAGTGGGGGGAAAGTGCTTTAAATGTGGGATTTTTTAATTGTTCAGTTTAATGTGTTAGGACACGACTTAACTTGGTTGAAAAGTATTTTTGGAGATAAGATTGTACTAATGGATATTTATTATGAACATATATTTTAGCGTGGCCTTGGTGTAGTGCACTTAGTCAGGGTAGGGGGTTACAAGATTGATCCAGTTACGATTTGAATGGCTTGTCAATAGATGAGTAGCATACTGGGAGTTCCTCATCAGAGAGGCTTCAGGATGTTATCCTTCTGTCCATGATGAGTGTTGTAAAACATTCTCCTTACTTTGAGTAAAGATGGAATAAAGGAGAATAGACAGTAATTCACCTCAAATACCTCTACTCAATATTTTCAATTTGACTTCGCGACTGACGTTTAGGGCATTTTCGTATTGAATCTTTATTTCTCAGTTATTTTTTCATCCTCCTAAATGTAGTAAAAGGCTACGCCTAATTTGTGTCCTTTAATTTACTTCTTTTCTTTATCATCGTCTTAAATATATCTAATTGATGTTTTTGTTTAAACAATGCTCCCATCATTTTTCTACTGATCGTCATTATTTCCCCTGGAGATTAATTGCAGGGCTGACTCTCAGAATAGTAACATAGCATTAAATAGTTGTATAACATATGATGAATGACTCATGTCAAATCATAGAGTTCATCTTGAGATCTAAGAATCGTATCCTGAAATTTTAGATTAAAAAATTAGGACGTGTCAAAGTAACTACATTTATTAAATAAAGATTAATTACCCTATTGAAAGGAAGGCACAACAATACTTTAGCCATATTACTTTACGTTATGAACATGAGAGGAGCATGCATGATGAAATCAATTGCCATTCACCTATTGGTCCGTCGTCTGACCAACCACCTTTCGCCACATCGATTAAGGAAGTCCTATGGTTGGTTCAATCTTTGACTAATCGCTACCGTGACAAACCCTATATAAGGGTATAAATAGATTATGAATCACGTCAAATTAGTGCCTAGTTACCAGACTAGTCTTGTCTGGTTAAATCGCTCGTTCCCTAGTGTCTGAGTGATGGTAGCAACTGTAACACAGGGCTTAACCACGAGTTATAACACCTATGATTCCAGATTTTAAATGAAATAAAAGTCTTGAAATCTGGACTTTATTCTTCGATTTTATTCAGTTTCCTCTCCTTTTCAACACTTATCTAACTATTTTACTGTTTTATGTATTAATTTTTTAATCATGGGAAAATTAAAATAACTGAAGGCGTTCTCAGCTCTGTGATCCTCGTAAGGAGTGAACTTTGATAGTTCAATAGTGACAATTTTGGTACTAGGCAATATTTTCCCTATAGAGATATTTACGTCCCCTTTTTCTTTGTTCATTTCCGAATTCCTTGCTTATCGCTGACCATCTGTGTATGCTGTAGGAACATTAGTTAATGATTTTCTTATATGTTCCATATGGATACCTGTCGTTCTGAATAAGAACTTGATGTGAAATTAGATTTATTGTATTTTCCTATTGCTTGGAAGTATCGCAGTCTTCTATTTCTCACCTGCCCCTAGGGGTGGAGAGAATAAGTTGTGATTTTTATATTTTTCTCTTAAACTTAGCTGATCTATATCTTTTCTGTGTGCTCTAGGGAGAATTTTTGTTCTATCGTTGAATTCGTTCTGGTGTCTGTCTATTTACATTCAGTTTGTAACTATCATAATTCTTTCCTCACTGAGTACTTTTACTTATATGACTTCCAGCATTAACAAACTTAGATTGTTAACGTTTATAACTGAAGAAGTTCATTGATTCCCCCAGGGGTTATATATGCCACTGAATACCAGATTAAGCATTGGTTCGTCAGCGAATGTTCCATTAATTGAAACACTTTGATAATTTAAAGCTAGTTTGTAATGGGTACTAATTAAGTGAATTATTAAACTCTTAAGTGACTTGTGATCTATCATTCATTTCTTCCACATATCTGTATTTCGCTCATAAGAGGCTTTATTTAAAAGCGTTTATTTAATTTCAGCGATTTAAGGCCGACTTACTTTCTTGTTTGTGCTTGTAATTGTTTGAGAGATATTATCTCTTACAAGGGAAAACAGGAAGCAAAACATGCTAGCAAAATACTGACCACACAGGCACATAATTTGTGGGTGAAAGGAATGGAAATTTTTATGAAACTCCTTAATTTAAAATTGCATGTCTTGTGCAGTTACATATAAGTATTCTCATTTTGTTACTACTTTTGTTCTTATTATTATTATTTGTTATCCATCTATTCAAATAATAAGTAATATCCTATCTCGTGACTTCCTTTCATGTGCGTACTAATTTTTACAATAATCTTGGAAATTTATATCAAATAAGTTAATATTTTAGTGATGCTAGTTTATAACTAAGTTACTTTATTAATTCATACGTCTTGTTTTTGATGCGTCTATGTCAGTATCGATTTTTGATACATCAATTGCTTATTCGTTTTCCTTAGTTTGTGTTTCAGAAAATTCCATTTCTAGTTAGTTTGTGTTCTTACATTCTGTCTCGCACTCAGTTGGAGTTCTATTTCTTTTCCAATTCGTTCCATAAAAACAAGGTAAAAGACTGTTTTAATTGACTCTTTTTTAAAGAGAATTTTTTCCGAAGAAGGCATTTTCAATCGGAAAGGTTTTGAGGTGTCTTTCTTCACTCTGTTTGTTTAAATTGATATTATGTGGTACATTTTAGTCGAATTATCCCCCTTCCTCTTGATTTAATAAGTTACAAGAAATCTTTCTGCTATATCACCTTGCTTATCGTGCGAAAATGAACTCATTAACGAATGAACAAAAATTGACTTTGCATTGCGATATCAGACTATTAGCACTGTCAAGTATAACTACCGTATAGTAAACAAATTATCTGGTTTTTTAACCTGTCAAACATACAACAAATAACTTGCTACTAAGTAACGCTCAGTTGCAAAAAGTAGACAAGCATTTTTTATCAATTAGTAGCGAAAATCCGTATATTTTTATCCTATTTGGAGTAAATGTAGAATCAGTTAATAATTTATTTTATGCTTAAGTTAGTCCAACTCAACTTGCTAAAATGAAAGCGTTCTGAAACTCCTAGATTTGAGAAACGTAAATTCGACCACTATTCTTTTTAGAAATATAGTGATACAATTTGCTACTAAATTAAATTTTACGTTTTTAAGAATTCGCAGTTGTTATTTGTCTGTTAATCATCTTACCAAATTCAGTTTGAGTTATAGCGAAATGGCTTTAAAATGTACTTTCTCGATGTATCTTAAATATTACTTTTTCCTCACTTTTAGCCTTGGACCTCTTGGATGGGTTATTGGCTTTCAATCCGACCTCAAGAATCTCCGTTGAGGAGGCCCTGCAACATCCCTACCTACGGTCTTTCTACGAACCCAAGGATGAAGTAAGACGCTGATCTCCCCATTCCCTTAGTCAATGTCTAAGAGATAATGAAATCATGATTTACGTAGCGATTTGAGCTGAAAGCATGGCCCATTTTACTTTAAGTTCAAAACCGACTAAAAATAGGTGTGGTCACTCCTCGGAAAAGCTTTAGGATGCGACTTCTCCGCTCACTGAAAAACCATGTCTCTTCTATGGACTTGAGGATTGTTTGTTATTACCATCACTAGATATTATTATTATTGCCCATGGTGGTAGTGCAAAACACTTTTACGCAGTATAGCCATGGGAACAGCATAAGCGGAGCAGCAAACAAGTTTAAGTAGGTATGAAATGAAGGAGCAGTCCGGACATTAACAGTCTGACCATATTTGAATTCGGTAGCACTGAGTTGTCTATATTCTCAATGCTCAGGTCTTGTTAATAGGTCGATTTAGTTCCTTAAATAGTTATGTCACTTCGACATATCTATATACTCATATTGCCAAGAGGTAATAGATGAGATCAGCGCCGATTTTTGTTACATTGCGTAACATATTTAGCCATGGGATATTTTCCTCTATTTATTAAGTTTGAACAGTATGGATTGTTTTTTAATGATATGCATTATCTCCAGTTGCAAACCCATTACAGACAAATTTGTTACATTTACCTCAGTGCGTATAACCTAGGAACATTGCACGAAATTGCTAATCAATAATGAAGCATTACTAGGTCTACTAAATAACTTTATAAATACTATTAAATGTCTTAATATGATGAAAAATACTCCTTTCGTTTTTTTCATTTGCCGATGCCTACTCTAAAGATGATCAAAATGTCATCCTTGGTAATGAATATTTGGGATCAATTTTACAAAACAATGTTTTCCCTTCCAACTATTCATTCCCTCATTATTTTAATTAGTTTAAATGGGATGAGTACGAAAGTGAATCCATTAACAGATCAGAGGTTAACTGAACTGATAAAGGCAACGCAAATGGATCTCTGGCTCCGTGCTTGAACAATCTGTCACTACTAAAAAGCCATTTAGAATTCTTAATTTTGGTAGCCGGTGCCTGTGTTCTCTATTTTTTATGTGAAGTAGGCAGATCTGATAGTCGGCTGCTACCAAATAGAAGTCATTGGAAATATTTACAAATCATAAAGTGGTCTATTCAGACTTTGGAGTATGAAAACGGATGGAGAAAACATGGGAAAGATTCCAATATATTTGATTTTCGGATATGAATCCGCCATAAAGTTAATAAGTGTCGTTAAGTAGCTAAACATTTCTTCCTCTGAACTGCGAGTAAGAATGATTAGCTAATTTGAATTCGAGAAATTAAGAATCTTGTGATAACCAAGCGTTTTCCCAAATCTTTATCTCTGAAAGTGCCTTCTATTTCAGTCTAGCATTTTTTGGGGAATATTTCTATTATTTACTGGCAAGTAGCGATAAGATTTAATGAGCAGAAATAAGTGCATTCATTTGGTGGCAAAAAATATAATTCCAACGGAAATCGTATTAGTTTAAGCTTAGTTTGTTGTTTTGAGTAAAAACGATAACCAGATAATTGATAACTAGTTCTACTTGTTCGAGAAACCGATCAGTATCATCATATGTGAAATTTGCCCTGGTTTAACTTGAAATATAAAAATTACTATTTCATATAAATGCACCAATTATCCAGACTGATCATCTGAGAGAAATTGTAATGCATAAGCGTAAAAAGTGGAATTATTATAATCAACATCAAGGCAGAAAAGATTTACGGATTTTCATTGCAGAAAACGACTGAAATTCGTTGGCGATAGGTCCGATAAATGATAATTGGTAAGAGATCGAGAAAACTCTAAAAGTAAAGTCAAAGTATCATAGAGTTTTTGCTTCATCCAATTTTTGATTCTGGTAGTTCACTTTAATAATTCAAATTTCATGTTTCGTTATCTAGATTACTGAGTAAGCTATTGTCCACGACATTCGGTGCTTATTGAGTGGTTGATTAATTGGGACAGTCAGTCCTATTATTTTATGGTCCTTTTTTCTTCCAAAAGTCAACAAAGCAGGATGATCTTACACAATATTAAGCAGTTTTCATAATCTTAACACAGCAGAGCTGACTAGAGTCCACACAGGGTGACTCAAATATATTCAATACTTATTTTTCTTCCTTTATTTAGCCAGTATGTGAGAACCCCTTCGAATACGAAGAAGAGAAGGTGGATGAACAGCCGATAGAAAAACTGAAACAGATGATGTTTGATGAGGTTCGTGAACTCCACCGACGTCAAAAACACCAACCAGAAGAAGCCGCTTCCGCGTCGAAAGTGTAGTTTCTACCCCTGGTCTTATTGGAAAAAAGATTTCTGATTTGATTCCTTCCCTGTCCTTGATGACCTTCCTTTGCGCCACAATTCCCACTCCCTCCTAATAAACCATTTCCTTCCCCTTTTTCCACTCTTAAAATCCCTCAAATTAGTACGCAGACACTGATTGATATGAGAGATGACTGCTGATCTAATACTTCCACTTAACGCCACACGCGAACAAACTGTAGTTAAATATTCACTCTCGAATTGATATTACTGTCTGATGCTACTTAATTTCCCTTCTCCCTGTCCTCCGTCCTTATCCTTGACCCAAAGTCCGTGGATTATGACTTATTTTAATCAATATGAAATGTAAATGCTTTGGATTTTTTTTCTAAGTAGACAGATATCAGTCTCATCTTTTGCTCTTTTGAATTTTGACTATAGCAGTGATGTAACCTTTAATGGCAGTCGTCAGTTGGGCTTCGTTTTAATTATTTTCATAATCTGTTGGCACATGTCCATATACGAAAAAATTATTGTATGAGAAATCTTCAATCTTAAAATGGTTTAAGAATAATTTCCAATTATGAGAGCTAAGTATTGTGGGCTATCCATTTTCGTTTATAATGAAGAAGGCTTAGTATTGTATGCTGTAGTTATGACTGGTTGTGGTTGTAATAGCTCCCGATTAGAACCTGTAGGTTTAAGGGTTATAGCATCTGATCCTAGATCTCTAAATCACGACCATAGAAAAAGTACAAGAGCAGCATGGTAAATACTGAAGTGGGATATGGTCGAAAAACTTGTTTTGCCTTCGATTGCTGCTAAACGATCACTGCTACTACTGTCGTCACCGGTATGATTTAGGGTAAATCCGTGATATTGCCATGTACTCACTCAGGCCACTTCGTGACTACCGTTGCTCAGATCTAACAGGGAAAAAAGACATAGCTCAAACAGTGGTTCTCCTATTAAGCAACATTAATCCCCCAAGTGGATTTCGAGAAAATGATTGGCAGACTGGTTAGCTAATACTCAGCCATGGCTAGATTGCATTCCCAGAAATTAGCATAAAAACCCTAAAATCGATAATCCTGTGCATGAGGGATGAAGCAGGTGTGCGGAAAATATTCGAGTTGGCCTTCTAAAGATCATACACTAATTTCGAAATTAATAATAGAATAGACATGATTGAAGAGGGGAATCATTTTCCTCTAAAATGTAGGCCGACTTGAATGCCAAACATTGTTTGATTGTCTGTTAAAAGTGCACATAGGAGCCGATCCATCTAGCTTAGTCGGTGAAATTTCTTACTTCAGTTGGACAAATAATAGACCATATGGAATTAAATAGCTAAATGCCGAATTTCGAATCAAATTGTGGGATGAGGGATGTTAGAAAAGTGACGAAAAAAATTTTAATAATTGCAGCAGAATATCGCTGATTATATGGCCGTGTTCTTGCGTATTATAATGTAGATTTGTTCAAATATAAATATAACATTTAAAGTAAGACAGACACTGTAGAAAAGGGGGGGGGTTGCTGAGAATATGCCATATCCTACCTAGTATCTGTAACGTCTGAGCTATCAGTATCAAACCACATGATAAACTCCCTTTGAGACATGGTGACATGAGTATGATTGACTTCCTTCGTCTTGTTTGCCTATCTGAGCAGCTGTAATTTACAAAATATAATCCGAAGTGTTTCAGGTCAAGATGTGTTCTCTCCGAAATTTTCTGGATATAGTGTACGTAGCTTCCAATATATTACTGTATCAGCTAGCTACTCTTTAATTTTATCACCAACAATAATAACTTTGAAATATGTGCAATCATCAGTCAGAATTCATTATCCATGAACCATAAGGTTTTAGACAATTCATTTTTAAGCTTAGGTACAAAGTTTCAATTCGGCTTTTCAAGTGCGGCAGCTTGGCTAATGTCATAATACGGTAGTGCCGACGACTAACCGCGGATGATGTGCGACTTTCATTCACTTTTCTTAAATTTTGTCTGTTTGAATATACGAAGCTAGTATGCATACTAAGAAGCATGACAATTTCTCCTTAATTTGATTTCAAATCTTTCGTGATGCGAAGTATCATTGCATTTCACTGACCACTTTATAACTTCGACAAACTAGGCCAAGGTCACATAACCTCAAGTCATTCTGATCAGAGAGATCTAATCATAACTGCACTGTCTGCACAAAAGTGGACCAAGTATAATATCCATTGCTCTTGAGTTCATTGGAGAAAAACATAGCCAATAAATCCGAAACTTTGGTGCCTCCCGTCTTATTTGTAAGCACTCAATACCATGAGTAGGAACACATGTAGGGGTGAAAACATTTGCTTGAGCCAGAAAACTCACTAACCTCCTTACTATCTCTTGTTTTAAAATGATGTATAGTTGCATTTATTACGTAGTCTAATCAATAAGCATTCCATTTTGATTAAATAATACCCTCTGACTAAAAAATTAATAGGCACGGACTAAATTATAATCTTATAACTTGGCGAGACGCTGACAAGCAAAGACTAAAGCCATAGACTGCCCCGAGTGATCTCGCAGGGGTCTACCAGCAGGAGGCCTATATTTCTACATAAATGGTCCTGTCAAAAATAATAGTGCATCAGAAAATACCTACACTTCTGTCTTCTCGTTCTCCCCGGGTCTTTGTCAACTGTAATCTACCAATATCTGGTCAAAATTAGTTTTCTACCAGTACAACAATACCACAGATAGACTTTACAAAATTTCTATATAATCGGTATTGAATATAGTCGTCAAAAAGATACTGTTTATGCGGAACCTCGGCTGTATCGATTATTTGCAAATGAGTGTGAGATGAAGAAGCCTTGATGAATTGACCATGTTGAAATACTGGAAATGTAAGATAAAGAGAAGGTAGCAAAATTATATGCTGTCATATTATACAGATCTCCCTTTTACTGAAGGATATAATTGATTTCAGGAGGCGAAGTTTAAAAGATCCGAAAACTTGAGGATTCCAGAGTTCAGACACAGTAGGGCTTTTGATTCTTCTAAAAGCACCTTCGTTTTCCGCGTTTTATTTTAATGCTAATTGTATTTAGACCCCTTCCACGATTGAAAATTTTTAATTTTGTTTCTATGTATAATAATCGAATCCGATTTAGATATTCTGTAACGTTTCTTGCTTCTCTCGAAACAATTAAATGGCACTTAAGATTGACATATGAAAAAGGCGCAGTCGATCTTAAAACAATTATGGTATTAGTGAAAGTTATTAAAAATGATTTAAATTCATATTTCTTTAGAACATACATAGAATTCCTTATATATTTACTTTAAATGGACACAAAATTTCAATTCCCACAAACACAGAAAGCATCGTCAAATATGACTACGACTCAAAGAAGAAATTAATTTGATTTTTTGTCTTATTTAGATAATGCATAATCATTAGAAGGGAAAAATGTTTTTTTCCGATCCTTTTGCTACACTAGCTAGAAAGTAAGATTAAGAGGAGGTCCATTAAGTCTGCTCAGTCACGAAGTCAGGATTTTAGGACAATATGTTTTATGCCTATCAGGGGATGAATTTTAACCCTCAAGGCTCTGGTAGGTTATTATTAGGGAGTATTAATAATCCAACTCACCCAATGTGTTAGTCAAAATGAGGGATCTTAATGGTAGACTTTTTAATTATTTGTTAACCGTAAGAATGACCGAGAAATTTAAAAAAATTACCCCAAAATAGTATGGTCTCTTCACGACTATGATTTTCAACTATACAGATTGCTTGATAAGTCGATATTCCTCTTTTCCAAAATTATTTGGGTAACGATATATTTAATTTTTTTCCAAATTTCGTATTTGGAGAAAAGCAACTGGGAGAAGGGAGTATCCTGCAATATGGAAAGGAAAATAAGAGTTGAAGATTCCAGTCATGAAATTTAACGATTTCTCAAGGGCAGAATTTATACCTGGTGCCTCTTTGTTTGAAGACCTCCATGGCTTGAGGATATACGCCCGGCTAGGGTTTGGGTCGGACATTTGTACTGAATGATAGGTTTCGTAAACAGCAGTTCGTATTTTCATAGCATATTTTACAAGGCGATTCTACTCTATTTACTAGCAGGAAAAAGTGTACAATTCAACTTTTACCTGTTTAAGTTTGAATGGTGTCGTAAATTCCATCATCATATCTGTGGAGCGGTTAGCTGATAAAAGTTACGATCTGCAACCAGTGCAAGTTAAGTAAGAGCAGTTCAACACAGTATTATATAAGGAAATAGAATTCGCTGTGTAACGTCCCTTTTCTCAAATTGTTATTAATATTTATTATTTGCCTTTTTATCTTAACTAATACTTATTGGAATACCATCAAGCTAGTTTAAAGCTGATATTTTTAATATATTTATTATTTCGCCTAAGTCGTTAACTCACAATTGCCTTTGATAACAATTCGAGTGAACTTAATAAGAGACACCGGTGTATTGACACTAATGTTGACTTTGCAATACGAGAGTATTGAGCAAAAAATATTGATCAAAGCTCGTAAAATAATCTAAATAGTGTATAATGATACGAGAAAGACAATATCACATCATCTTTCTTAACTAAAGTGATTGCACATATTTCCTATTGAGAAATGAATGATTAAAAGCGTGACTATTTTTTTTCAAGGAAAACGGTCATTTGTTCCAGGTTACAACATGAGACACTTTAAATATAGATCCAGCTAAACTCAGCTCTCTCTGTTACCCCCAGCTGAGAATATTATTAAATATTAATACCGGAACCCAAAATTAAGCCGGTAAAATCAATAGAGCTGAAGTAATGTAAGATATCAAGGTACCAAAGGATTTACAATTTCATCTTACATTGTTCTAAAACTCAACTCTCTGGGTTGGATACATAAATTCCTGAGTGTGTCTAACCCATTCTGAGGTTATTGAGTTGCTGATTTTTCAGCTCGAATAAAATACCTCATTGAATGGTCCAAAACAGTTAGTTGCTATATTAAAATTTGTTTCCCATGATAAAATTTTAGTAAGCTGTGTAAGCAGCTCCGGAATTTAGGAGGAAAAAATAAAACATTAGGGCGGCAAACCAGAAATTGTATACTCTCATAAGTTGCAAATCGAAATAAGTTCAAAGATAAAGACTATCCTAGATTCTTAGCAAACGGTATGCTGGAGACTTTAAGGGTACAATCCATTTGAATTAAGTTTATTATTATTTTGATATTACATCAAAACATTAATGTCTGATATTTAATATCTGAACTTTATTGGGATCCCATGTCACCAATTAAATATAAAGTTTTAGACGTGTTTAAACGTATCAACAAATCAAAATATTATTTCTTTTTATTAAATGTTTATGTATTTGTGCTAATAAGGAAGTAAGTTCGAAATTAGATTTTGAATTTAGCATTCAATTATGTTAACTAATAAAAATAGCAATAACTATTACGCATTCTGATTTCATGATAAAAACTTATAGATAAAACAAAATTTACCATGAAACATTTGGATATCCTTTCACTTTTCTGAAACTACCTTGCCTTTTAAATAATGTAATATTAAATGATATTAATACACAAGCTATAAATATTAAAAGAATTTTGGAGATAAATATTTATTTATCTAGCATTGAGAAATACTTAATAAATTATTTTTTTCTGTTCCATATTACAATATTTATTTTAAAGTTCGTAAATATGTTTTCTGACAAGTGACAGTTGAAAATCAAAATTAAATATTTTTATTTGGATTCTGAATCATCTGGTAATTTTTTGTCCCTAGATCTCAATATTACAAATGGAATAGCAAAATACTGCATTAGAGGATGAAACGATGAGGGGAAGACTTAAAAATAAATAATAAATAATAAGAGACATCGGGAGTTTTACATTAATTGAATTCTAGATGCATTTATATTGACTAATTTTTCATGAAACTTACAGTTTCAAAACTCATGTTTCGTGATCTAACCCATCTGTCCCCTAGTAAATTTAAGTCCATTATATTTGGAACTTTTTTACCAGATGGTTTAACTAGGTGGCTGGTCATATCACATCGATTCATTTTTTTGAGTAGCAATGTTTTTTAAAGTAAAGACCCATTTCTCTTTTCAGCGAAAAACATAAATTTAGAAGCGTTTAATATTCTTGCTAGAAGCACACCAACATTTCACTTTACAGAGAGGGAAAACAGAAATGAATTCACCGGTCTCCAATCATTATAGACTCTCACTAACACTTCATTTGCTCAAAATGTTTTACCTAAACTGTGTATGCCATCCGTTTAGTTTATATTGGCATCTGGTAATTTGAAATAATCCATCATATAGGTGGGCAGATGTTTAATAGCAATCGAAAGTAATCGTTGTTGAAGCTTGGTGGCGTGAATTAGCATAAACTTTCGTGACCCTTTTTATATTGATATAGGTAAATGTAGTGTATAATTTTGCTATAACGTAACCAACTAGGAGTTCGGATAGTAATCTAGCAGAGCCAACAATCTAGAAAACTCGGTAATATAGCAACTTAACACAGAAGCCAATAACCCACGGCAGATAAGAAGGCACGTTATAGTCAACACGAGTGTATTAACGAAACTCGCACTCAATCGGTATCGGTCAAAACAAATAAGAATAATTATCAAGCGTCTTTTATCGGTGAGGAAATAAAGAAAGAAATTATATTTTTATTCATAGAAAAATATTGGGAGCGGGGAAAAATAATTATCGTTTCTTCTAACAATTTCATTCATAAGATTCTAATGAGCAGTACTTTGAATACCAATACATATACTTCATAAAAAGTATTATATCAGTCCGAGACACAATTCCTAGAACACTGATAGGTTGAGTTTGGTTGTCAGTGATGACACTCTTCATTATAAAAATGAAGAAAAATAACCCTTAGGTTGAATATAGTCTTAGTAATGTCGTAGAAAATAAGAAGTTGGTTGGTCGCAAAGAAGGCTCAAGCCTTTAGTGACCTAAGAGTTCAGATCCCAAAGGTGTTTGTTCACGTAATCATCAATGTTGGATGACATCAGAAGAGAATAAATAGTTGGGCGGAAAGCGGAAAAAGGTCTAATGTTCGCAGAATGATCAATGTCCTGGGACAATATTAGAATTTCCTAATATTTCTAAGATGAACCAGTATTAAGCTACTAACCATAAAACTCGAGATAGCTGCACATCCAACTACAACACACTACTAAATTATCAGCCTTATTGTACCACAACGCCAAAAGACTGATACGCAATTCCTAACTTTGTAGAATATTTAGGATGACTGAAACCTGAAAACGTTTGCCATGGATAATGGCAAATAATTATATTAAATATGACGGTTGAGACACACAAACCATATTGATTAAATCCAAATGGATGCCGTTTGATACGTTCCCTTTAGTTCTGCTTGCTTGAAGTAGTTTAGAAATACCAAAAGAAAATGGGGAAATTTGAATACAACTTTTCGATATTTCTTACTAATTCGTCCAATAATTATACGAGTCGATACTAAAAAATGGTGTCTGCAAGTATCCTTGAAAGAATCTTAAAATATAATTCTAGTTTCAAAATTTTCCCCAGGAAACCAAATAAATTATCGAATTGTGCCTGTGATGGATATGCATAACTAATTGTGAATAGAAAGTTGATATTCTGAACTTATGTTTTAAACATATAAATTCACATTAAGCAAACATTGGCATTTTGCAATATTTCAGAAAAAGTAATATAATCGCAGAAGGGTAAATTTTGAATAACCGAAAATGGAAAGTTAAATTCGGTTAAAGCATAAAAAATGGCTGCGTTTCGTCGAGAGTCGAGCTTTCCTGCTGTTAAATTATTTGTCATTTGCGGTTAATGTAGCCAAGTTAAATGCTAAGCAAATATAAAAGATCAATCATTTATGGAAAAACTTGTAACATGGTGAATGAATAATGCAGTGAATATTGAAGGGGGTATACTTTAATGACTGCTTTTAAAACACTGAGCTTACGAAGTTATGCAATGAAAGCACTAAAGGAAAATTCTATTCGTATGTTCAAATGAAAACGCACTTTGGATGTATCTTAAATGTACTACTAAACTTGGTTAACTCCTATTTAAAAATTTGTAATGTAACTATCGGAAATGTCCCTTTTCGTTTTTTCCTACCAAAATAATTCAATTTATCGACCCAATTTAACTCCGAAGTAAGATTTCAGAGTTTGAATAGTTTATCAAATATTTGCATATGTATACCATACTTATGCAACTTCACTAATATTATACAACTGATAAATATTTTATCCTTATAAATATTTGCAATATAAACATATCAATTTTTGTCTACCTTACCTAGTATTTGAATATTTGAAAACTAAAATTTTTAATAGAAGAGTATTTATTTATTATATTCATAGTTTTAGTTCAATAGAATATCATCCACACATCTAATAAAGATAAGAGACAACTGCGTGTATACCAGTCCGAGCCACTTTAGCAAACTCTATAGTTAAAATTACAATCTTCCAATTTGACTTACATTATAATTATTTTATCTTTATTTTATTTATTTTAATTTGATAATTTTATATTGTTCAGTTTTTCATTATTTATGATCCTCTACTCAAAGAGTTTGCTTAATGTTACCAAATATTAATTTATTATTTGTAAATAGATCGAATTTTAAAACCGGTTATTCTAATACAAATCGTTTTTGAATTTAATGCAAGCTCAAGTATTAACTTAAATATATAGTTTTTAAAATGAATTATTTTTGAACTAGCAGCAATTCAAGTTTTGGAATTTTTATTTTATTTTGATTTATTTAAGATTATTTCAGAAATAAATTTGCCAAATATTACTGTGCATCATGTGAAGCAATAGTTCGGTTTATAACTTGATTTACAAAATCGAATGTCATTCTCAAAAATAACTGATTTCATTAAGGAGAATATTATTAAAAGAATGAAATATTTAAGAAAATTTGACCCGAGAACAATTTGCAGATCACCCTCCACCTTGTAATGAGCACTGCAAGCATGCTTTTGTGCTTAAAAGGGGTATGAAGTCCAACTGAAAGTCTTCGTTTACACTTTCCAAATGCTTAAAGATTGACAAACTTATAATGATCTCGTGATCTCATCAACAAGTCATGTTTTATTTATTTGAGCCTTAGAGTCATCTCAAAGAACTTTACTCTTACCTGAGAAAAATATGCGTAATTAAAAATATATTTTCATATTTAGAGTTTTATTTATCTTAAGATGTCATTGGATACTTATAGATCACAACATTATCTCCATATTTTAATTTAGATAGGATCAACCTATAAATGAAGAGCTTTATCTCCCATTATTATTATTATTACTCATGGCGAAGCAATGAAACACAATTTAAACAATTGGAAATAATCCAATCAGAAACAGTAGTAAAATAGTCCAACAAGAGGTGAAAGAGGTTTAACCGGTAGAAGTGGAGAATAGATTTAGGGGATCTAGAGAGTCCTAATTCAAGTTCTAAATTCATTGTACCGGTATATTTTTAACAAATGGTTCTAAAGTTTACATTTCAGGGATCGTCTCTCTATTTTTATAAGTGAGATTTCATATTTGTGATGTTTAGAATTTGACTAGTTGAGCGGGAATTTTGCCATACCATCTTATTTGACATTAACAAAGATGAATTTAATGAAGCATTCGAAATTAAAAATATATATATATAACAGGCAGTTTGAAATGAAATAAATAAATGAACATAAAATACTATTAATTTGTAATCATTTAGTGTTTATAAAATAACCAACTTCTCACCTATAAATTGTCTAATTCTATTTCAAAATATGAACCAGAAAAAATCAGTATGGGTAACAATTTCAAAAATTTTTGCTTGAATAAATTCCTTTCTGAAATTCTTTCATTATGTGAGCATATACAAAAGTGTCACTGCTGCTTTAATCTGTGTCAGCTTAGACAAAATTTATATACTCTTGTCTAGTTTGCGATGTAGAATTTCTAATAGTAAGTTCATTGTGACGTTGTTAACGCTGTGCAATCGGTTGAGATTAAGAGTGAACCAAATCCAAATGAACTGACAATTATCTTAATTGGACTTCATCTAGTTTTCTCAATGTAATTCAATTTAAGTCTTACGGACTGACTGTCGGAAAGCGGAAATTTAAAAGACCTAAGAAGAATTCGAAAAGTATATGAACAAGCTCGTTATTTGTGTCTTGACTTTCCGATTACTGTTTCTGTGTGTTTATACTTCAAAATGAAGTACTTCTGCTCCCCTATTGTTGGCCAACCAACAGGCTGGTCAATCTCCAACATCCAGTATACATAGAGTAAATTATAATAATGACTAAGATGTTGATGACAATAAAAGGGAGCATTCATTAAATTGCGAGTACTCGCCGTTTACCTTTTGGATTTGAGCTGCCGTAGTCAAAATTATATAAAATATTACGTATCGTCATTTTGCAAGCAGAGATTCTCTCCCCGTTAATAGAGCTCTTTAGCTCTCTTCAATAAATTTATTTTCGGAAGGGTGATTTTATTCGTTTACAAATAGAAATTTACACAAGCGTGAAATAAAAAGGAGCTTTCCCAAGTCTCTTTGCAAATATAATTTTCAGTTTCAAATATTTGTTTGAAATTATAAAGACATCATTTATTAAGTCATTTTTGTCATCTGATAATAGCACCAGATCGGTGCTAACTTCTGTGAAAAAAACGGGATGACTCATATCATCATGGCAGGAAAATTTCATGACATTCAACAGCACTAGCAGACAGTAGCAAATGGTGGTAATTTCTGCCAAGTTGCTGATTCATGAAAGTTCTTTCTCGCCTACATGTTCTCTTGCGTTGTAATTACTGCTAATAACAGTTGTGCAAGCATGTTCTCACTTGCACTTACAATACTTTATTGCTGCTTCCAAATAAGTGCCCCTTTAATTTTGTTACGTTAGCTGAAATACCTTTCAGTAAAGACCCCTTTAATAGAGATACTAAATGCTATGCAATATTTACTGCATATAAGTTAGTTTATATAATCTTTAATTTTTGAGCCTTCGCTCAATTAACATCACCATCCAATGCAAGTTTCTAGTCATAAAACCTATGAGGCTGTGCCCTAATCTTTAAATCTAAGAAGAATGTATCACTACTTGATTTCATGAGAAATTTCTATATTTTAGGATCAAAATCTTCTAATTTCACCTATCTCCACAGTTAATCATACAATATTGACAGTCATACATGTCGCTTGACACAATATTTAACCAGTCGTATTTGATCAAAGGGAATTAGTAAGGTTAGTCATATTTCGTTAATAATAAGAGTTCGTTTTTCCCTAGATGGTAAAGATACGAAATTTAAGGTCATATTTTAACTTCTCCATTATTTTTCCCCTGACAACGATGTCATCACAATTTGCGTTGATCTGGGAAAAAAACTCTACTTAATCTTTTGCGTAAGTAAAAAAACTGAACTTTGCTAAGTCATCCTGTATTAAATTCGATGAATTTTCATAGATCAAACGAGCCTAGATCTGATTATATATCATTACGCAAGTACCACGAACGTCATAGAAGTTCTAGGGAGAAGACGCACTACATATAATAGAGCCATTGGTTGGTCAGGTAAAAATATTAGCAAACAAGGGAATGGGATTGAATAAACGTATATCAAAAGCAAAATGTACATGAGGTAATATTAAACTCAGATTTATTGCAAGAACTATCTGCAGTTCGGGATACCACTTTTACATCACTGTCTGAACTTACTCCCTGTTACATCGTTTACTTTTACAATAGCGATACACGTGCCAGTAACAAAGCACTTGAATTAATATAGCCCATGGCATTAATATGGTGAGGCTGAAAAAACTGATTAGATTACTGTTATCTTGGCAACCTGCGTCTGTCCAAGATTCAGGCAGATCAAACAGAATATTATTAACAGCAAATGGTTAGACACATTTATCTATTATTTATCTATAAATATAGTATGTCGATATATACAATGCCATTTTTAAATCGAAAACCAGAGTTAATACTCATTTATTTTCTCTCAAATTATATCCTTTGTATTTGCTGGTTAAGACAAAAACTCTTTATAATTTCAGAACTGAAAGCAGACAAAATAACAATTTTATTCAAATGTATGAAAACACGAATAAAATCCATTAACATGCCAACTTTTATTTTCTCTCTGTTACTAAAAGCAGTAATTACAATAGTAATACGGAACAACGGTCTCATAATAGTTTATAAGGATAATGGTAAATCTCATTTGTACTAAATAGATAAAAGGTATTAAAAAGGCAAAATAGATGTAAGTAAATTAAATTACATTGACAAATTGATGAATTAAACAATAAGGTCATCAACATTTATGACATATAAAGACTTCTGGTCAGCATCATTAAAGTAGAAATTTCATTTTACAGAGTGTAATACATAAAATCTGGTGTTATGACGCAGTACTCCTTCGGTAGAGCTAGATTCACGACTGTACATTCATAGGAGAATCAATTTGTAAAGGCATAAACAAATAAAATAAATCAAATTTAAATAGGGAAATTAAGTATACTCAGCAAACATCTACAAATCTGGAGAAGTAAGAGGAAATTAATGAAAAACAAAGAATCCCTTTGTCACATGATTTCTTGGTACCATTTATTGACTCTAGGGTATCAGATAAGCGAATTAAGTGGTTGATTAAATAGCAATTGCTTTGTTCGCCGCTAATGTAATGGTTAACGTACTCATCTGCAGAGTCGGATGTCACTGGTTTGATGCCTTTCAGTGCACACCCAGTGAGTAAAATGACCAACAGCACTTGTTAAATCTGGTAAATAAAACGAATGGTAGAAATGAGATTTCTTTACAAGAGAGTCTGCGTGATGCTACCTCTCTAATCAAGATGAGCGTTAGGAAACGCGTCCTAATTGGGTTTAGGGGACATTTATGGAATTATCAATATCATTACATCATAATCGTCCCAAATCACTTCTAATAGTAACAAGTTAATGATTCTGATAGTCCTCACTGGAGATATAATTCTAGTCAGACCAATTTTTCAATCATTTAATTTTCTGCGTCATTATGAGAGAATCTTTCCCAAGAGCTTCCAGACGACAAAGTTTGGCAAATAAGCGGAAACTCTGCTTAAGAACTTATATTGTGTAAGATGAAATAATAACCTATTTAGTACCAGTCGTAACGCCACGTTATCCATTAATGAATCAAAATAGGACTGCATACACAGTTCGATGAATTAATATTTTCATATTAAACATGCGGGCATTTATACATTCTCATATAAACATTAAACATCGTTTAATTACAGTAAAGTCGGTAAAGCAAAAACTCTAAGACAATTATTTATGAAATAAAATAAACACAAATAATACAGGCTTGATTTAGGGATAATTGACTTAAATAGGCGATGGCTAGATAATAAAAAATATAAGCTCTGAGTTGGTATAAGAAAAAATAATATGCAATATAGAGAAAATTTCCATAAATAATGCTCACAAATTTTATTATATCAGGAAATAATTTTAAAGTAATGCTTGTCATCAAATATTCGCTTTTTTCATTCTGATATCATGCATATTAAGTGGCATAAAATTAATAAATAAAAAAATGTTATTTATTTATTCAACTTACTACGAATAAATAACCTCTCATTTAATTTGTTGGCCAGTGCATAAAATTGACATATTAGTGAGTTAATATATATCATAACTTTACTTTTATAAAATTATTTTATGTATTTTGACGATTATGCATATTTATTTAAGGATTTTGCGTAACAGCATATATTTGTTTAAGCTTGTCAAATGAGCTAGTGATAAACGCGAGGTTAGACAAATCGGGGGTTTTGTTTTCTCGTGGTTGTGGCCGTTTCGGTTTTCTGCTTGACTGTTTGTTGTTTTAATATTAAAAAAGATAATGGCTAAATCTAAAAACGGCACTGAGCAAGTTGCAAAAATTACTCCTAATTCAAAGAAATCGTTACAATCGCCGAAATCTAGCAAGTCCAGTTCGACCTCAACTCCCATAAAGACTTCAGATCTTGTACCTTACAAAATTAGATTGCTAGACAGCGAACAAAAGGCGTTGGAGATATTCATTTCGGTAGGGAAGCTAGTGCATTATTTGTTCTATTTTTTTAGAAAAATGATGAAGGACAAGTTCTCTTTGACAAAGTGTGCAATGAACTTGGAGGAATTGTCGAAAAAGACTATTTTGGTCTTCGGTATATGGATAAAAACAACCAAAGAGTAACTATTTATTTATAGAATGATAATGTTTTATACAGCAATGGCTCGATCTTGGTCGAAATGTCAAGAAACAGATGACCGGAGCACATTCTTCTGCTCTGAGCTTCCGCGTTAAACATTATCCCGGGAATCCCATTACTGATTTCCATCAAGAAATATCTCAGTAAGTTCACTGTCTTTTATTATTTTACCGGTAGTTCGCTGTTCGTTATTATTTTATCCTAAATCTCAAGGGTATGGGTTTTCGTATAATGATTACATTGGTCAGATATTTCTTGTAAATCTATTTTTAATTATGTAGATACCTTCTTTATCTGCAAATACGTCGAGACTTGGTACAAGGTCGTCTTCTTTGTCCACTTAATGAACTTTACACAATGGGAGGTTTAATTTTGCAGTGTAAGTACTGATGATTTCACCCCTTTTTTCAATAATAATCAAGAAATTATTTATGTAAATCCTTTTTTTTCTACAAATTTTCAGCTGAATACGGTGATGCCCCAGAAGATGAAGGTTCAGGTGAACTGAATGGGTCTATATCTGATGAGGAATATAAAGCCTACTTCAAGAATTTCAAAATTGTATTTAATCAAACCAAGAAAATTGAATCCGAGATAATCGCTCGTCATAGGATGTATCGGTGAGTTTAGTTGTGAAATCGATTGATTGTGGTCTTTTTTTCTCGTATTATCATATCTTCTGAGACATTTTACTCGTTTCAGTGGTCTCACTGCAAGGGATGCGGAAGTTGAAGTTATCAGAATGGCATCAAAATTGCCCACCTATGGAGTTGATCCATTCCCCGTTAAGGTAAAATGCTTTTCGCCGCTTTGATCAGCCTAAATTTAGGTAATAACTAAGGAGAAGACCCCAAAGAAAGTTGATTCTACTGTTCACAAAACTGGAGACTCCGTAAGCAGTGTAGCCGCAGAAAATAAAGCATCAGACACTCAGTCTATCAAATCTGCCCCAGCTAACCCAACAGGCTCCGTCTATCTTGGTTTAAGACATACTGGACTCACAACTTACGTTGGACTTCAACCCAGTGAAACTATTGAATGGTATGCTTTAATTAACTTGTAAATCGCTTACCTTTATTGTCAATTCATCCGTTCATTTGCTCTTCGTGAAATTCATGTCGTAGGCATCATACACACTTCATGTTGTACTTTGCTGTTGCATGCCTTTTTTTGCTCTAACGCTCCCCCTCTGTATACACTATCTTTCTCACACATGAAGTTTGAGCACGTCTTAAGTAGAAAATTCGACGCTAATCCATATCTAAAAAACTCAATCGTATCGCTATTTCACGTGAGAAGCTGTGACGAATTAAGTCCCTCTTAAACCAGATTAGTTGATCGATTTTTGTGATTGGGTGTAAAGAGGAGAGGGGGAGATTAAGGATTTTGCATGGTCATTGTTTTCATTCCTAGATGTTTGTTGCGCTTGTTTGCCCCCAAAAATGTATCAATTAATCGCAATCTTCCTCTTCTATCTGCTTTGGGTGTCTTTTATTATTAGCAAATCTGGATCACAACTCTACATCGGACCCAAATATACGCAGAATTATTCTTGGTAAGACCCGAATTCCTCTACCTATACCTCCCCTTACCCTTTTTCCTCAATCTCCTCTCCCTTCTTAGGTTGCATGTTTTAAGATTCCTTTGTGTTTGCTTGTGTTTCTCAAGCACTATCATGGCCACTACTAACTCACGTATCCTGTTTCATGCTTGGAACAGTGCTCTTTTTTTGTTTGATTTCATGTCCTGTTTTTGTGTCTTGTCTTAACGCTACCTACTTACCTGGCTGGCTATTGCTTCTCATTTTCTGTTGTTTTTGTTGAGCTTTTCCCCAATCTCATTCGAGACTTCTGGTGACTTAATGTCGATATTTGTGTGTTTGCTTATTTTCGGTTTGTGCACAGCTTCAAAATAATCCTGGTCTTTCCATTTCTAACTGAATCACCTTCACTTAAAGAAGTACGAGAGGGTTGTGTAGCTCGCCAACTGGGCGGCTTGGAAGGAAGGTGCAGTGTAAGGTTAAATACCGCACATCTTGTTTTCCTCTAATCTCCCCTCACCCTGGCTTGCCACATCATCATCTTCCCATGAGAATGAATCATTCTAGTCGACGTCAACACAGAATTAAAAGGCCAACCATCTAGTAGTAGCTACTGAATGTTTGGATTTTTTGTTTTAGTTCAGTTAACTATATAAGTAGCTTTTGTTGATATATAATTTATCTCCCCTAAGGAGTCAATAATAATGCACTTACCCTAGCTCGTATATCTCCCTATCGACCACAGTCTTAATCTACCCATTTGTTTCCCCTCTCTTGTGTTTTAGGAACAGTATCGAACGCCTTGCCTGCGATGGAAAGGACTTTATCGTCTACGTGAAGCCTCAGGCTGCAGCGGTGAGTAAATCTTATTCTTTATTGAATAACTGTAATGTACTTTCTGGGACAGGTGAAGAAATTTCTTGTGTCTTACGTGGCCTCTAGCTCTCGCATAGTGTGTGCATTTGCATGAGTATAGCAGTGCCTGTTCTGCACATAAACTAAAACGTGTTCTCACTCGTATTTTTGCCTGCGTTTGCACGAATATGTTAGATGGTCGACGCCCTGGCTCACTCACATGCGCAAGTATATTCCATTTCTTTGTGAGCGTAATTTTGATTATGTCAACGCCCTATCATATCATTTTGGCTACCTCACCTCCCTGCAATCTCGGCTCTCTATCTATTTGAGCTAGTTATGTGGATTGTCTTACAAACAGATCATGTTGGTTCACGTTTTCGAATGCTGCTGGCTCCCGTCTAATGATATAATAATGAAATACGGTAGATTAGTATGTGCATGTTTTTAAGTCGTGAACTTGAGAGACGGCTTCATCAGTAAATTTCAAATTATATTCAACTTTCCTTATTCAGTATTCATCTCAAATTTTTCTTTTTTCGTAAAGATTGAGGTTAATCATCAGTGTATTCTGATTGATTACTCTATTGGGTAATAGATAGACATGTCTCTTCATTTAGTATTCACATAAACAAGTCTAGATGGTCGTACCATTCTTGGTTATGTTTCAACGCAGTAACTTGTTTGATGATAGACAATCAAGTAATGAACCCCGTGTCTATCTTTATAAGAAGCTACAGGTCTAGATGGTCTTTACATAGTCTTAAAATTTAACGGACGTGTTTATGACAAGTAAAAATGGCTGAGAAAAGTATAATAGGCAGGTACTAGTGAAGTTTCTAGATCTCTTAGGCCAATCATATATGAGACATTTGTATTGTTGACTAAAAATAAGAAAGTCTAAGTAAATTATTTTACCCCCTCCATTGACACGAATATAATTAACAGTGTTCACTATAACCTCAACGCCAAATAGGTAATTTATAGTAACTCCAAATCGAAGACGCGAGTTTTCAATTCACGATCGTACTTATGATTATAATCTTACTTTATTTGATGTCTTGACTCTCTAATGTGGCATAAAGATTAATATCTGTGACACGCGCACCGCTTTTAGTAATTTCCACTTAAGAGATTTTTATTGGTGGCCGTGGTAACGCCACTGAATAGGGTGTGGCTAAGAAAACAGATATACTTCGAAGACGCTAGGTTATCTTTTGTATCCACAAATATTTTTACTAGGAATCCAATGAAGCAGCCAACGAGAAACCTACTCAAGAACAACACCAACCCGCATCACCAAACCCTTCAAACCTTCAATCAGAGGAGGAAAGAAAAGCGAAGGTGCCAGCTGCAGATGATAAATACGGCAAATCGAAGAAACAGAAGGAGAAGGTCAAGAAGGACCATAAATCACCGGCAAAATCCCTCAAAAAACCGGTATATTGTGTGTGCGCACATGCCTCTATCTCTCACCTCACCCACTCGGCGAGCATTAGTCGCTGATTTAATATTAATAGTAGTGTAGTGCTGTGTCACTGGCTTGTCATCTCTCTCCTTTTAATCCACTTTAATTTACTCTACTAACCCGGTTCTTACTCTCGCATGGGTGTTTTGTCTTGTCTCATTCAGTTAGCACCACTCGGCCACAGTACGCTGTCTATGGTTTTATTTTTCTCTAGGCTAAACCCCGAGTCGTTACTTTCCGATGTGACACAAAGGCAGCTGCTCTAGCACTCTGGAAGTGGACGGTTGATCGTCAAAGCTTCTTCACGTAAGTGTAATGAACGATTTCTACATGTGTGTGATATCATGCATGATAACTGTAATGGCTGTTCGCACAAAGTCGCCTCATTCATTTTGTGCCCGTGTGTTTATAATTGGCTATGTATATTTTATTTACCGCGGTGATTCGCTAATGAAGTCTTTGCTTCTTTCTCTCGCAGCTGGGAATTTTTGTGTATAGAGAGGCAACGGTGGGAAGTTCGCATTAGAGATGTGCTTTTTTCTGATCTATGTTTTGCCTCGAACATTGATATTTTGGTCTTTTTCAGTTGATTCTCAAGGAAGCACTAATTTTCCATGTCTTCACAATCGTGAGACCATTTTGAGAAGAGTTGATCTTAATAGGAAGTAGTCTATCTGATCATCTAAAGCCTGTCTTTGTATTTAGGTGAGATAAATATGAAGATTTTCTGGTATTGACACTGTAGTCAACCAAATAACTTACTCAGATTTAGGTTCTAATCGGAGATAGTAAAAATAGCCTCAAGAAATTTGTGTATCATGGTATAAAGTGCATGAAACTCGGAAACTTTATGCTTCAAGGAGTTCCTTAAGGTTAGGCAAGCAAAGGATGAGGAAGACAGGGAAAATGTGAAAGAACGCCCTAAAATTTTCACACATATTTTAGAAAACTTGTGATCCAGCTTTTGTGATCGCTAGTCAACCTTAACTTCTGTCAATTCAGAAGTCACGGAAGTGATGCCCATCCATAATAGTAATAATGACGGAGAAATGCGGGTCTCTTGTAAGAGTGGCTCCGTTATAAATTCTTGCTATCCTAGTGAAGTGTTCCTAACTTCTCTTCATGGGGTTGGGGAATTTATGATGCACGAAGTTGAGTAAAAACGGCAATAAAGCGTATTTTCACATGACAATTAGGGCAATGGGGACACGGGTCAATGCTTAGTTTTATGCTATAATCATGATTTTAGCGATATTGATTAATATCGCTTTTGCTTTTTACTTAATATCCTAATTTTGAATTCGTAGAGTTTTGTTGGAGGCTCGATTGTCTAGAATTTCACTAGATGGTGAAATGTAATGTTAGACTACTTAATTCCCAAGACGTGTATGTTTGCAGTAGCTTCTATACTTTTTATTTCCTGCCAAAATTTTAAGACCTGTAGTTTCCAAGTTCTAATTCATGGAGGGCGCTTTCTAAAACCTCACATAGTGAAGACGGAGCTTGCTTTATTATATGTTATTTACTTTACCTTTCAGATTGAAACAAGCCAGCGAAGCTAAGACTACAAAATCTGCCCACGGTTTATTCCGCAGAAGCCACTCCTACCGATTTATGTGAGTCGTATTTCACCTTACCATTCTACTAAATAATCAATAACATCGATTGATTTATCTCTTACATTGTTTTAGTGGTAAATCCCAAATGGAGCTGAAATCGATTGCCAATTCCTCTGAATCACTTCCTCAACCCTCCTTTATGAGGTAAGTTTTGGTTATTAAAGCGCCGGTGACTGACTAATTTCTTTTACACTAAATTGTGTGTTTTGTGGTCTATGTGTAAGACACTTTGAAACTTTCAAGGTCTGGCTGTGTATGTAAATGAAGTTCAGATTCATGTAATTAACAATGCAGTTTTAGGGCACGTTTTATTTGTGGGTTAAATCCATTGGTCTTAGCTTTGAGAATTTCAGGCTGATTTTACCAATTGACCCATTTACATATGAGACTATCGAATTACAAGTGTTTCACTCTTTGTTTCTTTGTAGGGTCTCTAGCCTGAGACGTCCAAAGAGCCATGAGGGTGAATTTGATCAATTCTCTGCAAGAGCTACTCTTCCTGCTCGAATCCGCACGGCTGAAAATGGGTCTTATTCTATGAGCGATCCCGTGAAACGACGTAAGATTTCTTCTCGTTAATATTTTCAATCTTTAAAAGAACATATTTAGTCTAAAACGGGCTGTTTATCCGCTAAGTCAGAGGTCACGATATCGATACTCATTAATACACATTGAGTAATGTTATGGCCAATCGCATTGATAAATTTAGGTCAACCAAAGGAGTGGTAAAATGCGAGTTTCTTATAAGACCGACTCTAAGATATCCCTACTCAAATCAGGTGTTGTTAACACTTCCATTAATGAATAATTTATGTGATTATGTCATAATCATCACATATTACTAAAATTAAGAAAATATGGCTATGGGAAACAGACAGATTTGTGAGATATTAAATTAGAAATGGGGTGAAGTTTTCCTTAATAACCAAAACTAGTAGTTAGAGCGGGATTTCATTGGAATGGTGATTTATTGATCTTGGTTCATTGTACGGCCTCATAAATCGGGGTTTTATCTTTGGTGGCCTTGATCTAATTAAAGCTGTCATCTGCTAAATCGGCCTAACACTTGATGTAGTCAGTATCCTGGATAACTGACTGAAATCCACATGGGTAACTGAGATTTGATTAATGTTTGAGGAGCATCGAGTCTATATAGTATAGTTATTATTATCCTCTGTCAAAACATATGATGGCTTTGTCTAAAAATATCCCAAATCATCAGATTTTGTCTAAAAGCGGGTATGAGATAAAGGAGACTAGTCGCATATTTGCCGGTTTTAGCATCAATAATTCCAACAACAGAATACAAAGTGGAAACTACAATACCAACTGAGTCTTGTTAGTTGCTTTTATACGTGTGTTACCCTCAAGGTATCTCCCTGCAGCGCTTTGCATGCCACAATAAAATCGCGCTTACCGTCCTAAGCTCTCCTTTAAAACAAAATATTACCATAATCCTACTGTTTTACTCTTCTTTCTAGCTAATGATTCAAGTAAGATAGAGAACCTATCGTGATTTGAGTTGGAGTAATCTAATGCCAGCCAAAAATCATCCCCTTACTCCTAACGTTTTACGCCACTTTTGATTATAATAACACAGAGTGAGATTTCTATAATAGACTGAATTAATTTTGTGGTTTCCTTTTCTTTTAGCTGCAATTCCAACCACAAATGCGGAAAATGCTGCGACTCCAGTATCTACCGGGTATGTTCATATTTTCACTTTGTTGTACAACATTTGTATGCAATATCTGGGTTATACATATATATCCTGGGTCGATAAATTCTTCAAGCATGCTATATCGTGGATGTGCCTTATTACTGCCCCTAGGTCAAGTGTCGTATCTTTGCTGAGCTCGCTAATGAATTCGTAAGTTGTTGTCTCCTAATCTGTATTCATCCCACCGCTCCTGCATGGTATTTCATCTCGAAAAAGCATGCAAGCATCCGTTTTCATGGACTTGACTTTCCCTCCATTTTGAGTTATTAGTTAGCTTATGCATACGGGTCAATGTAACAGAGAGACTTAGTAAGGAGACAGAATGGAAACTTGGTACGCACCAACTAGCTAGCGGCAAAGGCAGTGAAAAAAGCCGTCTCAAGTTGCCTCTACCCTCTACACGAGAACCAATTGGCGGAGCCCACGTGGTGATAAAAGGCGCACTGGGATTGGTTGAAGGGCTCGTAAAGTAATCAATGCTCTCGCTCTCCCAAAAGCGCACGTTTTGCCTTGCTGGGCTCGCGCGCCTAGCTGTCTTCACATGTTCGGTGGTATCACCCATTAGTGCGGTAGTGCTGCCTGCCTATTCGCGCATGCGGAAAAAGGTAATCTTGGCGTGCGCGTAGATATGAAATTGAAAAAAAGCAAGCACGATTAAGCATCACTACGCTTCTGTATTTATAGTCAGTATCCGACAAGGCCAAATTGTTTCCATGACACCGCTCAGATTCCAGATTTTCTTTACATTTCTTTTGAGTTTAAAGGGCTTGCTAAGGCCTATTTGCGCAGGAATTGTTTTACCAGTTGACATGAAATAGAAGTGGTGTCTTTGTCGAAGAAATCAACTGGGTTATTTACCATTAAAGATATTTTGATAGTGAAATATTTAGTAATCGGTTTAAATGGTAATTTTCTTATCTTATACTCAAACTTATCTGAATGCAGCGTTGTTAGAATTTGAGCATCGTACTTTCTCTCATCTTCTTTGTAACAAAGGCCTCAGAGAGAATACATCTTGATATATTGTACCAATTTCAATTGTTCAAATAGATAAAAGAGGCAGTGAGAAGTTAGTAATACACAGGTCGCCGCGTCTCAAAGACAGAATAAACCTTATTGTTTGTATAAGCTTTCCCTTTAAAGCTTAAGAACTCGATTCTACGGATTAGACTAAATACAGCTTAGATTAGGTCAGAAAAAATTTCATGTTTCTTGAATAAATTTCATTGTAGCAAAAGTAATAAAAATTGCACCGTAGTGACATGTTGTTTAATTATAACCGTCTATTCATTTTTTACCGTATCTCCACTTACTAAATGGCAGAATTCAAGCGTCTGTTTATTTCCTGCCTGAACTACCAAGCCTCTACTCGTAGCATAATGACAATCGATTTAAGTAGTATTTGATCGCATGATATCAATGGCTACCCCTCTCTCCACTTAGATTAAATGTTCATTGTGTTCTGTTTTTTGTTTGTCTACAGAGTTATGAATATTGCCAATGATCTACGCACAGCTCCAGGGTTGGAGGTCAGTGCACCGATCAATGAAAGTGTTGTGAGTGATCCAGTCACTGTTGTTCCGGTTTCTGTAAATCCCATAGCCGCTGCTCCTGTTGCAAGCGCCACTCCGCAATCAACAGATGTTGATGAGGTAAGTGATTTCAAATTTCCCATTCCTACACCGTCACTCCCTCATTCCTATTTCACACAGCTCATGATTCATCAGATAGGTTCCAAGTTTCTCACGAATATATAGAACTGTTACGTAGGCTATACCGATAACTTCCCATTTGTATACATTTTAGGTGCGCCAGCGAACCAACCATACCAATAAACTCGCAGTCAGAGATTCAGAATGTCTTCGCGCGGTGAATGAAATCGATCAAGTTATTGATAATGTTCAAGGTTCCAATGGCAGAACAACAAAGACACTACCGAATGGCGAAGTCTCCTCTCATGAAATCAGGCCCACTACAAGCCGTGGACATGCAACTAGAATCACTCAATCGGAATCCATCTATTCCAGTTCGCTGATTATTGCACTAGAGGCCGCTGCTTTGATCGGAGTAGCCTGTATTACCGTTATGATTGCTGCTCTTGAAACAAGTCAAGGAGGTTCAGGTCGACAGAGTAACTCCTGGACTGAATTGGCTATGAACCTCCGTGGACATCCTATTGTCGCCTCATTCAATGAGTATATCTACTCACCTCTTCGCGGATTTTTCATCGACAGAGGCCACTAAGTAGCCAACCCTCCCCTCATCCCTGTTTCTAATCCCAGTTCTTTTTGACCTTGTGTGTGTCTGTGAACGTTGCGTGTATTCTCCCCCC